>JBBJLS010000006.1:10625291-10649091 GCA_037577275.1 Bryconaethiops microstoma
CAGCCAGTCTGTGGGAGCCAGAAGTCTGGCTGGGTTGTAGGGGATCAAATACTTATTTCACTCAATGACATGCAAATGAATTTAGAACTTTTATGTAACATGTTTTTCTTGATTTTTGGTTGATATTCCGTCTCTCTCCATAAAAATGAAACTACCTCATGAATGAGAGCCCGTTCATATTTTTGTAAGTCAGCAAACTTACAAATTCAGCAGAGGATCAAATAATTATTTCCCCCACTGTACCTTTAATAGATTAATCAAAAATAAATGCCAAACTGAGACTGCATTTCCAGTAAAGATAAAGTATCAACACAGAACACAAAGCAGGCATTCTTCTGTGAGCTGGTCGTGTGACACTGTAACAAATCAAACTAATGAACCAGATCAAATTCAAAACAGTAACTCTATAGACATTCATTTGTAGGCTATAGATGGTGAGCAGTTTAAGCATTGCTATTTATAATAATTAGGCTGCATGACATGTGAGAGATATTTAGTTGATCATCCTGCATCTTTACATGCCATTAATGTTATATGTGGTGAAGGAATTGCAAATAAATGATAAATGTCTATGACGGAATTTTATATGCTTTGTGGGAGAAGCTATTTATGAGAGAAAACCCCACACCAGAATTTTAAAGCAGGAGTTGGGGGTAATTAAGTGTTCTTAAACTTACCACTTCACTGTGATAAACTAAATCTTAGCAACAGAAACTAGAGAAGATATTTTGAAAATGAGATGTCAGTGGTGTAAGCAAAACTTACATAAATCCCAGAATATCCAGATTCGAGCCTTGAAACCAGCATTTAAGCACTAAAATTTTTTGCAGTGTACACAAAATATTTTTTGCTTAAAAAAAAAAAAGTGGATGTTCACATCTCATTTTCAGCATATTTATAGTTGTGAGAGATGAGAAGAGAAGAGAAGAGAAGAGAAAAGAAGAGAAGAGAAGAGATGTAGTGTCTATAGCTGTGCCACACTGAATGTGCAACGTTTGGAGCTTTGCAACAAAAAAAAAACAGCTGCCTTCATCATTACCTCCAGGCTCTGCAGAGCCAGCAAAAAGAGCTCAGAAGACTTACTCACCTTCCGCTGAGTGACTCACTCCGTCTCCTGTCTTCTCCTACTGTGTTTTTCAGATTATTGCTAGTTTATTTCCATGCAGAAGCGTTGCTGTGTTAATAGTAGTTGCAGGCCTCTCTTGTGAACCAGTTCTTCTATTTCCCTTCTATCAGATTTTCACAGAGGAGCAAATCAACTTTGCTCAGTCTGGCAGGGGTCTGATCAGTCCATAAATACACACACAGAGAAAGAGAATTAATGGAAAGCTCAGAGGCTTTTTTCCCCCTGCTCCACCTCTTGTTCTCTGTTGGTCTATTGCATCCCCCTACACTCGGTTTCTCACTCAGTACAGCTGTGTATGTGGTGACACATTTTAATGAAGTTGATGTGGACCCACCTCCAGATTGTTAGATGGAAGAGGCTCAGAGCGTGACAGTAAAAGGTTACTGGCATGCAAAGCAGCTGACCAACAGGTGAAGGGGTCAGAAACTGGAAAATCAATATGCAGGAGTAGAAGCTGCCACAAAAGGGCTACTACTCTGTAGTCACATAATTCTCAGTCCTCTTTCTTATGAAAGAAATTGGAGAGGAGCTTAAAAATAAGTGCACGCAAATGCACACGCTTACACACGTACACACATCTGGGAGGAAGAGGTTTTTAACATTATGATGAGCATCCTGACCCCCCAGACTCATGTATGCGCAAACACCATCAAATCTGCAGTAGTGTTAGTGATCACAGGACAGTAGTGCTAGTGGTCGTGGTGCTGGTCGGTCATTTGTTTTCATTTTTAGTTTGTTTTTTTCGTTGTTTGCCTTCGTACACAAAAACTAACATATAGGCATAGAAGTGTATAGTAAATGTATAGACAGTATTGTTACTGTCTTGTGATACATTCAGTTTTCGAAACATACTGGCTTAAGTACAACTACATAATTATACAGACACAAAGTGAACTAGATTTACATTTGACTTTTGACATTTTGCTTATTGTTTCAATACTAAGAAATACAAAGACTGTCCTCAACACAACACAATCATCAAATTTGAATTATAATACAACATCTCCTCCTCTGTTTGCAGACGCAAGTGGGAGATTGATTGAAAGCTTTACATCTGACAGAATTCCTCAGCTTGTTTCAATGAGCTACAGCAATCATTTCCATGAAATCACAGCACAGTAACTATGACTTGTAAGGACTAGCCCATTTTTGTCCAACAGCTCATGTTAGTATGATGAGGACAATGCTATGGAAAGTTTTCTGATCAGTCTATAGTGACCAGGTCACGAAACATCACATAGAACTCGTTTCAGCTGGTTTTAATTACACTTAATTTTTATGTTTTTATTCACATTCAAATCCAAATCTAAAATAACAGTAGTCCCATGTGACCAAATGACCACTTTATGATCACTAAAGTGATACTATGGATAACATGGTTTGAATCATTTGAATACTTTCTGTAGATTTATTGTCAAGCAAGCTCAGATGAATATATTAATAGATTCAGGATGACCTTATGGCCCAGGGCAGCCTCAAATCATAATGCAATCAGTGCTCAAATTTCTGTTCACTTTTCATTCCCATTCTGGAGTTTTAAGCACTGCTCATTCTTTCCCTCTGTGTTTTTCCCTAAATGCAATACGGTCAGTAAAAGATTATCTGTCGTAACAAACACGGACACAACCGCTTTGCAATCTACTTTTTTTGTCTCCATAGGCTCCTACACAAGATTAAAAGAGAGTATGAGAGAATTTTCAGTTATATTTCAACTCCTCATGATGGCTGAAGGCAGTCATGCAATAATGATGTGCAAATATGATGCTGAAGCTGAAAGGACGCATGCATGCCGGAACGCTTGCTTGCCTATTTAACTCCGTTGTCAATATCATTGTGGAATATATTTCATAAAGATTTACTGGCTGATATAATGGCCTGAACACGCCAGGATTCATTATTAATGGAGTATTACCCTGATGGGTATAGTATTGAACAAAGAGAGGGGGAGAGAGAGAGAGAGAGAGAGAGAGGGAGAGAGAGAGAGAGAGAGAGAGAGAGAAAGAGAAACTGTGTGTGAGAGAGACAGAGAGAGAAACAGAGTCTATTAGAGAGAGAAAGAAAAAATAGAGACAGACAGTTTGTGTGAGAGAGAGAAATAGAGAGAAAGAGAAAAGGACCGTGTGTGAGTGAGAGAGAGAGAAAGAGAGTAAAGTATGATGTAAGGAGAAGTGTATTTTGGTGAATAACAGTGGTTCGTCCAGCTTTAACTTTGTATTTGCGTAAAAAGCATCACGTATTGGGTACAATAATATAGTCCGCACCTTCGCAGGATTTGAAAATAGCTCCACATCTAAAATGCCGCAGAAACGTATACAGCTGCCCCACCCAAGCGTATACAGACAGCTGACAAAGGAGAAACCGACCCAAAGTGTCTCAATAAAGTAAAGGTCCATCATGAGCCACCAGAACAGCTTCAATGTCCCTTGGCACAGATTCGACAACCCTCTAACAGTATTGTTTCAAAAGATGTTCTCTTAACTGGTGTTTTGTTGTAGTCTTACACTCTGGTTTAAAATCTCCTGTAGGTGTGTAACTGGCCTGAGATCTGGTGACAGTGAAGACAATTGTTTATGATTTACATACTTTTTAATCGTTAAACGACTGACGATAGTGTGTGTAATTGCTTTTTTGTATCAGTACACCTGTCTGGATGCATCTACACTTTCATAGTTTCAGTGGAAATAAGCACGGATGTCTTTGTAGTCTAAAAATCCTGTAATGAAAAATACCTCTAGTTTAAACATCATTTTTATACACATTAAACCACTGAGGATAAAGGGGCACATGGCCCCTTCCTGAATGACAAAGACCCCCTATTAACATAGAATAACCAGGCAAATGAATCCCATCACTGTAGGGGTCAGGCAGTCAGGCTGGTAATGTTCTCTAGGTGTATGCCATGCATGAACTGACTCAATTGTGCTGACTATAGTGAAGGGTAACCACCCCCCTGCCCCAATCTCTGTAGATTAGTGGTTGTGATTTTTACAATAGGCTCTCATTTATGTTTGTATTGAGGGGTTTCTGAACCGCAGCTCTGCTTTATCATCCGTTGCTGTGGATGGACTGTTTTTACTGACGGAGCACATCCTGTTTTGGCATTCAAAGTCACCTGAGAAATAGCTGCACTATTTGTAACCACACTTAAAGACCAAGCTAACGTGTAAATGTTCAATTTTCTTCCCCGTTTACTGTCTTCCCCCAAGATCACTTTAGATACCATGCCTCCTGAAACAGGAGCCAGTTGAGCAGTCTGTGGCTGAAGCATCCAGCACGTACCCAAATAACAAACCATATCAAATTGTTTAATAGCAGTCATCTTGACCCCAAAAAAAACTACTGGGTCTTCAGATTTTTAAAAAATGCATGCCAGAGAGCATGGCTGTCTGAACACATCTGCAGTGGTTTCTCCAGACATTCATCTAGGTCTTCCCCTTTATAGGTTTTAGTGCAAATAAGCACCCATGTCTTCGCCGTTTGAAGGTCATGAAAAAACTTCTACTTCGCACAGCTAGAGCTGGAGAAGGCCTGTGCTCGGATCTCAGAATGCAAACAAGTCACCACTCTGCCTTTTGCCTCTTCATAGCTGTTCTTCTCAGCTTACAAAACACACAAACTTTACATTTATGCAGAGGAGGACAATACTCACCCATCTTTAACAAATCTAAAGTAGCACTGTTTTCAAAACAGTGCTTCTAGCTTTATTCAAAGTATATTTGACCTTGATTAGAACATTTAAGTGTGGCCTTCACTCACAGAGCCAAAGCTTATCTACTCACCCAGCCTTTAAGCTAATAGCAGCACCTTGGGGTACATGCATTCTAATTTGATCCTTAGAGAGGTCAACTAGTTGTACATGAGACAACGAATCCCCACTGCCAACTCATGCTTGGCAAGTCAGAATGGGATAATCTTACCCTACATCACAGTTAGGCAGCTTGGGAGGCATTTTGTACAGCCCTGAAAAGATGCTGAACACACTTGCTCTGTTGCCATTTTACTTAAAGGACTTATGCATTTCAAATGTTAAAATGTTGCACCCAGGATTAGATGCAAGAAAAAGAAAAAAAAGAACCTCACAGCAGGGGGACTTTATTCTGTCAAATGTTTGAACAGACAGAAGCATTCAATATCAGGATCCTCAGACGACCTCACACAAACAGAACAGGGCATTTCCATATAAAAAAAAATATTGGTCTTCAAATGAAAGCATGGCACGTCAAGCAGTTGTTATGAGGGTTGTCAAGGTGGTTGCATCTACTCCTTGGAGGCCATGTGGGCCATTAAGTCACAGACACGGTTGCTGTAGCCAAACTCATTGTCATACCTAGGGAAGAAAGGAAGATCATCACTCAATTTGTCTACAACTTCAAAATAAAAAGGGCAAGACAAAGACACATACCATGTCACTAGCTTCACAAAGTGATCATTGAGGGCGATTCCGGCACCAGCATCAAAGATAGAGGAGCGAATGTCACCGTTGAAGTCTGTGGACACGACCTGTGACAAAGATGATGAGTTACTGAAGTGCATGTTTGATGTCACATTTTTAGGAGCCACCACTCTGTACCCTATGGACTAGAATCAGTATTGTATCAAAAGCAACTGAGGAAGTGGCGTTCTTTGCACAGATTATGCTTCCATGTAGCAAAGCCTGTCCACATTGGTAAACATGGACCAAAAGTGGATCTCTCACTGAGCAACACTCATGCTCAATATTAATTACAGCAAGGTCATGTTAAATGGCCACATCAGCTGGGAAGAGGTTGACTTGTACGGCAAAAATTTGGCAAGGTGTTTATCATAACTACAAAGAGCTACATAATTAAACCATGTTAGTTACTCCAATAGATAAAAGCCAATAGATAACCCCACACTATATGCCCAAGTCCAGGTGCTCCCCCATTGCAAATGGAATCAGTCAACTCATGGAATTTGCCCCAGAGCATCAAATGGAATTCTGGATCTGTTCTAATATTCAATCCCGAAGACTCATGTTGACATACCTGGTGTTCTGTGTATCCCAGAATACCCTTCATAGGTCCCTCAGAGGCTTGCTTGACCACTTTCTTGATGTCATCATACTTGGCCTGAATTGCAAAAGAACAAATTTAATACGGCTTCATCAAGACAGAAGTTCTGCTACACAGATGACATAATCTAAAAATAGAGGCTGTCAAACAAGCTATAATCAACATCTTGAGGTAATCAAAATAGTTACATTCAGAGCCGACAAGCATCACCACAGGAGCTCAAACGCAAACTTCACTCTCTGAAAACAGTATTTTTTCACAACATAGGAATCGGAGGGAGCATTGGCACCACTTGTAGCCTCTGATTACTGAAAACCTTTGGCTCTGTTGAAATATTGCCATGTGTTTGTGTAACTGAGTGTAAGCAGATGGAGTGCAGGCAATCACAGGGGTGCACTTACAGGCTTCTCCAAACGAACAGTCAAGTCAACCACGGACACATTGGGAGTGGGGACACGGAAGGCCATGCCAGTCAGTTTGCTGAAAACAGGAAGCGAAGAATTAAGTCTTTATTTCAGAAAAGAAGAAGCTGAAATGTAGAGCCATTGGCTAATGTCCAAGCTTTTATTTTCACACACTCAGAAAAGGAAGTACTTCAGTGAGCACAGAATAAGGTTTGCAATCCCTTTAACTTAAAAAAAGGAGTTTGGAACCATCAAGTGCTGAGGGATTGAGGTTTTTTTTTTAAATTGAACAGCAGCACATTTTGTAAATAACGGCATTTATGACAACAGAATGCATGGGAAATGGAACTGACCCATTGAGTTCTGGAATGACTTTTCCCACAGCCTTGGCAGCACCAGTGGATGCTGGGATGATATTCTGGCTGGCTCCACGGCCATCCCTCCACAGCTTACCAGATGGACCATCAACTGTCTTCTGGGTGGCTGTGATGGCGTGAACGGTGCTCTGAGAGATAAAACAGGGGAGGGGAGAAAAAGATGAAGATTAACTAAGGGGTTGCTGAACAGGTCACAGAAGGGTTGTAGAATCTGTAGGATCAAAAGGCTTATGGCAGGATTGTACAATGTTTAATCTCTTACCATAAGGCCCTCAATGATGCCAAAGTTATCATTGATGACCTTGGCCAGAGGAGCCAGGCAGTTGGTAGTGCAAGAGGCATTGCTATGACAAGAAAGAAAGTTATGGACATTGATGGACCACATTATCCATAAATTAAATTATGGCATGTGTAGTATTCTATATAGGCAAACACTGCTTTGAAGTGCAAGGGAAACTACACATTAGCTAGTGACAGCATGCCCTCTACTGGCACCTGCCTGCAAGTACCATCATGAGAAACACCAAAAATAGTCTTTAAAAAGCAAAGTCTTTGTACCTGACTACTGTAAGAGATTTGTCATATTTCTCATGGTTTACACCCATGACAAACATTGGAGCATCAGCACTGGGGGCGGAAATGATGACTCTCTTGGCACCACCTTTCAAATGAGCCTAATGAGATCAAGAGAGGGAAAACGGCACAATTCAGCGGAAGGTATTGTCCAACTAACACACATGCTAAAGGAAGGAACAGAGGATTGCTTACAGAGGCCTTCTCAATTGTGGTGAAAACACCAGTAGACTCCACAACATAGTCAGCACCAGCATCACCCCATTTAATGTTGGCAGGATCCCTCCTACAGAGTAGGGACAGGGAGTTATCAGGCGAGAAAGTGAATACATTTCCATCTGCACTGCATATGTATGAAAAGTAACTCACTCGCTGAAAACTGTGATGGCATGTCCATCAACGACCAGCTTGCCACCCTCAGCCTTGACTTCTCCTTTGTACTTTCCATGAGTGGAGTCGTATTTGAACATGTATACCTGTGGAGAGAGGGAGGTTAAATAAATGACCCGCACACCCAATTCCAAGAGGTCATGGTATTCCCAGACTGTACACGATAGGGATAGTTTAAAAATATAAAAATTAAAAAGCTGAAAGCAAACTCACCATGTATTCCAGATCAATGAAAGGGTCATTGATTGCCACAATCTCCACCTTCTTGGAATGGAAGGCAGCACGGGTCACCAGGCGCCCAATGCGACCAAATCTGGAACACAAAGTGGATTTGGGGACCCATCAGTCACGCCTGACTCTCTCACCATTCAAAAGCTGAAGTATTTATCAGCTCCACAAGGACACGTCAGAAGTTAAAACATACAACGCCAGCTCATTGCAGACTACTTGAATGTACATTTTAAAACATTAAAAAGGGTTTAGCAGAGCACAATTGAGAAAAGAAAAAAAAGAAAAAAAAAAACTACTCAATCTACCACTAGATGGTGGAACCGCTACACTGCCACTGCAAAGAAAAATGCACGTCCCTGCTCCAAGAGCACTGCCATTCCACTATTCCTTTTATCACCAGGCAAACACGGCCACCATTCCACACCTCACCACATAAGGACATCAGTCTTGCACCCCTTTCTACACAGAAGGCCTTCACCTTCAAATCCAATTGTGATGACTGTCATACTAGACCCAGCCTGTATGGCTAGACTAAAGGTCATAATTAATCTTATGACCACAACTGACTGCACAACTGGTTTGTGGTTTTGAATTACAGTAGGTAGCCTGGTTTTGCCAAGGCCGATATTCAGATACTTGCAGTGGTTACTTTGACAGAACTTGCACTTGCTTAGTCGAACAGCAAGAATGTGACCGCTGGGGTCATGTGGGGAGGTGCGTGTGCAGTTTGGAGAAAGATTTAATTAAGTCACCGCTGAACCAGGGACAGATATTTATGCCTCTTAGACAGGAAATGATTAAGTCTTAGAAGTTAACTAGGCACTTTGCACAAAACCAGGGAGTTGAGAAACACTGGACTAAGGATTAAAGTCCTGTTCTGGAGTAACAGGGTGGAGGAACACATTTGATTGAGAACTAGTTACAGTTTAACTCCAAGTACACCAGAGAACAGACAAGAGCTAAATACTAAAAGAAAACAGGATGTGCTGGACCAACACAGACAGCCACTTAAAACACAGCAGCACACCAAAAGAACAGTCCCCTATAAAACCTTTCCAAAGAGTTTACTCAGTGTTTCCCTGCAGATTTGAGTGCCTTCTCTGCTCTCAACACCTGATTCAACTAAACAGTTCCTTAACAAACCCTTTCCGAGCCAATTGTGTGTTTAAAGGAGCAAAAGCTTTAAAACGTCCAGGGCAGTGTGCCTACTGCGTTAGGGTTGGGGAAACACCACTTTTTTTTTTTTACAACAGTATTTACAGTTTACAGGAGCTGAGAAACCCCCCTTCAAATGGAATAGATTTTAGCGGAATAGTGGCAAAAGCCATCGACAAAAGTTTGACACCTGCTGCTTTAAACCTTTGAAAGGTTGTCACATTCAAGTCCCTTCTTCCCCCCAACAACAGTTCTTTAGGGAGCCTAAAGGGATCCTTCTTTTAGCATTTTCCAAATGAGTGCAGCAGCACTACAATGGACTACATAAGGCTAACGGATCAAATCTTAAACCGATCCAAAAGACACTGAGGGGCATCCCTGAGGGTGTGTAGCTTACTGTACATGAATGCACATGTGACCTCTGTGCTATGCTGAAGGCTCCAATTTCATATTACACAACATGCCCCTGTGTTTAAGGGCACGACAGCTGGTGCCAGAGACATGCATCACTTGTCATGTGGAGCCACACGTTTGGCATGGTGAAGGCGTGTCAACCGAGTGGGGGGACAGGCAGGTTTCAAAAGGCAAACTCTGACCCTTGGCAAACAAAAAGGAGGGTGAAGCAAGATAAGCACAGAGCAGGAGAAGTTTTGCCATCACCTGACATCATAGTGACGACATTGGGCATGCTTTGCAAACAGATGGCTTAATATGAATGGAAAACTAGTGCAGGCAACAAAAGGTCAGAAACTGAACTGAAGTGTAACTTCAGTGGGTTAATTGCTGCAACTTTGGAGCCAAAAGTGTGTGCAAACAGGCCAAAAGAAAATTTAACACAGAAGTTCAGCCACATTTCAGCATCATGGTGTGAGAGAAAGCAGGTTATTTTAGTGCACGTCAGAAATCAGGAGATTTTATTCATTCATTCATTCATTCCAGCAGGGAAAAAAAGAGGTCTTACCCGTTGATGCCAACTTTAACCATTTTGCCTGCTTTGGTCTTGTCCTCTGCAATAGAGACACATTAGTCATTAGAAACCAGGTGTTGCTCATGGTGTGGGCAATTGAAATTGCACTGACGGCCGTGGCACTTCAGCACAAAGTACAAGCTAAAATTGCGATAAACCGTGTGGAGATCATATCTGGACACGGTGGTAGGCGGCATTAGGCTAATTCACTCCTCGTTGGACGGTGAGGGGGGTCAGAATTAGAAAGTATAATCCTGTAGAGCTCTGAGGGGGCGTAGAGCACAAAGGACTGCTCACCAAAGGGGAAAAAAAACTACAGGAGCTTAAATGTCAGCTCTATCTGTGCAGAACTCTTTGAGAGTTATCAAAAGTAGCATACAGGCTGTGCACACACCAAAAGAAATGTAAACCACAAGCTCTTACCAGTCACTACACTCTCTGCCCTCAAATATAAAAACTTTTCCAAATGTACCAGGCAATTATATTAACATCTAGCAAGCTGGCCTAGGTCTAAACAAGTAGAAGGTCTAGTTACCGTCTGTGGGTGGCCTCTGTCCGTCCCTGCAGTTGTGTGAGTGGGGAGAGAAGCGAGGCCCGTTCAAAATTTATTTCTGCTGCGAGGCCTTTAGTCCCGCCCCTTTGACTTTGACACTTAATTGCCCGGCCCTCTTATAATGTCAAGGGCATTCAGACCTACTGGACACACTGTTTTAAATAACTATAACAAAGCCCCCAATAACAGTGAATTTTTACTTAATTGCAAATAACTAAAAGTATCATTAAATTAATTTAAGTAAAACATCAGAGTTTTTTCTGAGAGTCATGTTGTTAAACTATGCCTCAGCCGCTCTTTGTCTCAATGTGTGTAAACAATATCATCACTTGGTCCAGCACTTTAAAGGTTTTTTTTTTTTTTGTATCTTAATCTATAATTGCAATCTTAACCGATGTGTAATACTTCATAGCCACAGGTGTACAGAATCTGCAAAGTGGTTTTTAACTTTGAATAATCACATCAGAACTGTCCTCAGAAGAAGAAATTCAGAGTGGGCTTGCTTGTCTCACTTTGACCTTCTCACCAGCCACCGACACAGACCGAAAAAGAGCCGGAGCAAGGGATCAAATCACTCTCTTCCTGAGCGGGTGACATTTACCAGAAAGACCATGACCCTTCACTTTTAATCAGCCATCCCTCCAGCACCTCTAAGCCTCCGTCCCTGCTCTCGTTCCTGTGCGAGCGTGCTGAAGTTCACACTGTTGTCTCTAGGAAGGCAGCGCTCTGAAAGGTGTGCATCCACCACCAGCGCATGTGCAGTGGAGTAAGGGTGTGTGTGCATGTGTGTTGCTTCATATAGCCCAAGATTTGACGTATTGTTCCATTGTGAAAAGGCAATAGAGAAAATGTTAATATTAATAACCTGACAGTAACCATTTTGTAATACTTTCTGATCTCAGGGGCCTTCATTTTCTATTATTATTATTATTATTGTTGTTATTATTGTTATTAATATTATCGTTATTATTATTATTCAAGACTTTAACTTTAGTAAAACAAAAATCTGTCTTTCTAGTCAAGTCAAATTAATCACAGCACATTACCTTAAAGTACGTGATAAAAGAAAACTAGGAAAGATGTGACCGATCACAATTTTGTTTTGTCTATGTTGTGCCACGACACAATAACAAGACTGATCACACCAAGGTTCACATTATGAACAATTGCAGAAGAGTCAAAAGATAACTGGGAAGATTAGTATACTAGCTGGGAAACTGATAATAGATTATGCATCTGGTTTCTCTTCAATACTAGGTATTGAGAAATTTGATTTCAGTTAATGTTCAGTTAATTCAATATGCTGTCATTTGAAATCCAGCAGGGATTTCTAGTCTCCCTGTACAGGATTTTGGGCCGCAGGTGCTAAAATGTGTCTTCTGAAGTTGCTGTGCTTACATGTTTGTGATGCCAAGGCCTCAACTGTAAACTCTCTGCCTCCTGGCTTCACTCAATAGTCTGAAGGTCAAGAGATCAGGAAAAGGCCAAACTGTCACGCATGGGATGTTAAAATAAGGGTCTGGCTATTAAGGTCAAAGCTTCATTATTCCAAATCTTACTGGCTCATCATCCTTCTCGTTTGACTTCCGTGACAAATGCTCACATCATCATTTCTCTGTGGTTGTTTGATTCATAAGAACAAAGGGAAGTAGGGTTTTAATTGAGATTAGACTGTGTCCCAGTTTGTCATGTTATGATTGTTTAATTTTCGTTTGTTTCTTTATTTTTTTAATAGAAGAGGGCTTTTTTATTCAGTATTTTCTGCCAAAGAGAACCTTTTTGTTCTCTTGAGAGCATTTCGTTTCCACTTTTTAATCTGAAACAGAATGACCATGCAAAATGCAACGAAAGAATATTTGAAAAAAGTGGTTCGAAGTCTTTGGTTTCAATTTGATACTTTTAAAGTAGAATTTTGAAAAATCCTGGTGAAAAATGATCTGCAGGTTAATACTGTGGAGTAGGTTCCTGATCTAGACAGTTCCATCCTAAGTACTTAATAGCATATTTAATTTTCACCTGCAAGAGTTGGAAGTGCACTACTATCCACTGACATGCTATATCAAAAGAAAACAGGTATAAAGTGTTTTGTTATTGGCACCTGAATTAGGAAAAGTTTTTCGTGCAGCCGTAGAGTGCTTAGTAAGTGCTTAGAAGACCAAAGTACAGTGCTTGGGTCAACCATGAGCACGCACGTATGGTGCTGGGCTTAATATATTACACTCTGACAGTTCTGCGGATAATAATTAGGAATAAAATAAAGTGGTTAGATTTTTGCATGCTATTACAGGGTTTTAAACTTTTCAGCTCCACAGCCAGAGATGTTTCATGAGCTTCTATGCAAATTGCCTAATGTCCACCTACTCAATTTATTCAGACCTTTCCTTCTGTCTCTTCTGAAAACAGTTCGGGCATTATGGAGTTGATGCATCTCATCTTCAGAGCATTCCGATTCGATTTTGAAAATGTGAAATGCAGCTCTGAGCTAAACAGACCTCATATGGACGTTTCGCTCATTCTTTTTTTTACTTTAGTTTGGGAAGTTTTAACAGCTTGCTTGCGGTTTTTGCTCGTGTGTACAGACGTTCCGAGGGCATGTTCATGTTCAGGTTTCTGCAGGCAGACCCTCTTCCCTCTCTCCCTCTTTTGCCCCCCCATCTACCCAGCTTAGAGAATGTGCTAGAGAGGACAGGGTCAAGCTAAAAATAAACAAACACTCAAAGGCCGATCCCACAGCCTTCATATATGCAGCTATCTGCTTCAGTGGAGTGTTCTCAGAGAGCCACCTCGCTCGCTGACAACTAGAGCAAATGATTTCAGTGCGATCAGACGTGCTCTTAAACTTATCCTCCATGCAACACAGTGCATCCGTCACATGAGATCGTCTCAGTTCAACCAACATAACAGCAGAAGTTACGTTTCGTTCACACCACAGCCAGGCCTACGTCATTACTTAAGGCGGTGCTTTTCTGCACTTCTTCGTTCACCGTATCTAAGTTTCAAAGATCAAATTGTTATTTTTTTTGGTTTAAACCAGTTTAAATGTTCAGTCAAGTCAGTGTGTATCTGGGTGTGTTACAGATTAACTGTTAGTTGAGAGGCAGTGGGGTTGTTATCTATATTATGTGGACGGCAGCTCAGAGTCCACTATCTTGCCACGGTTAAAGCGCACCCTAGGCAGACCAGACAAGGCTGCTTGGGCTGCTTTCGAAACTAGAAATGATGCCACCTAATGGTACCACTGACAAACTGCATTAAATCTGTCTATGGCCAGGTGAATTTTACACTTAATACAATATGACCATCTCTTCAGAATGCCTTCTGAACTCTGTGTTAGAAAGTGTTCTTTGCTTGATGCCATAAAGAACCCTATTCCTCCCCTGAAGAACCTTTACATGGATGTTTCTTGGAAAAATCCCTTAATGAGGTGTGTGAGTGTGAGAAAACTCCACGTAACATAAAACTTTTTGGAAGAATCCTTAAAACGGTAAAGAAGCATTATATTATATGATGTTTCCTTAAATAATTGAAATGATCTTCAGAACCACAAATCTCAGTTACAAAAATTAAAATGTTTGAGAAACGTGTGAAACGTTTGAGACACAAGGACCTTAGCCTCTAGCTAAAAGACTGAAACTCAAGAGTCCATTTATCAAAAGTAATGACCCTGGGAATCATTTTCTAAAGGTCGTCTGAATCAAAATGATTTACTGGATTCAAAGTTTTTTAAATACAATAATAGACTCAAAATCATATTGCCTCCAGAATGCACTGAGCAAGATAACACAATATGGTTAAGGACATTCAGTTATACTCAGGTTGCAAAATACTGATTCACACTTAAGACCCCTGAAAACATCAACAGCAAAAATGAAGGGTCTCTAAAAACATCTATGATGCGAATTGGTTAAAATGAGCAATAATTCATCTCACTCTTCTGCCCTCCCCATCAACAAACATCTTGTTTTGTGACATCCATCACCAAACACGCCTTTGCTAACAAATATTTTGATAGCTGGTTGTTACTGAGTACTCCGCATACTGGTTTTAATACAGCAAAAGAAGGGCAAGCAAGATTTATGCTGTGTTAGTGTCACATTGCCAATTGCATTTTAATGCTCTAGATGAGAAAGATAGATAAAAAAAGATATTTTTACAGTTGTGTTTTCACTTTTTAGCATTTTTTCCCACATATTTCAGCATTCAGTCAAAAAGAGGTTCCCACATCTTACATATCCACGTTTTACATCAACATCTTGTTTCTGTAGTCACTACCTACCTCCCCCAGACAGGCATTTCTCTGAAAGTATATGTGACTCTGCAGAACATACGTTTCTACAGATTCCTCTGCCTCTGAATCTGCCTCAAAGCTTCAAATTGAAATATACAAGAATACAAAAACAAACTCTGTTCTTCTGAAACTTCTAAGCTATAATCTTAAAACTGTCATGCCATTTTGTTGCTGTCATGAGAAACATCTTCAAAGTAGAAAAACAGAAAACTAACAAAGGCATTTTGGCATTCTTGAAACTATAAGGTCCTTCGAACCATGTCTGCAACTATGAAGAATAATGAGGAAAGCCTGCTTTCATTAATATGCTTTAAAATGAGAAATGTGTATTTCTCTTTTTAATATTGAATTTATTACTCTTGTATGGAACGTTTCAGTGCTTAGGATGGAAAGACAACTCACTAGCTCACTGTGGTCATTTAATGAACATCATTATAATGCTGTTTCAGTAAAAGATCCCCCGAGTCCAAACGTCCAGGAAAATGACACAGATCTGTGTGGGCTATATGGGAGAGGGTAACAGGTTACCTGGACGTCTAATGTAGGTTCAGACAAACTGACCTGAATCGTGAAGCACCTTAAGAGCGCGCACACACCTGATTCGAGGTTCTCATAAGAAACGACCGAGCATCAGAAATATTTAGTCCGTGATATGTAAAGGATTTGAAGGAGACGGTTAAATCTGTAATCCTGACGCCTACACAAACACGCAGAGTGAAGAGAATTACTGGCAAGAAATGAAAAAAAAGAAAAACGTCTGTCATGCAGTTCCTGAACTGTTTGAAAATCATTACAGTGGTTGTGGGTATATGGGCACCACTAAAAATATCCCCACTGTGAAATTAGGGAAATTCATCAGTGACGCAGGCCAATATGGAATGAGAAGCTCCTCATTATGTGGTTTTTTGCATTCCATCCATTTTAAGATATTTCTTAGTACAAAATCAAATTAGCCTCACTTCAAAGTACAACGATGGACAGGCTTAGGTGTGAGGGGGATAATTATGCTGGATAAATTGCTCTTCATCTTCGTGTTCTAGTTACCAGAATGCTTTTCCATCACAAAGCCTTCATCTCTCTTACTGTTTGTATGAGTGTGAGGTGGAAACAGTCACTGGCCTCCACTGGAATGCTTCTTACAGGCACATTAATAAGGTAGAAGAAAGGGGCGGCATCAAAAAGGATTAGGTACATGGGCTCAGATAGACTCTTGCTAATATGGCAGCAGGGCAGCCCCGAAACTGAACGGCGAAAGGCTAAGGGTGTCCCTTCTGACTACGACGTGGGCATATAAAGAGCAAGAACAGCCTCTGGGCTGGTGTACAACTGTGAAAACATCTTCAGTCCTCTTTCTAGTGGCTTCCAGTTTCTCCAAGAATTTCATTACCAGGAGTGACCTACGCCTCCACTAACGTTCTGAACACAGCTCAAAAGAACGGTGTTGGAAACATTTTATTCATGCCAAATATACATAAACATACAGGTGAACCATGTTCATTTTGCTCATTAATCATGCATATCCCCCAAAACAGCCTGAAACATATAGAATTGCCCATGTTTCCCTACGATCTAAATACAAATGTCTCATGTTAATTAACAACAAGCAAACAGAGCTTAATCCCCACTCCTTTACCATCACAGAACAGACACAGCTTGAACACTCAAATGTTACAGCACATAATAATCATAACCCAATTTACAGTACAGTAAGACATAAGCGGAGTGAAAGGAACAGCATAAGGAGGTCGCCATGTAGTTAACGAGCCTTAAACCACATGTTTAGTAGGAGCTGATAGAAGTTGCCCCCAACAGCTGATCTGCGAGAAGTTTCAAAGCTGAAAGTGTGAATTAAAGTGGCTCTAGATCTGGTCTTGGAGGCAACCTCTACCTGAAGTTTAGCAGGACAACAGTCACCTCCCATTGGTCTTATCAATCTGTCCATCATTAGCACCCAAGGCCGCTCATAGAGCCAATCCGGTCCAGTTTTAGGCCAAAGCAGCCGCGGTTCCAGCCCCTCCGAGACCGGTCTGACAAAGCTCTCTTCTGATTGGCTAGAGCACCCTTGAGGAGACGGAGCCAGGAGTTTTCATTCTGAGCAGGGATGTCAATCCATTTAGGATATTCTGCCACCTTCACCCCTGAATTAAACGCTTGCACAGGCTCCTCTGGGTGGTCATTGGTCAGATTCTCCAGATCATCTAACGTCAAAAGGTCATTATAACGCTCAAGGAATTGCTCAATGACCTTTAAAAGGAAAGAAAAGAGATAAAATTACAATATCACAATTCACCTGTAGTCACATATAGCAGCTGATAACATATAGGCATAGAATAACAAAGTAATATTAATGATGAACTATGACACTAGTAATAGTAAACCTTATGCTGAAATATAAAAAAACATAAAGGCAGTCAACTTTAAGAAGTCAAGGTCCCAATTCTAAAGAGGTATACTCAAATACATTCAGTGTATTCAGGTCTGTCCTGATAATATTTTCCACACCCCCCATCCCTAGCAGAGATGCGTGAGGCAGCCCACCTGCATGGCCTGGTCAGGGGTGTGCAGACTACGGGCGTGGCTGGGCTCCAGTGGGGCCAGCAGGACCAGCAGCACTGCCAGGACAGCTGAACACAGCATTGTGCAGCAGATACACACACAATTCCAAACTCACAGGCTATTACAAACCTAATAGAAGAAAATACAGTTAACTGTGATGCAAGTATATCATACAAAACCAAACATACAAAACAAATACTGAACTTATTTGTGTGTAGGAATACATGAAGCATTGACAGATACAGAGGAACATATTAACACCCAGGAACACACAATCATTCACTCTCACATAGATAATTGGTAGTTTATAGTCTTGGTATGACAGCTCTAAACTGGTACACCTGTACATAATCTCTTCTATAAAACAGATTAACACTTTGAAAAAAGTATAGATAAAAAATACACTGGTTCAATATATAATTCATTAAATGAGCTGACTTACGTTCATTAAAAATTGTTCACGTTCATTAAAAATTGTTAATGAACGTGTTAGACATTAAAAACAATGCCACTTGCCATTTCATTGTATGTATTTTGTAATGAAGAAAAACTTAAGAGAACTGGGAAGTAATTGTTCTTTTTCAAACCATTTGTCTTATTGTTAGTTAAATCATGCCATTTATTATCCTATCAACAGTTAACATATTCATAGTCATTAAAAAACAAAGCAAATTTTCAAAAGACTGAAACTCACCAGAGCGTTTTGGTGTGAAAACCTGTGGCTGAGTGTTCATCCCCTTCACTCTCTCTGTCTGCTTCTCTCTTTCTCCTCTCCCTCAATATTTGGCACCTGCTAAGAGCATCCCTTCTCTCCTCCTCCTTTGCTCTCACTCTCTCTCTCTCACTCTGAATTTGATTTGTAGTGTGAACAGTGTATGTGTGTGTGTGTGTGTGTGTGTGTGTGTGTGTGTGTCTGTCTGTTGGAGGAGTGTACCAATAGTCCCTCCTGTGTAAGGATGAGATGTGTATTAGCTGTAACCACCACACCTCCCGCCCCCATCCACCTTCCCAAGACACACATTTTTGTCATTTTTTTCAAAGACACATACACATACACCTTATTGTCTTGATGCCATAGCTTTAGAGGGGGTGCATGACGTCAAGGCCATCCTTTTTGCTGGAAGACACCCGTATGTGTGCCCACGTCGTCCTGACGAGCACCTTGATCCCAATATGTGGACTCATACTTAGACAAATACTAGGGAACACACACATCCAGTAAGAGCCTGGACACAAACCCAGGCCATCGGAGCCAGGTACTCCGTCCTCCTCTTCCAAATGATCTCATGCTTCCTTTCTTCATTCCTCATCCAATCATCTTCACTCTCCTTACTTCCTTCTGTTTGCCAGGTTGAGCTCCGGCTGCCAAAAGCGGCACAGCCTGGCACAAGGTTACGACCGCTGAACTGGAGCCAGGACCTTTTTAGAGGCTCTCCCTGATGTAGATATATGTAGCTCTCAATAGTTGGACCCAAATTCTTCTAAATCTGTGTTTAAATGGTTAAAGCTGATGTTGTAGGTCATGTTATCATGTTGAAGCTGTTTTGTTAAAGTTAAGTTAAAGGTTTAATCAGGTTTTGGGTGGAATTAACACTCATCTGGTTAAATGCTGATGTTGGAGTTGATGTTCTTGTCAGACTAAAGTTATGGTTTATGTTTCTGTGCTTGATGCATAGCTGAAACTGTTTTTTTTCAAATAAGACTGAAGCTGAAGTTTTAAATCAGGTTAAAACTGGTTTTGTAATTGATGTTTTTAAACTGGACTTAAAGTCGAATGTAAGGTTATCATCAGGTCAAAGCTGACGATTTTGTCATGTTGAAGCTGATATTCTTATCAAAGTAAAACTGATGGGATAAGGCTTAAGCTTATGGTGATGCTGATGTTTTCATCAGGCTGAAGTTGATGGTTTTATAAGGTTGCAGCTGAAGCTGATGTTGAAACCGATGTTCTTATTAAGTAGAAGCTGATGTTGAAGCTGATGATGAGGTTGAAGTTTTCAATCAAGTTAAAGCTGAAGTTTTAATCGGGTTGATGCTGAAGTTTTTATTCGGTTAAAATTTGATGGTGCTCCAATGTGTCAGGTTGAAGCTGCGGTAACCGGTGTTTTTAATCAGGTCGAAGCTGACATTGCATCTAAAGTGTTTAGGATGACGCCAATGGATTTATCAAGCTAAAGCAAATGTTCAAACTGATGTTCTTATCAGACTGAAGCCCATGTGGAAGTTGAGATTTTTATGAAGCTGATGCTGATATTACGTCAGGCTGAAGCTTTCATCAAGTAGAAGCTGATGTTGAAGCTGATGTTCTTATCAAGTTGCTGTTAAAGTTAAAGTTTTCAGTCAAGTTTAAGCTGTTATTAGGTTGAGGCTCGTTTAGCTTGAGGCTGAAGTTTTCATTCTTCTAAAAGCTGAAATTGCTCTAATGCAGGGGTCTCAAACCTGTCCAGCCAAGCAGGAGGCACACCTGATTCCACCTCTGTAATCAGTTGGTCTTGGTTTTCAGTTACTCAGGTGTGGTTTCTTCTTGGTTGGAATGAAAACCTGCACCCACAGCGGCCCTTTCTGGACATGTTTGAGACCCTTGCTCTAATGTGTCAGGTTGAAACTGGTGTAACCGATGTTTTTTACCAAGTTAAAACAAATGTTCAAACTGATGTTCTTACCGGACTGAACCGTATGTATAAATTGAGATTGTTTATCAAGCTGACACCGATATTCTGTCAGGCTGAAGTTGGTGCTAAAGTTGAAGTTTTCATCAAGTTGAAGCTGATGTGAAGATGAGGTTTTTAATCAGCTTGAAACTGATGCTAAGTTTTTGTTGAGCTAAAGCTAATGTCCGTCTTGCAGTGGAAGCTGTATTTGGGTGAAATGAGGGCATGTTCTGTCAGAATTAGCAAAAAACAATTTTCACCTTTCCGATAATCATGGTGCAAAAGGTGGACGAGAAAATCCGGTCCAACCCCAACATGGACCAAGTCTGACATACTGTAATGTGGAGTTATCCATTCATTCGGTCACTTTCTCTAGGTCAGCGTGAGCAGATATCTGCCTTACTCATTCTTCTTTTTCTATGCTTCCCTTCATCTCTTGTCCTTTTCTTCTGTTGTTCTCCCTCTTTCTCTCTCTAAGAGTAACAGTCTGCCAGTGCCATCTGCTAGCAGCTCCCCCTCGGCCTCCGAGAACACAAGTGCGAGCCAACACACACGCAAGCAAGCACATGCACACACATAGAGGAGGGGGATTTGGGGGGTGGACTAGAATCTATAAACTAGCAAGATACTGGCAAATCAGTCTAACACATCTTCACACAAACACACATTTTAATAAGCAAAGCTGATACGCACACATACACACAAAGACCTGGTCTTGCAATGCAGTCTGAATGCAGTGAGTGGTTGTGCTGTTTGATCAGGCTGAAACTGGTGTGTTTTTATGGTTGTGTACCCTGTCTGATTCTCTCTTGCTCACAATGAAGAATAGCTCTCCTCTGCACACAACCACACAGCTGCTGCCACAGCTGCAGCCAACCCAGCACAACCTTTTCCATACCCACACAGTCCTGTCAAATATTACTGGTATGACTATGCTTTATTGTTCCCAAAGCAGAGGTTCCTCAGCCTTGGTTCCATACACCCAGTGCTTTTATGAGAACTCACATATTAAAATAGACTCAAATAGTCTCAAATAAACTCAAATAGACTCAACTAGGCCCAGATAGACTCAAATGGTGTTATAATGTAAAGGTATGTATGATATGCTGTTTTACAGTATAGGAATTAATTCATTATTGAATTTAGGGGGACCCTTACTTCCAGCGAAGGACAATCTGAATGCCAAGACATTTATGGACACAGTTTGGGGAAGAACCTTTTCTGTTCCAGCATGACTGTTACCAAATGCACAATGCAAGGTCTATAAAGTCATGGTTAGATGAATTTAGTGAGGAAGAACTTGACTGCTTCACACAGAGCCCTGACCTCAACCCCATCCAGCACCCTTGAGATGAACTGGAACGGAGATTGTGATCCGGATGAGCACAGAATTCCCACAGAAACTCAAAAATCTTGTGGAAAGCCTTCCAAGAGGTCTATGTATTTTAATGGAATGTCATTGAAGTCCCTGTTGGTGTAACGGTCAAGTGTCCCAATACATTTGTCCATGAAGTGTATACACACTATGCTGTACTACTATTATGTTTTACAATCTAAATTTCACATTTCATTTAACCAAGTATGCAATCCAGTTTTTCATACTATATTGCAGCTTAGTAACACAATTTGTCCTAAAATCTGAGTCATGTTCTATGCCAGCGTAAAAGAATTAATATATGCACATCTATAAAAACCACTTTGCTGTGAATGGAATAATCTTTGACTGTTATATGTAATGGATCACTATGTGAGGTGATACATAAAGGAAGAAATAACGTTATTTTAGCTACTACTAGGCTGAAGAGCCAGTTAACAGGATAAAATCATGCAGAAATATCAGTTACTTCAAATTAAAGTACTTTGTATACAAAGAAGACAATCATGTTTTCAGTAACTTGTTCATAGTTCTTTATCCTTTATAACAAAAGATTTTGGCTAAATGTACTCAACATCAGGAAAAACACACACATACAGTGAACTTTGTACCTGGTAAGTTAATGATAATGTAATGCAATGCACTTACTGCCTTAAATGTGGCCATTCTAATCAATAATAGACAAAACATGTATCTCCACTAGACAGAAACCTCGTAACTCCATTTGAACTTGTTTTTGGCAAAATGTTGATAACATAATTGACAGGCAGATAGGTTTATTGATCCTGAAGGTAATTCAGTAGTTTCATAGGACAAAATTTAATTCATATAATAATAATTGATCCATACACACAATGGAAACAATTTAATATAATATAAAAAGGTACAATACTACCCTGTAAAATTAACCTGGATAAAGAGTCTGTCCATACAAAAGCATGGGATAATGGGATAGAAAAGATAATGGGATAGAAAAGTATCTGACCATATAAATAAACAATGACTGGGAACCCCTTTTTTATAAGGCTTTTTGGGGTATCATTTGCCTATTTTGCCTCTCCTGACAGTGTGCCTTGTGATTTACTATAAAACTAAAATATTAAAACATAAAATGTGCTACAGGCTTCACATGTCTGTGTTTTAGTAACAATCGTCTTATTTTGCAGTAAATAGAGTAAATCTCATGTTTGGTAATAGCAGCGGTAATTTGTGAGCAAAAACTGTTTATAAAATAAATGTTTTAGCATTCAGCACTGACACTGTGACATTCATTTTTACATAGCAAAAAAGTTACATAGTTCATGAAATGACTGTAATATCTAATATGGTGGTCCGTGGTGGCTTGACAGCAACAACAAGTGTAGTGAAGAAACTACATTTCTTGGTGGAAAAATTGTTTATCTCAATTTTCATTACTATGTATTGTTAATATTTATAAGTACTCTGAAACAACTGTGTATTTTTGTCATGTTTTATGCTGTCTACCTTTGTACAAATGCAGTATACCACCTGAATGGCTTTTTGACAGGCAATGGTAGTGATTTTATGACAGGCAAGAGGGTTTTATTTACTCCGCTGATAACTGTACGTACAGAATCTGTGCAAATCTCCTCCTTGTTTCATCATCATAACATTTGCTTACTCTCTCCTAAACAAGAATAAAAAATAAAAGACACATGTGCATATGTGGACACACACATCTACACAAACAAGCACTCTGGAGGGAGTCTATTTCATTCTGCAGCAAAGTTATGCCTGCTGCAGACAGCAGAAGGTGTCTTTATTTTACATAACACATTCACCAAGTCTGCAGAAGGGTAATTGGCCTCTCTAGCTCTCTTCACTTGCACATTCTGGAGAGAGAGAGAGAGAGAGCGAGAGAGAGAGAACTAGAAGGAGAAGAAGAGGGAGGTAGAGTGAAAGTGAAAGAAAAAAAGAATGTGTATGTATGTGTGTAGGAGGACGGGTGGGCGAAAAGAGAGGGATGAGATGAAAAAGATGAAGGGATGGCAAGATGCAGTTCGAATGCTCCAGCACATCACCCCGGAGCGAGAGAGAGAGAGAGAGAGAGAGAGAGAGAGAGAGAGAGAGAGAGAGAGAGAGAGAGAGAGAGAGAGAGAG
>JBBJLS010000006.1:10649191-10681123 GCA_037577275.1 Bryconaethiops microstoma
AGAGAGAGAGAGAGAGAGAGAGAGAGAGAGAGAGAGAGAGAGAGAGAGAGAGAGAGAGAGAGAGAGAGAGAGCAAGGGCGGTCTGAAAAAGGTAGCAATGCTGTCTAGCCTGGCTGTGACAAAACACCTGCAGTCGTGACTTCTGACTGTACACTAATACTTCTCCTCCATCGAGCTTGCGCATTAAATAGTGAATTGAAAACGTCAATGAAATATTCACAATATTAATAACTGACACTACTTGTATTTTAAAGAATAAAGATAAAGTCTTCTGGACTTACACTGAAAGAAATTAAATTCATCTGAAAATCCCCTTTAGCCTGGGATTAAGTCGTATGTACTAAAAGTCCTTAGTATATATGCCTGGAAAACTAGTTCATCTGCTTTTAAAATAATCAGCCTTAAACAAAGCAAAGCAGTGTGGGAAGTGTAGTGATAATGCAGCGATTCCTCTGACCCATTTCACAGCTGGGGGAAAGATTAACGAAGTAAGACTGGCAGGCTGGCAGTCACGACAACATACAGATGCACACAAACAAAAACAAGAAAAAGGGTGAGGACAGGACAGTTGCTTTAGACTAATCAGATGAATGAGACATTATAGACAATCCATCATGATGAAATGTCTTTAAAGAGTCTGTAATTATGAGACCATGAGTGTTTATTCCCCAATGCCTGTTCAAGAGAGATAAACATCTCTCTGATCCGAGTCTGGAAAGTCGAGGACTAGAGATGCTAGAATAGTTTTAAAGATTCTATATCCTATACAATTCTCTTATATTTCCCTTTTTCCACAAATAACATTTGTGTGGTTTTATGTACTGTAATAAATATAATTAACTCTCCAATATCATTTCTTAGAATTAAACAGGCTGCTATTCCTACTCTGTCCTTCAGCCAGATGCACACAAATCTGTCACTTTATTAGGTACACATTCTGTGTATCTATACTCAATGTTTGTTTTATTGTATCCACCGAACCCTTTGTAGTTCACATTTACAGACTGTAGTCCATCTGTTTCCCTGCCTCATTTGTTAGTCTGCTTTACTTGATTTATCATAGGTCAGGACTTCCACAGGACCCCCAGCGAGCAGGTGTAATTTGGGATTTTTGTAGGATGATTCGAAGCACATAATTTTGTAGGATTATTCGAAACACAATTGATCAGATCAGGCCGCCTTCTTCTATTGTTCCATGGTCCTGCTCTGATGATCATACACCCAGTGCAAGTGCCTTCAGAGGTGTACATGGACACTCTGACCGCTGTGTGGCTATGCAGCCAAATAGACATCAAGCTGTGATGCACTGTGTGTTCTAACACCTTTCTACCATAGCCAACATGAACTTTTTCAGCAATTTGTGGTACAGTACGTCTTCTGTGGGTTTACACCAGACTGACAAGCCTTCACTCAGCGAGACTTGCCCACCCATGACCCTGTCACCGGTTGTTCTTCTTTAGAGCAACTTTGACAGCTACTGACCACCACGTACTGGAAACACCTCACAAAACCTGCCATTTTGGAGATCTGATCCTGTCACCTAACCGGCACAATTCAGCTCTTGACAATGTCGCATGGATTCTTACATGTATGCTTTCAACACAAGAACTGACTGTTCACTTACTGTCTAATATATCCCACCCATGGACATATGCCACTATAATAGTATAATATATGCTATTCACTTCACCTGTGAGTAATTTTAGTATTGTGGCCGATCAGTGTATGTAAATGCATTCATTTTTGTGACATCACAACAATTGGACATTTAAACCTGTCTGTTTCAGCAGCTTAATTGGTCATTAACAGTATGTTCTGATATTTAAACAGTGTTTACCTATTTACATTAGTTTTTTATTTGAAGAAAAGAGAGAAAAGTTTTACTTGACAATACATTCAATACTGTCTGAGCTGGTAACTAACCTTGCTTTGGCTGAGAGCACAGTACTGGTGACATCATTTCAACTGACACAGACTTTTTACGACTCTCTCTCTCTGAAGATGACTTCTGTGCTGGGATGCTTTTAGCAAATCATAAACAGTATGATTCAAAGCAACACCAGCAGGCTCACTGCAGCAGAGAGGATCCGACTGTGCTGAGTCAAAGCCATTACCACCTTGGTAAAATTTGTGTTCCTGATTATGACACAGGCTGACAAAATCCCATTAATTAACTTAAAGAGCAAACAGAAAAAAAATGTTTAACTTTCTTAGTCTTTGACATTGCTGAAAGTCGAAGCCCTTGCATAACATGACGGAACAGTCACAGGATTTTGTAATGCAGCAATGGAGCAAGTGGTAAATGAATATAAATTAGGGAATAAATGAGTTAAGAGGAGGCTGTAATACAAAACTGTGTGTGAGGGCTTTTACCTTGCAACAGTGATGAATATAAGACATGTACAAGCCTCCTACGCACACATACCTCAACACACCTTTTCAATCACTCTCAAATGCAGGAGATCATTGTAATTAAGTGCGTACAATAGGGTTTAATTAGCTCGGAGTGAGAGGAGATGAATCTCAACTACATTAGCCACAGGTCTGAGTGCTTGCTGTAGCCTTCAGCATGGTCCTCTATTATCTCCCTGCATGCTGGCAGCAGCTCTGTAATTAAAATTTGAGCTTTTGCCTATACTCTGAACAACTCAACACAATCAAACGCTCAGGGCAGAACAATGGGCCATAATTAAGGCATTTAGAGTGCTTTTCACAGAGAGAGGAACGTCACACACACACACACACACACACACACACACACACACACACACACACACACACACACACACACATAAAAGCAGTAAGCCAAAATATTAAAACCACTTGCTTAATATTGCGTAACTCCTTCTCTTGCCACCAAAACAGCTCTGACACAACCAAACATGGACTCCACAAGACCTTTTAAGGTGTTTCTATTTTCAGTGACTTCTACTGTATCTAATTGTGGCTGGGCTACACCTAACACAGCATTTAACTTCAGTACTCAAAAGGACCTGGTTGAGCTCTTTTACAAATAATAGCTATGTTTTTGTAAAAAAGAAAAAAAAATCCCCATGGGGTCCTGTCAAATGTCCCTACAATACTTCACATATTCATGTTTCCCATAGCAGTTTCTACAATTGTTATACATTTTATAATAATACAGTTCTCCAAATGACCTTAAGAAGAAAGAGTGTTCATGTTTGTTCACAGCTGTTTTTTCTCTTTGGGCTAGTTTCCCCAGACAGGGATTAAACGTAGTTCTGGACTTCATAGGTTTTTAAATGGGAATTTTCAATTGAAAGGATAATATAACACATGACTATGGAAAGCAGCTTGTGTAACATTTTTGACAGAGCAAATGTAATGCTGTTCTACAGTCTTTTTACATCAAATTACTCTTTCACATCGTCTAAAGACTTGAAAAAAGAGCTAAATACATGGCTGCGCACACACAAACGCAGGTTCAGTTCTGAGCTCTAGACGTGTTGCTGTGCTGAATGGTTTGGCCTCCATCAGCGCCGCTGAATGCTTTGGGGTCAGATGGCAGCAGGGTTAGAGAGAAGTCAGACATTTCACAATGGACCATTCACGCGGCACTGAAAGCTCAGACAGAGCTAAATATGATCTGGCACAAGAGTCTGACCCTTTTAGATACAGGTGTAAGAAAATCATGATTTTATTTTCCTTACCTCTACTAGTGCTACAGCATGTAGTGGCCGTCAGAATGATTAAAACTCGTGACAAAGATGAGATTCAAAATGAGATTATGAAATGAAAATGCCTGTCATTTACCAGCTTGATATTGCACTGAAAATACCTTTCAGGGGTAAAAGTATTACAAGAAAAAAAATCCTTACAAAACATTTTTCTGAAAATACTTCTTCATAGTCTTTTTGCTCATCTTTTCCAAGAGTGTCAATCATAACTGGAATTCATTTGTGTATGGGTGTGCATGGGCAGGGGGGAGGGGAGTCTTTTCTGTAGCTTATTGAAGCACTACAAAGGAGGAAGGCACAGAAGCTTGTATTAATTTTTTTTTGTCATGTACATTCAATTGTTCTGGAATGAGGGCATAATGGAAAATAATGAAAGGAAATTATAAGAAGACCCAAAAAACTGACTTTATCTTGCATGTGACAAATAAATTGAAATTGCATGTGACAAATAAATTCAGCAACCCTCTGATGATGTAATCTTTCCATCAGATTCCTCACTGTAGGGCTTCTGGGTTTTCTGGATTTGATTGCTGGCTGGGGCAGCCAGAATCCTTTTCATGTTGAGTTTGCATGGTCTCCATGTGTCTGTGTGGGTTTCTGCTTGGTGCTCTGGTTTCCTCCCACAGTCCAAAGATATGCATGTCAGGTGAACTGAAAATGCCAAATTGCCCCTAGGTGGGACTGTGCATATAAATGTGTTTTAGTCTGCCCTGTGATGGACTGGTAGCCTGTCCAGGTTTCCTCTGGCTTTCTAACTGTGACTGCTGAGGTATGATCAAACACCTTCTGTGACTCTGACTAGGGTACACGGTTCAGAAAATAAATGAATTAATATGTTTGTACTAGGCTTGTCACAACACTTAAATTTCAAACTTGATACCGATACTAAGAATGGTGCTCGATACTATTATTGACACTACAGGGGGAGAAAAAACAAACAGGAACTTTTAAATTAATCATTTAAAGTGTTCTCACGGGACCGTCGCGCCGCCCGGCCATGCTACGGGCCAAAATGCTCCATTTTAGCCGGCTCAGAACTTGGCAGCGCATTTAAAGGCGCACAACGCTTTTTTCACCCACCCTCCATAGAGAACAATGGGGGAAGGTTTCGGTCTAATAACTCCGGATCCTCGTGATGTAGGAGGGCAAACAAGGGCTCGTTGGAAAGGTCTCACAGAGATCTACCGGCATGTCAAGTTTGGCATGGCTGGGTGCTCGTCCCGCGGAGCGACGCTGCTTGGAAAGTCCATGCTCACGGAACCGACGCACCGGAGGAGAGCTTCGCCACCGGCCACGTTCGATAGGTCTGGAGGAGCTGAGAGTCCGTGAAAAATTTCGTGCTAGGTTGTTCCCCGGCTGAGCTCCGGGGCAAAATGCTCCGTGACAGCTGGTTCGGGACTCATTTATAAGTGCGTGCCACTTTTTTCCTGCATAGAGAGCCAAAGCCCCAAAGCTCCCCCCGGCTCTCTACGGAGGAAAAAAAAAGTGGCCTTTAAATGAGTCCCGATCCGGCTGTCATGTAAACATTGGGTTCTCCAGGCAGCTGGGGGTGTGAAATATGGCATTTGACAGAAATGCTGTTTTACAGAACTTACAGTACTAAAGATGAGGTTTTGAGCTAAAACATATCCCCAGAGTTGTAAGTCAATATTTTACCAACACTAACATGAGTAATAAAATGCTACTAATAAATATGTAGTTTCATGTTAAGTTTTGAATAGCAGGCAAATAAAATCCCTAGGTGTTGTAGCCATCTATGCAATTAACCATTTTACATTAACCAACTCTCAATGGCCATCTTTAAACCAATAGAATTTCTTTGAGCCTGAATTTTGGAGTGTGCTGGAGATTTCAGACAAAGTGTTTTATTCCTATTGTCATATCTCTGTTACAAGGCATTTCACTGTTACCCAAAGCCTGTACTACAGGGTTGTTTAAGCATGCAAATTGTGTGCAGAACTTTAATATTGTAAATTCTGGTTTATAACAACCTGTTCAAATATCAACAGTATCTACAGATGGGCACTTAATCCAGCTGACCAGTAAAAACACTCAACTCCCCTATATGAACTACTGAAACCTGATTTAAAGCAAAGACATGGCTGATATACTTAAATTGTGTAGAAAATTTCTTTTTTTTGTTTTAAACTCCAACCACTCAAATCCAGTCTGGTATACGTGAAAGAAATATCAATTCACTTTGTAGCAAAGTTTATTTTGTCACTGTAACATCAAGGACAACATAAACCAGGTGAAAACTGTAATTTAAATCTTTAAAAAAAAAAAAAAACTCTTTAAATCAGACTCCGACTGCACATATTCATTTCACATCCAATCTGTAAGATTTGAAAAATCATTCAAATTCATGAAGACAATACATATATTCACACTCGGTCCTTCAGAATATATTTAATTAGGACAGGTAAGGTAAAAGTCCAGACCGTTCTCTTGAAAGAAATACTTACATGCACAGTCTTATGCACAGGTGTCAATATGGCTAAATGACACTTGACTAAGATTAGTGCCATCCATCTGCCCCCACCTCCAGAATCATGTAAGATCATGTAAGATCAGTTACAAGTTGCTCTCATGTGCTCTGAGGTAAAGTAACACATTTTACTGTCCAGCCTCCTGTTTCTTCAGCATCTTTTTTAAGGCTATAAACTTGTTTTTCCCCAATCTACTCCTATTCTGCAAGAGTTTCATCCTTTTCTTTTTGTTTGTCTTCTTAAGCTGACCTCCATCCTTTTTCTCAGTCAAAGATTTGTTCGTTGTCTCTCCATCCGCTTTTGGGATGTTACATTTTTCCTTGGTTTTGCCATCTTCCTCGGAATCCCTCCCATTCATTCTGGCCAATTTCTTCTTTTTGGGACCAGCATCTTTTATTTGTTTACTTTTCACAGTAGCCTTGTTCTTAGGAGTAGTGACTTCTGTATTGCTGTTGTTGGTAGCCTTTGACTTCTGCTTGGCCTCCGTTGTTTTTCCCTGCGCTGTGACTTTGTTCAGTTGTTTCGCTTTGCTATTTATTGGTTTTGCATTTTTCTCCTCTAATGTAACAGGAGTCTCTTTCTCAGTGGCCTGTTCTTCTTTGTCATCTTCTGTGGGGGGGAGAGATAAAAAACATTCAGAGTAAAAAATAAAAAAAAAAGAGGAAATCACATTACTTTGAGATTTATCTTGAGAACACAAAAGCTTCTATCTTACTGCTGTCTGCAGGTGCAGTGGGGATGGTGTTGGAGAACTTCTTAAATTTTGCGACAAAAAAGCCGTCCATGTTGTGGGAATGTGGGTAAAACCTTCGAGAAAGTTTCAGTGAAGGATGGAATCGCCACTCTTTAAATCTGTAGAGAAAAAGGGATTGATTATCCAGTTTCTAATCAAAATTGTGCAAACAGCCTCCTGTGGGTTAAGAAAAAATATTAACAGGCATTTTCATGACATGTAATGACTGTACCTGGTGAAGCCCTCTTTGCCAAAATCCAGTCCTGTGGGAACCAGTTTAACGTTTCTCTTCTTTAAGGCATAATCCACCACCCACTCGTTTTCCTCCACCTGAAAACACAAAGTTGTTGTCACTACTTCTACTGTGCATGCATAAAGACTCAAGTTAAAAAACGTGCAACCTGATAACCATTTCACAAGTGCCTTAATTTCTGACTCTTTAGTAAACTGACAGTGTGTTGAAAGCTATTAATGTGTAGTTAGATTATATTACGTTCCACTAGGCTATACAGGAATCAAGAGTTCAATAAGGCTCTTAACAAATGTAACTGTTCATTAAGACGGTAAAATCATGTTAAAAATAGTATCACTGAAGCATTTGCAAACCTGATATGATTTTTTTTTCGACCAAAGGAAGCTTTTAACCCATAATTTCTCTTTTGGAATGACGAACACATTACGATAAAAGGTTATTTTAGGAACTACCAAGTCAAAATCTTGGAGCTGCAGTTAACACACTGCCATCATTATTCACAAGTGCATGCTGGCTTTAGAGAGGTTTTAGCAACAGAAAGAGGATAATGGTATCACAACTGTTTGTTGTTTGTGCTACAAAACCTAAACCACACAATATAAAAATGTCTACCACATAAAAATACAGAGTATGTCACTATTCTTCTTATTAACCTATTGTGTCTGCTGGTGGAGCAGAGCTGCTGTTCGGGAGCCTGACAGCATTACTGGACCTTGCTGTCCGGCGGCACTACTGGACCTTAATGGGGGAAGCAGTTACGGCTCACTAGAGAAAGAAGACTTTCTCAAACCCAAAAAATTAAAAGTGACCACCCAAGAGACTCTGCTCAAACTTGCTTTCACACATGACAAAAGGTTATTTTCATTTTTGATTTCTTAAAGTAGAGGTCTAGTCGAATGTTTGGACATACCAGACGGGTTCTTCATATTATGAAAAGATTTATACCATTATTTCAGATCAACACACATTCCTGCTATCTTTGTAACGACCTTATGTAGCAAAAACGCTTCTGTTTTAGCTTCTTCAAAGTAGCCTCCTTCTGCTTTTGACTCTTGGCATTGTCTCAAGTGGCATCATGAGGAGCCTCCTGGGATGCTTTTTAAAGAAATCTGTGTTCTCTGTCCAAATGAGCGCTTAAAACCACTGTTTGGTCACCTGTCCTCTCCTTCAAGACCAAAATCAAAATCACAAGCAAAACGTGGCCACATAGACACTGTTTCAGATATTATTTCAGGTCATGGAAGACCTCTTAGACAATGAAAGACTTTTTTTTTTTATAAATAATAACTAAAACCGCCCATTCATATGTGCAAACTTCACATTTCAAACAAATCTACTTCTACTTTTACACCAAAGCTTATTTTGTCACATCAGGGACAACATTAACCATGTGAAAGTTGTTGTTTAAACTTTTAAAAGGGCTTGAAGTTGCATATATGCTGAGCACAGGTTGGCTGTTGACTTACTGGGGGACAAAAAATAAAAAAATGAAAACAAAAATATATGTTTACATTCCATCATGTGTCCAAAATTGATTACATGTGCATTGAAATGCTGCTTCACCCTCAGGGCTCTTCCGTGCGTGTTCCTGGGCACCTGCTTTGTTTCTCGGTCACGTTGACGCAGCCCATCCATTACGTAAAAGGACCAAATTTGCGTCACTAGAAGCTATTTCAAGAACTTGTGACCTATTAATCCCTTCAAGTGGCTTGGCAATTTCTGTCCTTGGTCACTGAGTTTGCACTAAATCAAACATCTTAACTTCACCTGAGCTTCTTTCCATGATAAGAGTAATTGAGGCATCGAGGTATGTTTTGTGCTCCACTGCAAAACTCAAACTCAGATCAATTATGGTTCAGATGCTTTTTGGACCTTAATGCCACAGGGGTTTGGTGAACTACAAGTACCAAGGTCACCGTCTCCAAAGCTGTCTTTATCCTAACACCATGCCACGAATCTAAACCAGAGCCTCTGAAGTCTTTTCATTTCAAGATTATCTCCTGGAAAGATAAAACTGACTGGCTTTAGCACTAGTCAGGCAGGATGGTGAGGCATACTTTTTTTAATGATAATATTATAATTATCATAAGCATTGTGTATATGGCATAGTATGTTTAGCATTAATAAAGTTTTCTGATTCTAATTCCTGGTGGTGTTCTGCAACTTTGGTCAGACTGTGTTCCCCATGACATTAAAGGAACACCAAGTTGTATTATTTAAAACCGAATAGTCATGTTGGTAAAAATGACATAATATACTGTAAAAATAGTTCATACTGTTCTACGCCTCTATTCTAGGACTCAGAATTTGAAAACATGGAAAAAAGTCAAACTTTTCTTTCTTTCATTGATGTGGTGATTTTGAGTCTTGGATATAAGACCCCATACTAATAACAGTGCTAACAAACTATATGGTCATGCATGAAAACAGGAGCATCCCTAATTATATAGTGATTTCATAAACATTAACACATTTAACACTTTTCCATGTACAGCTGTGGCTCTCTAAATGCACACATGTACTTTAAGGCAATTAATTTTTTGTTCAGCGTTCGCCTGCCTATATTTCAATCGCTAACAGTTAAACTCTAATCCACCTGCGGCACTATATATTCCCAACGGTTGCCTTCTCTTCTGTGACAGTATTAATCAATGCTTTAAAATCAAACATTCCTGTATATTTAGCCTTGAGAAAAAATTCTGACGGAGATTAGTGACAGGAGCATGTCACCATAACCCATATCTACACCACTACTCTGCTGCAGTGTGAGAAAGTCAAGCAACAGCCTCTAAATTCAAGAACTGGCATCCATGGAAACATCTGTGTTGTTCCCGTGGTTGGATTACTGTCATTATGGATTTTGACACGGGCTGAATAGTTTACCGTAATGGAACAGGTGCAGTAGACGAGGTAGCCACCAGTCTGCGAATCAGCATTGATGGAGTCAATGGCAGAAAGAATCAGCTCCTTCTGCAGATGAGCGGAACGCAGAATATCTGACTCATCCTAAGAGTGAAAAAGATAATCAGGGTATTACAGCTAAGAACATTGCTTCCATTCTTGGAAAAAATTATAAATAAATAAATAAATAAGAAAATAAAACAAATTTATAAGACATTACTTCCATATTTGCTGAAATATTTCGGCATTACAATAGGTGTCAGAATCTCTGGACCTCTGTGGTTGCATCATGCTATACACATAATCTGATCATAAAAGCAATAGTATAGATGTGCATTACTCTCCAAGTGCAGGAGCTTTTTCAATGGGAAGTAAGCATAGGAGTATCCTAAAGGTCATTGTCTGCCAATAGCAACTTACTCACCATAAACTAAATCAATATAATGTTCACAAACTGTGAACTATATCATGACAAACAGCATAGTGACATTTCTTCAATACAGCATACGCTTTTTAAAGTACCACCTTGCTAGTTTTCACTGCTGGGTCTTTGGAGATGACCCCTGTTCCAGAGCATGGAGCGTCCAACAGCACTCTGTCAAAACCTCCCATAACCTGCCATTCACAAGAAAACGCTGCAGGTTAGGAGGACTGTACAATACAGTAATCAGAAATGATGTTTAATAAGAAAAATGCCAAATATGAGGGTAAAGAAAAAGTATAAGCAGCCCAAAAAGAAAAAAAAAAGAGAGGAGCCAGAAAAAGGGGCCATTAAAATGACAGTAAATGCAGACCTTGGGGAACTGTCTGCCGTCGTAGTTTGAGATGATGCTGTTGGTGACGCCCAGCCTGTGGATATTCCCCACGACGCTCTTTAACCTCTCTGCACTGGCATCGTTAGCCACTATCACTCCTGTGTTTCTCATCAATTGGGCTAGAGGACACACAATATAGCAAAATCAATCCCAAGCTAAGGTAAACACCTTCCTACTAATACTAATATACATATGTGAACCGTTATTAAATGTAACAACAGCATTACTGTTGACACTAAGTAAAATTACATCATCACTTAATATGACTTTGAAATTCTGCCTGTGTGGTAAAAGATATGCTAGTGATATTTTATGGCAAACAACAATAAAAGAAAAATTATATTTACTTTATCTAAATTTGAGTGATCTTTTTACATTACACTGAAAATGAGTGTACAATGAGTCTTCAACTAGCCATTTTAAAAGTAGTTAATTAAATAATCAGGATACCAGAGTCCTCACCTATATAGGTGGTCTTGCCTCCCGGAGCTGAGCTCATGTCCAGCACAGTCTCCCCCTCCTGGGGAGACAGAGCCATTACAGGCAGCAGTGAGGACGCTCCCTGCAGCATGTAATGCCCTGCTAAATACTCAGGAGTAGCACCTGACAAAAAGGTTTTAAAATGGTAATGCATTTTAGAACAATTCTAAAATAAAATGCCATCCCTTTACAGAACTTGGAAGTAGACTAACCTATGGGAACTGAGGAATCAAAGATGACCAGGCCTACTTTAGACCACTTCCCCAAAGGATCCAGATTTACTCCCCTATTAATTAGAGCCTGTGCAAAGAGAAATGGTTTAATTAGATTAAATAGATCTACTTCTCATATATTTCATAGAGACTTCTGAAGGGGATGCATTTTATTTTTACCTGTGCCAAATCTCTTCTCCTGGTTTTCAGGGTATTGGTCCTAATTGTTACAGGCCTCTGGATTTCATTGGCCTCCAGAAAATCGATAAGCTGAATTGGAAAGAAGAGCACGCGCACACACAATTAACAACAACAAAAAAAATCCACACAAGAGGGAAGCAGAAAAATATTTGCTTCCTCTAAACACATTTCCAACTAAACCTCAAGTGTAGTTTCTATTTCTGATGTGCTGTCACTACATATAGAGTTAATGGGTGCAGCCATCCACCCCTTCAGACACTGACAGACATTCATCTATCCTGTTAGCATAGCCACACATCCGGAGAAAGCGCAGATGGGTGGTACTAAAACAGGAATTTAGATTTTCTAATCCTAAATTAAGCAACTTTGAATAACTAAATAACCATGCATGACCTGGATTACCGTCCTACCAAATTACACAATTAAAACTGGACACTCCCATTTAATAGATCACAACAATGGAAAACATTTTAAAAAAATTTTTTCAAAGTCAGCACTCACAGCTCAACTCAGTCCCCAGTAGTGTGTTAACATGAAATTCTTGGACATCATACAAATGACATCATTATTATTCAGTATTTACAACACAAAAAGACTGAAATATTCTAAAGTTAGAAGAATTAGGAAATCGGGTGTTCATGGGGTAAAATGCATCTTGTGGTAATTGTTTTTGTTTTATTTTCCAGAGTGTGGTCACTACAACGACCTTATTCACATAGAAATGCCTATATTCAGATTATTGTTGTCAATTTGACTGCTTCAGCTGTTTAAACTTGCTATATGTCAGTGCTTTTTCTTGACATTTTGGAATTAAGTGAAATTCATTTCAGGCAAAACAAGCGATCTTCAGGCTTAGGCCCATCTTGACTTACAAAGTGAGTTTCTTTCAGGTCACAGTTCTGCAGAGATCAGCATTCCCCCTCTTCTAAAAATTCAGTTCATGCAGGTCTTCCTAATTAACTGCTGAATCATGTGTGCATAAAGAGGCACAACAATGAACTCTACAGAATTGTGGCCTGAAATAAACTCTTTGAAACCCTTATGAATTGCATTCACTTTCCAATCTTACTTACTGGGATTTAGAAGCCTTTAAAAAAAATGAGCCCAACACAGTAAAGTGATGCGACCAAGTAAACTTTTAGGTCACTTCAGTCTACAAGCTTAATTTGTTTTGCATAACTGTCTTAAGAAAGAGCTGCACAAAAATCCTCTCTATATCTAAAGTACTGTCAAAAAGTCTTAGGCACCAGAGAAAATTAGACTTCAAAGCTATTTACTATTGGGATATAGTGTTAAAGCACTACTGTTACAATGAATACAAATAAATACAGCAAATACTGGTTTTATGCATGGCAAAGTGTTTGCTTAACCTTTTCCAGACCTCTCTTCATAGAAGCTCAGTATTGCTTGTAGCTCCATCAAATACCTGGGTTGGCTCTTTTTACTTCATAAGATAAAATTAGGTGTTGCTTATGGATTTTAAAAATCCAAGCAATGACTGGAGACATCGAGGAGAAATCTGGAACCAAACCTGTGTTCTTTTAACCAGCTAACCAAAATAGCTACTTTTTTAGAAAATAAAAGGTACCTTGATGCTTTTTACTGCTTTCTTGTTTGTTTGCATTGATTCTGCTGATGTAACTTTCACACATACATGCACGCACCTCTGAGTGAGGGAAAATCTCCATGAGCTTGCCCATGAGGAAGTCATTGTAGCTGTAGTAAGTGCACAGGTCAGACTTCAGCAAGGAGAGATAATCTGCTCTCTGTTTCCCCTCCTCTCTCTTCTCTGTGAAGTGTGAGAGCACATCCACATTATCTTTGATCCTCTGATGGATGGTCTGCAGGTCTAGCGGTAAGAGTCCTACACAAAAAACAAGAGGACAGATGTAATGAGGGAGAGGTCAACCATTTTACAGAGAGCATAAGGTCTATTAATTGCTGTTTTTTAAATGTCATGCAGTTCAGAATGACTCACCCTCTTTCTCTCTCTCTGTCGCACCAGGGAGTTTAAATTTGTCCACCCCATCCAAATTAACCTGCACTGTGTCATCCTCCTCCTCCTCCTTGTTGGCATCCATTTTTTCATCTTCACCTTCCTCCGCCTCCTCCTCATCATCATCATCATTATCGTCGTCGTCGTCGTCCTCCTCACTCTCCTGCATTGTGGCTTCCTGTCGTTTCTTCTGTTTTCTGGCAGCTCGTTCGATAGGCAGCAGCTGAGGAAACAAATATGTCAATTACACACAATTTGGGGTTAACAATTACAAATGTAATACTTCTCTTTATATGTTTTAAATAAAGAACATTTATGTACCTCCTCTCCATCACTGTCTGCTCCTTCTTCATCTTCTCCTTCACTGCTCTCCTCCATTGCTCCATAGTCATCGACCATATCATCATCATCCTCATCACTGGCCTCTTTCTCTTCTGTTTTCCCTTCTACCTGCTCCTCCAAGTCATCATCTTCCTCATGCTCCCACTGGCTATCACTATCCTCATCCTCTTCAGACTGGTCAATTTTGCGTTTTCGCTTTGCAGGTGTCAGCCATTCATTATTCTCATCAGAGAAACCTTGACATGAAAAAATATAGGGTGGAGGAAGATATATGTGTATACACACACACACACACACACACACACACAAACGAATATATATATATATACACACACACACACACACACACACACACACACACACACATATATATTCATACTTGCCATTCATGAATGATGAGAAAAATACAATGCAAAGCCATGCAAGTTCAACTTTCAACTGTACCTTTCTTGGGCTGTTTTTCCTCCTTAGGTGACACAGCAGCATGTGCTCTGTTCACAGCACTGCACAAAATCAGCACATGAAGAAATTAGAACAGTGAAAACTACAACAAACATGCCTTTACAATCAAAGAGAAGAAACCCTGAGAGCAATTTAAAGTGGAGAAAATCTTACCGTTTTCTTGCTCTGCTGGACAGCTTTTTAGGCTCATTGTCTGAAAGTATTAGAAATGAGTTTTTAAAAAATCCAGAGTGTGCAAAGTCATCACTGTATGATGACATTAAAGACCTAATTAGAATACTAAATTATTAATTCACTGACAAAAATGCCAAAAGGAACATCATAACTGCTGAAAATATTGCTCTGTGTATGTATGTATGTGTAATATATATATATATCTATATATCTATAGATAGATAGATAGATAGATAGAGAGAGAGAGAGAGAGAGAGATTTCTTTTCCCCATACCATCCGCCAAGAATTTTGCCAATTCTGTCTCTGCCCCTTTCTGTTTCCTGGCCTTCCTTCCAGGTCCTCGCTTCACCTTGTTGGTGGGGTCAAGTTTCCTACCCATCACTGACCCTGGAGAAGTGCTCTGGAATGAAGAGCAATCAAACAGATGATGAGAAATTAGCAGTACACTTAAGTGTTAAGATAACTGGGTAGGAAGAGATGCAGTAGTAAAGCTTGGGCACTCCTGGTCACATTTTCAGGGAACAAATTTAAATGATGTGCTGGAAATCTTTAGTAGGACAAAAACATAAGACTACAAAAGAAACCTAAACGCATCCTACTTGCATTTTGCTGCCTTATGTGTGATTAAAAACAAACATTAATGAGGCTTATTGTAATCCAGACAAGGTCTGGACAACCAAGAAAGGTCTCTGAGAAAGTCCTCATCGATTGCTTATGTATGCATAGCAAAACCCACATGACTACCCAGGAATTACAGTAAGATTTATCTGTAACAGAAATAGTGACGCACTGACCATCAGACTACAATACATTAGAGGGTTTTTGTGGAAGTGCTGTGGTCGGACAAAACAAAACTGAACAATTTGGCTACAACCACCAAATTTACACGACCAGTCAAAAAGTTTTGCCCACCATAGGTTTTTAACCACTTATCCATTTACTTCACAAACTGCACTGCGAAGTTGTTGAGTGAACAACTGCAAATGAAAATATGTCAAATAAAACAAGTTTCCTTTATAAGAAAAATATATGTAACTGTCAGTCTGACACCTTATTAACTGGATGGTGTGGTGATGCAGAGTAAAATTCTAGACTGTCCTTTAACTTTAAATGCACTAGTTAATGGTTCCATCAATGACATTTGTGGGGCTGAAAAAGGTACTCAAGCGGTGAACACATCGTAAATGTATTTGTAAGTTAAGAATACAAAGTAGATTTTTAGTGAATACTTTAAAAAACCTCAGTGTCTTCAAAAACTTTACTGTTCGTGTATGTTTAGAGGGGAAAAAAAGAAGCAGCAGTTAAATTAAAAACAGTTTGGAAACTGTGCAGTATAAAATTGGACTGTTATGTTTTGGGATTGTGCAGCAGCCAGTGGCACAGATGGTGCTGTGGGGCAGAGAAAGAATTCTATCAAATACTAATACATCCAGAAAAGAAAAGAGGTTTGACATTACAACAAGTTAATCATCCAAAATATAAATCAGAAATAATTCTGAATTACTTCAAGAAACAAAAGATTCAGGTTAAGATCTGGCCTTCACCAACAGCCAGACTTGAATATCACAGAAAATCCATGACTAGATCTTAAATAAGTAGTGTTTCGGGATGGCAGGAGATTTCTGCCCTAGAAGCATTCTGCAAGGAAAAGCAGGGCATCCTAAATTAGAAAGAGAAAGACTGTTGGGTGGGTACAAGGGGCTGTGATTTCAGTCAAAGAGGGTCTTCATAAGTACCAACTGAAAGTTTGCCAAAACTTATGCACGTGCCACATTTCACCTGTTATTTCTTTCCAACATGTTAAATTCAGCCAACAATATGACTAACAACTGCCTTAAAACTTTCAGAAATGTGTCATATTTCTACAGGTTCAGAGATGGGGTTACTTAGAAACCCATGATCTGACTTCAGGTTAATTTAAGCGTTAATAAAACGCGTGGGATGTGAAAACACAATTGTAATGTCTTTATACCCTTAATGTCTCTAACGTATTTATTCCTATAAGAATTACGTCGAGCTCAGATCACAGTAAAACGTTCAGAACTAACAGAAAAGACAAGAAAACTGCACCACGGCTCTCATCTCAGGTCTCCTCACCTCTCTTAATCTTAATCTCTCAAAAACACCGTAAAAAATTATTAAAACAATCACACCCACCTCTTCTTTCTGTAATCACCCACAGCTCGGTCGAAGTGATCCCTCTATATTTTAATTAAATAAATGATAATGACCCTGGGCTGCAGCACGAAACACGTGTGTGTTTTTTTCCGAACACGTTGGACTCCAGAGGAAGAGAAAGATAAGAGACTTCCGACGCAGAGCTATGACGAAGTCAAAACAACATGGAAGTGTTGTAGCAGGAGGAGCGCATGTGTTTCTCTCAAGAAGGAAAATAAGGCGTTAAGACCTGCCGAGGGAGAGGAGCGATGGAGGAGGAGTGGGAGGAGGAAGAGCAGCTGGTGGTGGCCGAGCTGTCGGGAGTGCTGGACTCGGCCGCGTTGCGGGAGGGCTGTCAGGGTTGGGGGAAGGTGCTGGGGCTGGACTCCGCGCAGCCGGTGCTGCAGCTGGGCCGGTACGTCTTCTCCGGGGGTTACGAGGACGCGGTGGGCACCTGTGTGATCTTGCAGGAGGAGCCGGGGGACCGCAAGGACCCGAGCCTCAGGTACAAGTGCCATACAACCAAGAAGCTTGTCCTCCAGAGGACCTTTCTCTCGGAGAGGAAGGAGGGGGAACCCGGCGGCCAGGGCATCGAGGTGCTGCCGCTGAATGAGGAGGACGTGAGTGGCCGGGCCACAGCTGTCTGTCACTACGTGTTGGACCCCGCAGAGATGGACAGGGAGGACCCCGACTCAGACCCGGAGCAGCGGTCCTGGTTGGGGAGCAGCACGCTGGACGGGACTGGAACAGAGAGCGGCGATCAGGAAGCCGGACCGAGCCATGCACAGAAACACTGAACCGAACCGAACCGTGCACAGGAACACCGAACAGAACCGAACCGTGCACAGGAACACTGAACCGTGCATAGAAACACTGACAGCTGAACCGAACCCTGCACAGGAACACGGAACCGAACAGAAAGGAAAAGCTGTTTGATTGTTAGGCAATTAAAACTGCTGGACAACTGTTTTATACTGTTTGACATAACCATGCTTAATACATTTTTGTATATTTAAAGTAGACATAATTATGCTTAATAAAGTTGAGACGATTATGCTTAATAAAGTTGAGACGATTATGCTTAATAAAGTTGGAGCATCTGGTGGTTAGGGAGTTGCCCCTGTGATCAGAAAGTCGTGGGTTTGAATCCTAAGACTGCTAGTGGCACCACTGAGGTACCTTTGAGCAAGGTACCGACGGCTCCCTTTGTGCTGTGTTACTGGCTGCCTGCTGCTTCACTTCGTGAATGGGTTCAATGCAAAACAAGAATTTCACATTGTTCACACTGTGTGCTGTGGTGTGTTCTCGGATGACAAATGGAAACTTTACACAATTGTACTTAATATACATGATTAATTAAAATAACCTGCTGCTTGGTTGCACTGGGGTCCGTGTGGTCCTAAAATCTTTGGCCCCTTATATTGACACTGACACAATTGTACAACCATAACTTTATATATATATTATATATACAGACTCCCTGGAGCAACTTGGGGTTAAGGGTCTTACTCAGGAACCCCTGAGTGAAAACAAATTTGACACAATTATGCTGAATAATTAGGTTAATTAAAAAAAAGTTAATTAACCTGAGCACAGTAGTGTAACTACTTGGTCATGCTGGTCCATGCAGCCCTAACATCTCGATGTGGCCCCTCATAATGACACAGATACAACTGCACAGCCATAACTAAATGCACAATCGTTAGGCAGTTAGAACTGTTATGAACAACTATTTTCAGTATTACACAATTATGCTTAATAAATGTTTATATTTACAAAGTTGAAATGGTTATGTGTAATGTTTATACTGTGTAAAAAGTTCACACAGTTACATAAGTGTATTTATTTTGGAAAATGTTGAATTACTTATTACTTGGTCGCGCTGGGACCCATGTGGCCCTCAAATCTTTATTTGGCCTCTTGTATTGAAATTGACACAACTGGGCACTCAACTCTGAGTCAGACCCTGAGCTGGTAGAGCCGGAGCAAAAGTCCTGGTTAGAGAACGGCATGCTGGCAGGTCTGAAACGGAGCAGCCACAACTAAAACGAAACATGTACAGGAACACTGACGGCTGAACCGGATTACTTTTCACAGTAGTGAATGGAAATGCTGCTTGATTGCAATTAGAACTGCTATAGGACAGCTGTTTTAACTACGTTACACAATCGTGCTTAATAAAATCTATATATGTAAAAAGACACCATTACACTTAATATGTTTATTAAAGAATGCTGAGTAATCTGAGCACAGTTACATACAATTTGGTCATACTGGGGCCTTAAATGTGGCCCTAAAATCTTTATTGAGCGTATTGAGACACAATTATGTATCTAACAGAAAGATCAGGTGTGGCTATTTATCTAGTATCTATTTATTTACTGAAAGTGTCACAAAAGTATCATACAATAATGGTTTAGACATGAAGTGGAACTCAACCACTTCATGTTACTATCTGGGATTCTGAGAGGTAGTTTTAAGAGTTATATTCTGCAGACGTCTGATTAATTTTACATTGTAACAACGAAAAGACTTTGCTTACTATTTTCTGAACCATGCAGAAATTTTTATAAATAAACAAATGAATATAAATCAGTGGACTTTCCCTATAAGTCGGCAGTCCCCCCCAAGTCAGCAAATTAATTGCATGAAATAAAATAAACTAGTTCTGACAATTGAGCAACTGTTCTAGAATGTTGATTCAAAATCTGTTTATTTGTAAACAGATCAGTGGACAGTTAGATGCTTTTCTAAGTTCTATTAAAAACCATAATCTAAATTATCGACCGAGAGGTGTTCGGGGTAATTTCCTTAGAGCCTAAACATGACGAAGCCAAATAGCACAAAGCGAGGCCAGAGCGACAAGGAGCCGAGAAGGATGAGGCCGAGCGCTAGCGGCCGGGTGGACAGGAGCTCTCGGCCGCTGAGGGGTGCGGGAGGCCACGGGCTGGGGAAGGCAGGAGCCAGGCGCCTGGGCCAGATGCTGAAACGGGCCATCCAAGGGGACCAAAACGGCAAAGAAAAGAGAACAGACCAGCTACCAAGTCAGTGGTCCCTTAACCCTTAGTTACGCTATATGGACAAAAGTACTGGGACACACCTGTTTTTCAGGGTTTGTTTACTTCCAGTGAAGGGCTTCGGCATACCAAGACAGTCTGGACAACGTCATGCTTCCAACTTCGTGGACACAGTTTCGATTCCAGCATGGCTGTGTCCCAGATCCATAAAAACCTGGTTGGATGAGTTCCGTGTGAAAAAACTTGACTACACCCCCCAGAGCCCTGACCTCAACTCCATCCAAGACCTTGGGATGAACTGGAACTGGAGATTGCGAACCAGACTTTCTCGTCCAACATCAGTGCCTGACCTCATAAATGCTCTACAGAATTAATACGCACAAGTTTTCCTTGTGCCCATTTCCTACAGAAACTCCAAATTCTTGTGGAAAGTCTTCCAAGAAGAGTGGAAGCTGTTGTAGCTGCAAAGGGGGGATTATTAAAGTCCCTGTTGGTGTAATGGTCAGGCATCCCAATACTTTTGTCCATAGTGTATTTTCCTTAGAAAGAAAACACCTCGAACCAGTAACTTCCTAGAAGCTTGCTAGTTGTACAAGGAGGGGGGTCATGTTTGAGGTGTTTTCTAATTGTTTCTTGAATGGCAAATGAAAAGCAAGGCAGTCGTAGGCTAGTTGGGAGGGGGTGGCAAGTATGAATCTATAATAAGAGTAAATGAGCCACTCCCATGTTAGGCTGTAATAATGTTATAACATTTTGATTCAGACTATTAATGTAGCCTACTAACAGTGTGTAAATTACAGAAACCTGAATAATAATTGGTTGTTTATTCCACATTTCTTTTGTCAAGCCACACCAATTCGCCTCTTGAAGCAAAAAGCTCAATCCATAGTCCAGACACAAGCCACTGAGGGTAGGACAAAGGTTGCTGCCCCTCGGGTGTCCCCCCTCATTCTGGAGGTGATTTCTAAGTGCAAGCGTCAAGGAGGCGTGACTATGGAGGAACTAAAGCAGGCATTGGCAGCAGGCGGGTATGATGTGACCAAAAATAATGCCAGAGTGAACCTAGCCATGAAAGGCCTTGTCAAAAAAGAGACCATAGTGCAAACTGCAGGCCAGGGAATCTCTGGCTCCTTTAAAATGAACAAGGTAATAACATTAAGCAGCATGTAGCTCTCTCAGTCAGACTGAAATTATGAGATGAAGCCAGTGGTGTAGCTGTTTGTGCATTTAAATGTTTTGTCTGTTCTATTTCATGGTAAAGAAACTGACAGAGGAGAAACGTGTGAGGACAAGAGCAATGAGGAAAAGGGATACAGGAAAAAAATCACCAAGCAAAAAGCCTAAACCAGAGGAGCAAAATGAGAATCCAGGACGAAGGCAGCTGCGGAAAAGGGTCAAAACTCCAGTCCACAGACCAAAGATGGTTAGAAAAGATGTTAAGCTAACAATCAAAGCTCAGTCACAAGTGAGGAAGAGTCCTAAAAAAACAGGGAAAGCTGTCCCAAAAACCAAACCTAAATCTCATCAATAGTGAAAGGCAATTATTGCCATACTGAGCATGATTAATAGCTTGCCAATCTAGAGAAACTGAACTAAAACGCAATTGGCATGCTGCAAGCATAAGCTTATTATTTGTGCTTATGCAATATATACACATTAGAAATTAATCCAGTGCTTGAATAAGGAATCAGCTGATTAAAGGTAAAACGATGCAAAAATACATGTTAGTGGTGCGATTACTTTCATCCATTTTCCACAAGATTACAGACAACCCTTCTAAGGTTTATTTGTACGCTGAAAATATTTCATGAACATTTTGTGAAACTGTTACATACTAATATAGAAAGACACAAAAAGTCTGTAGGTGGCTGTTACAACTGTACTGCTCTCAGGATGACACCGGCAGAGTAAAATGTTCAGCTTCAGATAAAAAAAAAAAAAAAAAAGTGATTTGCACTGCATGTGTCCATAGAATCCCTGGGCTGAACCAAAGTCCAATGTCTTGCTTTTTTTTTTTTTTTTTTGTGGTCATAACACACCCCAGACCTCCTCAAAGGCAGAGCATATTTTGGAACATGTCAGGGCAGCAGACAGAGGGTAGTTACTGATGGACACTGTCTTCTCTGTGTAGTCCACATTGACCTTGAAAAGAAGACAAAGGAGGCTTATTGAGCTCTTAATACAAGAAACATAGTAAACACACTAAAATCATGATGATCAACTCACCGCTCCATGTGCAAAAGCCCCTATAACAACAGCAGCAGGGCCATCTTCAGGGACGATGGATCTGGGACCGACTGCATCTCCTGCTTTGAAAGAAGTGGCATACCGTGGGCAGCCTGCAGGCAGGTGGTCTGAAACGGGGTTTTTAATCAGTCTCAGCAAGCGCTGGGGGCCATCAGCCGCTCTGACACTCAGCTTATGCAGGAGCTGCACTGTGAGGGGGGGAGCAAGATAAAAACAAGAAAGTAAAAACAGTATGTGTGTACAAAACTGCAGTGCAAACTCAACATCCATTCCAGTTCTCAAAACAGCACTGTTTAAAGCTGGGATGTCAGATATTATCCACAAAGGACTTGTGTGGCTGCAAGTTTTCATTCCAAACAAGCAGGAGCAATTCATATCACAATTTAAAGACCAAAGTGGAATCAGGTATGCTCCTGATAGTCTGGAACGAAAACCTGTAGCCGCACCGGCTCGTTGTTGACACCTCTGGTTTAAAGACTCAGAAAATAATGTAACAAAATGTTGTATTCCACATTTAAGACAACACACTTCAGCCACGCTTACCAAACCTACTAAGGAGTTCAATTTTGACTATTATAACTAGATTATAACGGTAATAAATATCACGTTAAAACTGGAGCATTACATTAGCAATGATCAATTTTGCAAGGCTAAATCTGCAGGTGAACATACCGTTTTCATGAATGCATTTTAAGTAATATAGGTATGCAATAGGGGTCGACCAGTTATTGACGTTGGTATGCAGCATATTTACCATTACCATTTGTTCTACTTTGGCTCAATTGCAGCTATCTGTCTATCTTCCCCTCGCTGGTCTAGTGCTATATCCCGCCCACAGAACTGACTGGTTACACGTCACGAGTAACACCTTATCAACACTGAAGGCTAACATGCCACAGACAGACGCAGTCAGATAAGAAGAGTCTGACTGGATTTTTTCATCCTTAGATTGCAGCAATGATACAGATGGTCACAACATATCTTTGTTCTGCATCATATTTTCACTGTCAGTTAAGCTAGCGTAACAGAATGAGCCATGTTTCTCTTCCAGTCCTGATTCAGTGCCCACCAGTTTCCGAGATACACTGAAAACGCAAGAAAATGCACTTTGTTGCCGTTCTAGTTAACTGTACATCACTGCAATAAAGTGCATTATCCAGGCACTCTCATTATCCAGGAAACTGGTAGGGCAATGAACCTGGGGCACTATTTTAGGCAGCGTACTACAAATGAAAGAATGCATTATTCACCCATATAAACTAGTGTTTTTACATGTCACAGTGAGTTGATGGTCATAATAATGTATGCTAAAGTTAAATCTTGTAAAGCTAACCTGACTGCGAATGCAAACAAGTTCATTCCAGAAAAAAATGATGGGCAATAAAGGTATACTCTCATTCTCAACCTATAACACTGGCAACATTACTAAAGACTGTTTTGACCATAAATGTATGCTTAAATTAAGTTTCAATTAAGTTTTGTGTTGAAGTGTGTCTTACTCTAAAATGTAACACCAATATTTGACTATGAATGTATAACTGTTACAAATATTAGTTACTGGTAAAAAAAAAACAAATAAAAATCATTCCTCCTAATACACATAGCTCCTCGACTCAAGCACGTGTGGTCTAAAGGAATGGTTTGGTGCCTGAAGTTTGTTCTTTAGATCTTAGGTTAGATTTTTGGAGTGTAAAGCTAACACAGCTAAACGGTAACGCAAAAATCTTTTGGCTGACACAGATTTTTGTTGTATTAGTCTCATAACGGCAGCAAACAATAAAAAACAATTTCAAAAAAACTTCAAACACCAAATGTGTCTTGGTGGTTTGACTACATTTTGTAAGGACAAGTAAATTCAGTTTCATGCTGAAGCATTTCTTTAACTCAGACAATCACCATGATGTCAATCCTAAATAAAAATAGAGTGATTTAGAATAGAGAAAACAGTGTCAACAACTGCAGCTCAGGTCTGGGGCTATACACCTCTGTTGAACTGTTACATAATTTACCCATTAGTCCACAGAAGCGAGTAAAAGTGCGGGGAATCCGTGTTTGAGGATTGATCTCGATCAGAGCGTTCTTCTCTGTGTGAATGTACACTTGCAGCAGTCCTGCTCTGTTCAATGGACTGTCCATCAGCATAAGCAGGCACTGCAGATTTTCAAGAACACCAACACAGTCAAATACAACAAAAACATACCAGAACCAAAATAATGATCATAATGTTTGGGTTTTTGGTACACAGATAAAGTTTGGGGAAAAAAAAACTCATATCCTGTGTATCAAATGGTACACAGGATATGAGTTTAAAACCAGGCCTTCCAAAGATTTAGATAAGTTTAATGCATAAGGTTCTACCTGATGTGTGATATCTGGGCGAATATTGCCAGGATCTCGTCCACTCTTCAATATTATATTCTTGTGCTGATCACAGTTCAGCAGCTCAAATGCTTTTCCTACCTTTCAGGGAAAAAAACATTACATCAAGAACTACGGAGTGGTACTAGAAAAAGAACGTATAACAGAGAAAATAATTGCTCAGCATTAACTGCAACAGCTTTGTAACTGCTGCGCCTCACATCACATATTTCTTTTATACGTGATGCAAAGTTAAAGCAATCGAATAGAGTAGAATACCAAGAATAGAATGGCTTTGTCATTGCAATGCACAGGAATGTAGAGTGCAGAGAGATAAGATTTACAGCTCTGTAGATGCTCATCTTTTTTAAATCTACAATTGAAATAAAACAAATAAAAAGTGTGATATCAAATGGAGGAGTATCTGCTGTATCAGAATAGACCAGTATTTACGGAGATAGGATGAATAAATAAATGACTAAGAACTAACAGCATGGATGTGATAAATAAATAGATAAATAACTAGAACTAACAGTATAGGTATCAAGCAACCAAATAAAACTTGCTTCCAGAAATGTCCCCGCAACAACTTGCAGTGACCGTCAGAAACACTCCTCAGGCACTCATGCCTTGCTAAAGACTACAAATCAAAATCAGCACATAATACTGCCTGCTGTACAGTACTTTGACAGGTACTGTATTCTCGGCTGCTAGATCACAGTGCCTGTCAAAATACTGTATTCATCTATTTACATCACATTTTACAGAATTTAGCAGGCGCTTTTATCCAAAGCGATTTCCATTCCCTAACTACAGGTGACAGTCTCCCTGAAGCAACTTGGGGTTAAGGGTCTTGCTCAGGAAGCCAGTGGTGGTGCTGAAGGTACCAGAGTGGTGCTCTTGGCCCAGAGACGAGTATCCTACCCACTAGGCCGCCACCACCTACCAGTTATTTGTTCCATACACAGATATGCAAGTACAACAGTGTAGGGCTGAAAAGAAAAGGCCATTTTACCTACAAATGCAGGTTTTCTGACAATAGAGCTGCACAATATGGACATCCAGATGCACATCCAGACTGGAGCTATTGTCGACTGCACTAAATGTTGTGTTGTCCAGTTGTTTTGTTGCTCTTGTGTTTTTCTTGCACTCTTAACCTGTCTGCACTGTTGGCTGGTGGCCTAGTGGTTAGGGAGTTGCCTCTGTGACCAGAAGGTCGTTGGTTCGAATCCCAGGACTGCTGGTGATACCACTGAGGTAACCTCGAGGAAGATACTGCCCCACACACTGCTCTCCAGGCGCTGTGTTCCTGGCTCCCCGCTGCTTCACTCGGTGAGTGGATTAAATGTAGAGAAATAATTGCGTGCTGTTCACAGTGTGCTGTGGTGTGTTCGCGAAAGACAAAGTCTTGTGGTGTTTCTGTTTCTGTTCTTGTGTAGCACCGTGGTCCTGGAGGAACACTGTTTTGTTTAACTGTGTACTGTGTGTGTATGGTTGAAATGAAAAGAAAACATACGTTACTTGACTGTACATTAGAGAACTGGTCCACCTAAAGTAGAGCAGGTCTGTCCTCTAGCAGGACGAACATTTAAGGGGGAGCGGAAATTTCTCTCTTACCTTCACGGTTTCCAGCGTAGCTCCTTCCAAAACAACTACTAGTCTTTTCTCCGTCATCTTCTCATGGAGGCTCCTCTGCTGTTTGGCTGGTTTTGGTTCATACTGGTCCAGATGCTCCAGACCGCGCTTCTCTCCCACGTGGGCTGCCATTTTGTCTGTAGGCTGAGAGACGCGTCGCCTGAATTGAGCGTCACATAAAAACACACTTTTTCTACCTTGTGCCTCTCTCCTCTCCTTTGTTTTTCTTTCTTTTTTTATATTACAGCAATAATAATAATAATAATAACAATAACAATAATAATAATAATAATAATAATAATAATAATAATAATTATGTTGAGGAGGATGATAATATTTATAATAATAATAATTATTATTATTATAACAATAACAATTATAATAATAACAATGTAATAAAAACTACTACTAATAATATTAACAACGACAATGATAATAATAATAATAATAATAATAATAACATTCATTTTAATCACCACAGACCAAAGCACTCATTTAATTGATATATTTTTATTTATACATTTCCAAACATACCAGCACCAAAAAAAAAAAAGCAATCATAATGTTCACCACCAATTTTGGTACACAGAAGAAGGTTGTAACGTTTCTCAAAATAGTTAATCCAATGGTACACAGGATATGAATTTGAAACCAGGCCTTAGAGGTTTTTGAGAAGTTTAGAGAAGTTTAATGTATAAGGTTCCACCTGATGTGTGATATCAGGGTGAATATTGCTGGGGTCTCTTACACCCTTTTTTCTGTTATATTTTTATGCTGTTGGAAAGGAAAAAAATATTTATTTCTCGCTGGTCATACTCCTTATTTGTGACCCTTGACTCTAGTAACACTACTGAAGAATGTCCTGAAGCTGTCTCTGACTCTGTTTTGTCCATAAACATACACTTAAAGGTGTCTGGATGACTTTTTGGAGTTTGTTATTCTTCATTTTGCCACCAAGCTTTAAATTTTCACCACGACCATATATCTGTTTCAAATATCAGCTATTAGTCCTTGATCACTAACGATTTGTATTGGTATTTATAATAAAAACACATCACTCGCCCATAATACACATAGTTCTAGTCATGGCTTGTTGAAGTCTTGTGTCCTTTACTCCAACATGGCTGGTTTAAGGGCATGGTTTGATGTATGAAGTTTGCTTTAGATTTTCAGCTTAGATTCTGTGTGAGGTTAATGTAGCTAATAGGTAGTGCCAAATATTTTTGGCTGACCCAGACTTCTGTTGTTTCAGTCTCATAACTCTTATACACAATAAAAAAGCAAACACCAAACATTTCTTTGTGGATTAGCTACTATTGGTATGAAGAACGGTACATTTAATTTCACACTGAAACCTTTCTTTAACTCAGATAATTACCAAGACCTTAATGCTGATAATAAATGTGATTTAGAGTGAACAGTGTCAACAACTGGAGTTCAGGTTTTTAACTTTATGGTATTTTAATGGGAATTTTAAGATATTTTTTTCTGACATTAATGAACCTACATTTATATACAATATTTTATATGAAAACAGTAAATGAATTTATTTAAAACAGAAAACAGTATGTACACAGCACATAAGTGGGGAAGCCTGTACAAAACCCCAGTTTTACCCCTAACCCAAAACAACCAACTCACAATGGGCAGGGGGCTGAAGGTCTCGAGTCGGACCCGTTATAACAGAGAAAATGGGACCAGAGTGCAGATAATGCTAAAAAGCAGTGAACGCTGAGAGAACGCTGATTTTTACAACATTCACAACTTCCACAAAATTGTTTATGTACATATTTTGTATCATTTTTTATTAGTAAACAGGTAATGAATGAATACTTTTCTGTACAATTCCCTAAAACACAGCAGTGATGCCAATCAGTTATATTCGAATTTGGTACACTGTGAAATTCAGAATATTGAATGTTATTCACCATAAATGATCCTATGTTAGAGTTACATTTTAGTGACCTTTAGAAGTAGACATCAACGAAGTGCTCTACACAATTATTGCAGTTTTGTTACAGAGGGTTTTAATCACACAAATAAACTATAATTAACTTCACAAAGTTCCATCAAATTCATTCCACACTTGGGTCTCGAGTGTAAATCATGCAGTCATTAATCAGTCAAAACACAGGCCTACAGTTTTTGAAAGTCTTTGTCATGAAGACAACTCTTTGTGGAATCTGAGACACATTTAGCAGCCATAAATGCTCTGTTATCGTATAAAATAGTGAAGATGCCTCCAAATTGTGGATACTATAACATTATGGTGGGTTTCGCATCCAAAGTTGAACAGACTTCTCAGCAGCATCGTTTTCTTCTCTTTGGGGGTTCTTATAGTAGTTCAGTCTATTTTACAGCTCTGCTGTGAGCAGTGTTCCTTGGTAAACTGGCTGTGGCATGGTTTAAACACCACTCAGGAAGGTGTCCCTGAGATTTATCCCCACAGATCAATGGTTTGGGACAGTAGTCGGAGTTCCCACACAGGACTGTCACCAGGAAGGAGGGTTCAAAAGGCATGGATACATGGTATGGCTCTGAGTCACAGCTTGCCTAGGAAGAAAGAATTATATTATAAATAAATGAAATACAAACTTCAAAGTAGCTCTTGTTAGCTAAAGTAGCAAGGCATAATACATTAATGCAACATTTAACTGGTGTTGCTGTGTGGTGTACCTGAATAAACGAGGAGAGAAACAGATGAATATGAGAGAGTCCTGACAAAGAGGTGTCCGCTGAATTCCTCAGCAAACTCTTCTGGTAGGCCTGAGAGAAATAAAATAGGCAATAATCAAGACAGTTAAGAAAAACTGTCCAGCGATGTGGACTGTGGCCTTGCAGGACTAGGGTTTAGTATTTATTGTGAGGTGCATGAATTTAAACTTGAGGCTCATGCTCATGCTTGAATATGGAGCACGGACCAAATAACTGACCAAGCTTTAGTGGCTCCATTTACCTGTAGTGCTACTTGCAGAGCTGAGTACTGCACCCACACCTCCTGCTGCTGGGACTGAGACAGAGAAGATGTTCCGTATCGGCCTGAATCCTCCCTCCCAGTGATGTATTGCGACCACACACACTCACTCACCAGCTTAGGGCTTTCTGACTGAGAGCAGACTAGAGAAAAGATGCAGCTCTATAGTTATACGCAGTTTAAACTCAGGGTCAGTTAAGATGTGTTGTTGATTTTTCTCTACAGGCAAGTTTCTATTAATTTGCTAACATATGGAAAAACACATAAAATATACTGTCCACATTGTATGGTTTGTTTTTTAATTCAGCTCACAAACAGTCATTTTACATTAAAATGTGCGGAAGTGTGCTGTCACTAGAGGATGTGTTCTTATTTTCAATTAGAAAATCAATAAACCATCATTTTGACCAGGAGCATGCAAACATTAGCATATGACTATATATACACATCTGCGCACACACACGCACACACACACACACACATCGAGTAACAGGATCACATACTATCAGGCAGTAGCAGATGGAAAAGGTCTTTCGCAATTAAGGATCCCAGCAATCCATAATTGACAGCTCTAAAATAAGAACAATAATAATAAAAAAAACACAGAACATGATTTAATGGCAGCTTGATACACAATGGATATATAAAAACTCTGCAAAGTGTTACTTGTTGTCCTGTGTACCTTTATAGATCTTGTTGTCCTAAGTACATACAACGAACACCATGATTATTTGTGCAACATGTTTTTTTTTTAGCATGTATATATACCTTGGATAGGAGGGATGGAACAGAGGAGAAACAAATAGTCCAACTGGGACAATGATGTCATTACCGGCAAGAAATGGACTGATGAACAGCCTAACAGAAAACAAATGAGAAGGTTAGAAGCTGAAGCTGAATGTTCTTAGGACACACACAGCACTGTGTGTAAAAACACACAAAAATAAAGACACAACCACAACAGTAAAACCACCTACCATCACAGGTGAAGAGAATAACAATAGATGTCAAGAGGTGAGATATATTGGACAGCAAATGAACAGTCAGTTCTCAAAGCTGACGTTTTGGGAGCAGGAAAAATGGGCAAGTGTAAGGATCTGTGTGACAAGGGCTAGATTATGATGGCTAGAGAACTGGGTCACAAGATCTCCAAAACAGGTCTTGTGGGGTGTTCCTGTTATGTAGCAGTTAGTACCTACCAAAAGTGCTCCAACAAAGGATCTCCAGTGAACCAGCAATTGGGTCATGGATGCCATGGCTCACTGTAGAGTGTGGGGAACAGAGACGAGCCTGTCTGGTCCGATCCCATAGAAGAATTACCGTAGCATAAACTGATGAAAAACGTCGTGCTTACTATGATAGAAAGGTGTCAGAACACACAATGCATCACAGCTTGCTGCCTATGGGGCTTCGTAGCTGCAGACTGGTCGGACTGCCCATGCTGACCTCCGAAAGCATGTGATCATCAGAACTGGACCATGGACGAATGGAAGAAGGTGGCCTGATCTGATCACATTTTACAGCATGTGGATGGCTGTGTGTGTGTGTGTGTGTGTGTGTGTGTGTGTGTGTGTGTTACCTGTTGAAGCATCAGGGCCTGTTGCTGCTGGAGCAGAGCCTGCAGCTGTGGGGGGGACAGGATCTGCTGCATCTGCTGAGGAGTAATCATCTGAGGGGTCATCATCGCCATGGACACCGGCACCTGACCAATCACAGAGCAGAACACGCGCCGAGTAAACCACCTGCATTACTACTGTTCACAGGTTAACAGCCAAGCAGAAGAGTATGAAGAAGAGGAAGATGATGAAGAAAAAGAAGATGAAGAAGAGAAAGAAGAAGATGTAGAAGAAAAAGAAGAAGATGATGAAGAAGAGAAAGAAGATGATGATGAAGAAGAGAAAGAAGATGATGAAGGTGAAGAAGAAAAAGATGAAGAAGATAAAGAAGAAAATGATGAAGAGAAAGATGAAGAGAAAGAAGAAGAAAAAGATGAAGATGAAGAAGAAGATGAAGAAGAGAAAGAAGAAGACGATGAAGATGAAGATGATGAAGAAGAGAAAGAAGAAGATGATGAAGATGAAGAAGAAGAAGATGAAGAAGAGAAAAAAGATGATGAAGAAGAAGATGATAAAGAAGAGAAAGAAGAAGATGATGAAGATGAAGAAGAAGAAGATGAAGAAGAGAAAAAAGATAATGAAGAAGAAGATGATAAAGAAGAGAAAGAAGAAGAAAAAGATGAAGAAGAGAAAGAAGAAGATGATGATGAAGAGGAAGAGGAGAAAGGAAAAGAAGGCGGCGGCTGTTCTACAGAACACAACATTTTTTTTCAATGTTGGGTTAAATTTTGTAAGGACTTTGATTTATAAACCCCTTAATGTATTAAAAACTTATATCAGAGGTTCATCATCGGTTTATTTATGTTTTTATGGATTCCTAATAATCATGTGAAATCTATGAACTTAGTATGTTTATTTGACACATTTTATATAGTTAAAAAGATCTGTATGTGTCTGTATGTGACACACACACACACACACACACACACACACACACACACACACACACAAAAACACACATACACACTCACACACTCACACACACACACACACTCACACACTCACACACTGACCATATCAGAGAGAATTAGGTCTGTAGACAGTCTGTAGTCATGAATTCATTCAAATACATTTCTCTCTCTCTCTCTCTCTCTCTCTCTCTCTCTCTCTCTCTCTCACACACACACACACACACACACATATATATACTTCAAAAAGAAATTATTTACAT
>JBBJLS010000006.1:10685094-10723716 GCA_037577275.1 Bryconaethiops microstoma
ACCTTTGGGATGAACTGGAACGGAGATTGTGATCCAGACCTTCTCGTCCAACATCAGTGTCTGAACTCATAAATGCTCTACAGATTGAATGGGCATTATTTCCCCACAGAAACTCCAGAATCTTGTGGAAAGCCTTGTCAGAAGAGTGGAAGCTCTTATAGTGGCAAAGGGGGACCAACTCCATATTAAAGTCTAAGGATTTGAATGCAATGTCATTAAAGTCCCTGAAGGTGTAATGGTCAGGCGTCCCAATACTTTTGTGCACTATAGTGTACAGATTGATTAGACATATAGAAAGTGGGCCTTTTAAAAATGGAAAGGGCCACTCATATGGTTCCATATTTTCGTAATGTGTATCTTACAAAAGGCTTATTGGACGAACGTATCATCAAAATAGGATTAATTGCTCTAATTTGTTTACATTTATTTTATATTGGCTGAATAAAATAGAAGCACTGGGTTAAGCACTTCATTCCTATTGATGTTATTAGTATGTGAGTAAGTAAGGGGCCTCCTTAGGTTATAAAGTGCGCTATATTTACTGAGTCATTGAGATTCTTCTGAAAACCTGCTGGGTCACGGGTACACAGGTACAGGTGTCGCCATGTGACAGACTGCCTACACAAACATTAGCAAATCTATGGTGACGACCTGTAACAGAAAACATGACAGTTTCACACAGGCTAGTATTGGCATGTCTAGTGATCTAACCACCTCTTAGAGTTTCACTTTGGTTGAAACCTGCCTGTTTGGGATACAGCAGGGGTTGAAATTCTCTCTCTCTCTCTCTCTCTCTATATATATATATATATATATATATATATATATATATATAAGTCTCTCGCTATCAATATGTAGGTGTGTAAACTGCTCTGTACACTTTTTCTGTATGAACATATACACACACACACAAACACACACACACGTGCACACCCCAGTTCCCGTGGATGAGGGGGATTTTATTGACAATTAAATCCATTTTTTGTGTCTCTTTAGCTGGAGTAGTACTTATTTGAGCAGCCTCATATGTTTAGAAATGGTGCTGAAACATAAATAAGGGTACACAGCTCCTCTTAATTTTGCTAAATAAGCCACCATTTTTACTACCATGTCTTCTGCTGGTGGAAAGGTAAAAAAATAAGCCAAAATAATGCTGTCATGCAATGTCGGCTTTCATACGGCTGTTAATTTTTTTCTGTGTAGATAAGAGTTATGTACATATGTGCCGTAAGGTTAGGAGAGTTAGGAGAATTTCAAGGACCTAGCACTGACAGGTGACCCTCAGTAAAAACTCTCTAAAAAAGGAATGTTATATTTAACAAAATATTTGTGATCATGTCCTGTATCACATATATTTTATTTGTTAATGAAGAGGGGTCTCTATATACGCTTGGGCATGTAGTCCTGGGGCCTTGGACCCTGACTGAAAAGTCATTCTGTTGTGTTAAAGATCATAAAATAAAGCTGAGTTGACTAAAGACTGAACCTATAACCTTTAGTCATTTTAAACTTACCTTCTGCACGCGCTCCTGCTCTACAGGCATTTTATAAATACTTGCAAATGCTAAACAGTGTTTATCTGGTGGCCTGGTGTTTAGGGAGTTGCTCCTGTGATCAGAAGGTTGTGGGTTCGAAACCCAGGGCTGCCAGTGGCACCACTAGGGTACCCTTGAGGATGGTACCCTTTCCTTCATTGCTCCCTGGGTGCTGCACCACTGGCTGCCCAATGTGATGCATTTTATTGTTTTACTACTACTTTAACTGTTTTTATTGTTTTAAGTGTTCAGTGTTATTTTACTGTGGACACTTTGAGGGAGCTCCAAGAAATGTCACCAATGCCAATGATGTTCCACTTTAATCTGCAAATGACAATAAACCTGAAATTTGAAACTTGGATCACAAATAGATCGATCAATTCGAACGGGCGATTCAAAAGAATCGATTCAGTGAACTGAGTCGAACTGCGCTTACGTCACACGTGTCAAACATGGACGCGCCCTGCTGCAGTCAGGTTAGCTTCACAAGGTTAAAATGACCGTTTTCGGACAGAAACGTTTCTTTTTAAAAAGACAAGACAGCATGTCTCAGCTCCAGGGAACTCTTTAAGCTCTGCTCTGACTGCAGGATGTCTCTGAAGAATGCCTCGGCCTGTTTTCTGAGGGTGGGTCTCTTTAGCCTTTTACCCGAATTGCTAAAAACAAAACACAGACCACAGCAGCTCTTTTCTTTTATTTATGTTTATATTGCCAATTAGAGCGACTGTGTTTGTTCATTGCACTATGAAATGTGATCACAATAATGCTGAATGATGTTAAAGTAAGTTGTTGCTTATCTGGCCAAAATCAAGTACAAATGGATTCCCAAGTAGGGCTGCACAATATACACTATATGGACAAAAGTATTTGGACGCCTGATCATTTCAACAACAGGGACTTTAATGACCGTACATTCAAGTCCATAGACTTTAATATGGAGTTGGTCCCCACTTTAAAGCTATAACAGTTTTTACTGTTCTTGGAAGGCTTTCCACAAGAATGTAGGAGTTTCTGAAGGTCTTGTTTCCTGTACTGACATCCCTGAGTTGCAGAAGATACTTAAATTTGCTCTCTTTTCCCACAGTTGTGCATCTTACATTCCACCCCCTTAAGAAAGAAGTCCCTCATCAGTGCCATGATCTCCCAAAGACGATCTTTACACTGTGCCACTCATCAAGCCTCAGCAAATACAACCACAGGTGGAACCTCAGAGAACCTACAATGTCCTTCAGAACCTGCAGACTCAGGCCCTCCAACCCCTCCTACATGTTGCTGCATGAGTGGCTGCCATAACTGTGTGTGGATTGAATATGCTGAACAGCTGCTGAAATATTACAGAGACGGAGGAGAGAAGGCTCTGGCAGCCATGGAGGAGAACATTGAGGACGAGAACCTCAAGACTTACCTTAAAATGGAGATCAGGCTACTCAAGAAGACTTGACTTGTTCCCTTATCACCCCCTGACTGCTGTTGTATTCTCTCTGCTGTTTGAGTGATAGTCTGGGGTGTGAGCATTTGAAACCAGTTTTTCTGATAATACCTTCAATTTTTGGAGTTCAAAATATTTGGGTTTTTATTGCAACCTCCTAAAGACCATATAGTTGTACAGAATGCACCATGCAGTACTGAGTTTGAGCCGAGGAGAATCCTAGTCATTAGTTACAGGGACAGTCCCCTGGAGCAACTGAGGGTTAAGTGTTTTGCTCAAGGACACAATGGTAGAATCTGCAACTTTGTGGTCATCGGTTTCACAGGCGAGTGTTTTACCCACTAGGTCACTACCACCCTATGTTATGCTTCTGTGGATCCTAACCTTCTTGTATTTTAATGTGATCTTGAGGGACAGTTCTCCAGGCTTCCTAAAGGACTTTCAAAGACTTTCATTTCCAGTCCAGTCCCTGAACCTGACCACCTATATATGAGTAATTCAAGCAGAACAAAGACCATCTAACTGAAGTCCTGAACCAGTGAAGAAACGGGTGCAGATGATTCCAGATGATCAGGCGGTGATCAGGTGGTGCTGAATGCTGAGTGGTTGGAACTCCTTTATCTAGGCCGGACCTCATAAATGCCCACAGAAACACCAAAATCTTGTGGAAAGCCTTCCAAGAAGTGTGGAAGGTGTTATAGCTGCAAAGGGCACCAACTCTATATTGAAGTCTATGCATTTGAATGCAATGTCATTAAAGTCGCTGTTGGTGAAATGGTCAGTTGTCCATATAGTGTATGTTATTGACCGATTATGCAGATCCTGATTAATTCTCCTCACAGGAGAATTTTAGCACTGCAACCACCCTTTGCAGCAGTAACAACCTCTTCTCTTTTGTCTTGGAACATTGCTCTGAGGGAGTCCTGTAGCTGATGCTGTTTTTATTAATAAGGTGGAGTGTCTGGGTAGTTTTGAACATGTAGTTTTGGACCCTAGTCTACAGTTAAACTCCATTTTGCAATATTTCATATTTATGTACTTGGTCACACATTTCTTGTAAACTCTGTAGGACTGAAAGAAAGCAGGCTTGAATCATGTATGGATCGTTTTATCCAAATGGGTGGACTCAACATCCAGTCGGTCCACACCCCTGATAAGAAACCCTTATATTCCGTGTGGAGACACAAGTCAGTGCACAAAATACAGTTGTATGCAAAGGTTTTGACGCCCCTGGTAAAGTAACGTGCTGTTGGTTTTGTAAGTGAAAGTAGGTACACGTTTTAATGCACATTACTGTTTATTTAGGTTAACATGTTGAAAAAAAAAAACCTTGGCATAATTTCACATGACATAGTAAGTCAGTAATTTCTAATATGTTAAAATTGACGAATCAGTAGTAATTTTGTACTGAAATTGAGAGAGAAATGCCATATTTAAGTTTGTGCCCTGTAAAGGAGACTGATTTTCATGTAGAAAATCAACAAAATTTATTTTGCGTACGACTATATTTTCCAGCTTATCCTTGAAGCACTTTATTTATGATGTCTGTATATTTTAGTGAATTTATGATGACTTCTCAGTTATGTACAACACTCATTTAACAAAGTTCTTATATTCAGATCTACTGACATGAACACCTGATCTGAGCTGACTATGAGAGGAAAATCCAATTTCATGCTTTTTGAATGAATGAAAGAAACGCACAGTTGTTAATGTCACTAATAAATTGTATTTATTTGTTTTAACTCCTTTGTGGTTTAATTTGGAATATTAAATGAACAAGATAAATGTTTATACTAGGGCTGGGCATGTTATCACATTATTTGTCTTAAATTAAATGCACTCACCAAATATAGCATCAAGCTTTGTGTTATCCAGTTGTGGCTTTGACTCCAAATCTTTGTGAGCCCCTGACTGCTTCCCAGTCAAACTTGAACTGGACAGTGTTTCTCTACCAGAGATGAGCACCGCGAGATCCCCAGTGTACGATGCTGAACTTGCAGTCCGCAGAGACTTCAGCTTTCGTTTTGGGACTTTTACATCACAGCCAGGCACAAGAGCCACCAGCAAAACATTTGAATGTTACTCTGCAAATAACGATTAAACAATATATAAATCATGGGTCCACAAGTTGGAAGCATGGCATTTTACAAAATATCTTTGTCTGCTGAAGCAGTAAGATTGTCTTTCACTGGAAGTAAGGAGCCTAGCCCAAACCCAGGAAAACAGGTGTGTCCCAATACTTTTGTTCATATAGTGTGTTTAAAGTATAACGTGAGGTAGTTGTACTTCGTTAACCAGGGACTGGACATTTATTTGCATTTTCCATGTTCTGATGGCGTGCAGTATGTTACTGTTACACAGTCTTGCAAAACCAGGTCAGAAGCTTCGAAACCGTTTACCAGAGAGAAGAGTCGGTGTAACAGGTGGGAACATGAGTGAGAGTGAATTAAAGTGCTGTATTTCTCTACCTGTAGAGGGAGTCTTGACTCCACAAAGTGCAAAAGGGGGACCTGGGGAAGAACATCTTAAAAGAATATTTGGAGATATAAGGTTATCTATCAGAAATGTGCTGGGTGGGGGCACTGTGTTCTGAAGTGCCTAAATTGTCAGTGAAAAAGTGTAAAAAAAAATGCTTACTGTTTAGTGAAATCCTAATACAAATGTATGGTAAGATAAGATAAACCTTTTATCAGTCCCACAAGTGGGAAATTTGCATTGTCACAGCACAAAGTGGAACAAATTTAAGAGCAGAAAAAATGAAAAACAATGGAATAGAATAAAGTAGAATAAAAATACAAATGTGCACTATTCAATCTAGGAATATAAAAATAGGATAAAATAAAAATATGTGCGTATGTATTGTAAAAATGTATATATATATATATATATATGTGTGTGTGTGTGTGTGTGTGTGTAAACTATATGTAAACTATTTGTAAACTAAATGTAGATAAGTACGTATGTATGTACACAATGAGTATATGTATGTATATATGTACAGAGTGGATATATAAATAAATATAAGAACACTATGGCTATATTGTAGGTCTCATGATACACACACACGCACATGTGCACACACACAGGTACACAATGGAGTGACAGTCACACTTGGGGAAGAGATGACTCCAGGATGCACTATATGAAGAATGCAAATCAGCTAAGGCAGAGAAATCTTAGGTATTGGCATTCATATGGATGTCACTTTCACACATGCAAACCAAGTATACCCTTGTGGAGTCAGTGCCTTGAAAGGTCAGGGCTGTTTTGAAGACCCAAGGGTAACATTTACGTTACATTTAGCAGATGCTTTTATCCAAAGCGACTTCCAATCTAACTACAGGGGGCAGTCTCCCTGGAGCAACTTGGGGTTAAGGGTCTTGCTCAGGAACCCAGTGATGGTGCTAAAGGTAGGATTTGAACCCATGACCTCTTGATCCAGAGGCAAGTATCCTACCCACTAGGCCATCACCACCCACCTGCATAATACTGTATTAGCCAGGTGGTTTTAATGTTATGGCTGATCTGTATTCATCATTGCTGTTGTAAACCTTGTATTTTTAAAATAGTTACTTTGTACATTAAAATGTTTTTATTAATGTTACAAGATTTAGTAAGAGTAAATATGGACCATCTCTATTTTATCAAAAGGAACATTCACACAATTTAAAGGCAATTGTAATTTAGTGTAAATGGTTTAAAAAAGAATAGAGTGGAGTTACAAGGTTTTGACATGACAGCGAGAACAACTGGAGGGAAAACACTCACATGTCATGCTCAGCATTGTGAGAGAACAGCCTTTTCCTCCTCCTAATGATGTCATAACCAGTGAAAAACAGATTGATGAACAGCCTAACAGAAGACAGATGAGAAGGTTAGAAGCAATTAAGATACTGATCAGCTACAAGATTAAAACCACCCACGGGTAAAGTGAATAACAATAGGTGTCAAAGGGGTGTGATCCATTAAACAGCAAGTGTACAGTCAGTTCTCAAGCTTGATGTGTTGGGAACAGAAAGTAGGCAAGCATTAGGATCCAAATGACTTTGACAATGGCTAGATTATGATGGCTAGAGGACTGTGTCACAAGATCTCCAACACAGCTGGTCTTGGTTTTCAGCAGTTAGTAGCTACCAAATGTGCTCCAAAGTAGTTCAACCGGTGAACCAGCAACAGGGTCAAGGACGCCACAGCTCAATGAAGAGCATGAGGAGCAAAGGCTAGCCTGTCTGGTCTGATCCCACAGAAGAGATACTGTAGCATTATTTGATGAAAACGTTCATGCGGAAAACACATGCATGACAGCTTGCTGCCTATGGGGCTCTGTAGTTGCAGACCGGTCAGAGTCCCGATGCTGAGCCCTGTCCACCGCTAAAAGCAAATACAGTGGGATCATCAGAATTGGACCATGGACAAATGGAAGAAGGTGGCTTGTTCTGATGAATCACATTTTACAGGATGTGGATGGCTGTGTGTGTGTGTGTGTGTGTGTGTGTGTGTGTGTGTGTGTGTGTGTGTGTGTGTGTGAGTTTGTGTGTGTATTGCTTACTTGGGGAAGAGATGACCAGGATGCACTATATGAAGAATGCAAGTCAGCGGAGACAGTGAAATCTTGGGCACTGGCATTCATGTGCATGTTACTTTCACACATACCACCTACCTAAATACTGTTACAAACCAAGTACACTCCTTTATGGCAAAGCTGTTCTTTAATTGCAGTTGCCTCTGGAATGATTTGAGGAACATTTGTTAAGTTGGCCTCCATATTCCCCAGACCTCAATCCAATCTAGTATCTTTGGGATGTGCTGGACAAACTTGTCCAATTTATGCAGTAGTTTACAACTCAAAGTCTTAAAGGATCTGCTGCTAAAGTCTTGGTGCGAGATACCACAGCACACCTTCAGAGGTCTTGTGGAGTCCATGCCTCGACAGGTCAGAGCTGTTTTGGTGGCACAAGGGTGGCCTTCACAATATTAGGCAGGTGGTTTAATGTTATGGCTGATCAATGTATATCATCGCTTTGTAAACCTTGTACCTTTGAAATAGTGACTTTGTACAATAAGAACTTTATGTTAACATTACAAGATTTAGTAAATATGGACCATTTCTATTTGCTTTGGTTTTTTTTATCAAAAGGAACATTCATACAATGTAAAGCCAATTACAGTTTAGTCTAAATGATTTAAAAACAAATGGGGCGGAATAATAAGGGTTGAGATGACAACGACAAATTTGGGGCAAAAGTCGTGGATTTCCCACTTCAGAAGTGTACAGCTGGAGGGAAAAGCACTCACATGTCATGCTGAGCAGTGTGAGAGAGCAGCCGGTTTCTCCTCCTCTGCTGAAGAACTAGCAGTTGAAGGTAGTTGGCAAAATAGTCTGTTTCACTCATAATCACCTAGCATAGTAGAGAGTCCCAGTTCATACAACACACTTTTGGTGGTATATTTTTAAACATGTTATGAACAAAACTGTAAATTCCAGAATTTTATTTATTTTTTAACTCCCTAATACCTCTGTATAGTAACTGTCGAACATTTCAGTCTTAGTGGAGAGTCGTAGACTAAGAGATTTAACCTGGAAGAGAAAGAGAACTAATTGTGTTACATTTGTTGTCAGATTCATATGGTCCACTCAGAGAAAGTCATGATGCTTGGCTACTGTTTTACCTTTTACCTTATTCAAAACAGAATTGTGTGATTCCTCATCCCTCCAGCCCAGGTGATCTGCTTGGGTCTTGAAAGCAGAGTATATATCATGCATCAACTCCTCAGCCTGGCAAATGAGGAGAAAGATTATAATTACAATAGCAATTCATTAGAAAAGTATGCTGTATGTTAAATGGGAAACACGTACTGAGCTTTGGTAGATTGAAATCATGCAGTAAACGTGTCACTGACAACTGCCAAACTATCAGTTTTCCGAATATTATCCCTCCACTCTCCAACTCATCCATCCATCTTTCTGTCCATTCATCATCCATTAATCCATCCATCCATCCGTTTATCATGTACATTTACAGCATTTAGCAGACGCTCTTATCCAAAGCGACTTCCATTCCCTAACTACAGGGGACAGTCTCCCTGGAGCAACTAGGGGTTAAGGGTCTTGCTCAGGAACCCAGTGGTGGTGTTGCTGAAGGTAGGATTCGAACCCATGACCTCTTGGTCCAGAGGCAAGTATCCTACCACTAGGCCACACCCGCCAGCCCCTCTCATCCATGCACTCTCCAACTCATCTGTCCATCTATCTGTCCATTCATCATCCATCCATCCATCTGTTCAATTATCCGCTCTCCTACCTATCCATCCATTCATCCATCCACACACCCATGCTCCATCCTTTTATAAATTTGTCCATATCCATCCATCCATCCATCCATCCATCACAAATACACCCTTCTACCCATCCATTCATCCATCCAATCAACCACCTACCCACCATCCATCCACCCACCTGTCCACCCATTCGTTGTCCACTCACCTACCCATCCATCCATCCATCCATCCATCCATCCATCCATCCATCCATTAACTCATTTATCAATCCATTAATCCATACACCCATGCATCATTATGCCCAATCATCCATTCACCCAAACATCCACCCTACCACTTATTCATCCACCCATCCATCCATGTAGCTATCATTTTTATATCATTTATTTCATCATGATATACTAGTCATACCTCTTCTTTGGCATATTGCTCCCTTATCACGTGGCTCAGCAGTGTGTCAAACCCTTTCACTGTCTGTAGGACACATTGTCTCCATCGTGGAACATCCTGAAGTGAAGAAGGAGCACAAGAGACTTCACAAGTCATGATCAGGTTCATTAACAGAATTTTATGAAATACTGTGGAAGATGATCAAACAGGAATACCTCCTCTCTACTGTCAATAGCTACCAAGAAATTTTTCATGATCTTGGAAATCCTGGAGTCCAGGGCAGGGAGGAGTGTTTGTAGAAGCTTCAGGATCATATATGTATGAAGGGGATCTCTGCAAACAAATTTCACAAACTCATGTATTCATATACTCTTTGCAGGAGCTAGAAATAATGTTGCAATTTTTTTAATATAATGACTGCTATACACCTTAAATAAAGCATGATTCACCTGCCCCTGCTGTCAGTCTTACTTTTCCAATCACTGATTGTCTGGGACATATGAAGGATGTAAGGGAGATTATGCAATAAAACAAAATCTGATGGGCTGACAGGAAGAGGATAAAAGATGGCCTGAAAACAGAGGAGCCAATCAATAGCAGGGGCCGCTAGCTAAAGAGAAAAAGAGAGAGAACACTACTCAAAACTCAAATCTTAGGTAAAACACACACACACACACACACACACACAAAGCGTATTTAATTTTTAACTGAAAATAAACACTTGCCTGTAGCTCCTGGATGGTAATTCTATGGTAGAGGAGTTTTTGACTTAGTCGGTAGGTAAGAGGCGATGTAGTTGTAACTAGAGTTGAACATAAAGACAAATACCGGCCACAGTGCTCAGAAGTGGCTGAGGAGGGAACATCCAGTGAATCCAATAGCTGCCTACAGGATGATAAGAATGGACGCAAAGTCTGAGAAGGAGAAAAGGAAAGGGACATTATCAGTAACAGAGCTAGTCAGAGCTGGAGCATTTCATTAAAACTGGCCAATACATTTGTCTTTATCTTTTCTAGATCATAAGAATGTTTCAGTTGTGCTGTCAAAACAAGTCTAATACACAAGGCTTAAAGGATGCACAGCCCTACCTGTATGTTAATTTTGGATCTGAGCACATCACTGTTCCATTCGATGGGGAATTCAAAATCTGGTTGGTCAATCTGTAAAAAATCAGATGGTACTGTTTAAATAGATCAGAGGTTGCAGTGCTCTCCAAAACAGCTGAAGTTTCAGAGTGCAAAGTTCATAAGATTGAAACATTAAAATGCACAAATAATGTATCTGAATATGATTTCCAGGTCTGACCTCAAACCATACTGAATACATGAAATTTAATGTATTTGTAAAAAAAGTTTTAAAAGTAACTCTTAAGAAGTAGCTTAATGCACCAACATTAAAAAAGTTCAATTACTAAGGGTGTTTAAATAGAAAAATGATCAGTTACCTACAATTATATGTACGTCACATCATCTACAGAGAACACACTTCTGTGCATTAAAAAAATGGTCTAGCTAAAAGTTACGGCATATTTTATGCTTTTTTTTTTCAATATAAAATCAGACTGTTCACTAAAATTAGCAAAGAAAACACATCGTATTTTTATTTGTTCCCTGCAGAGGACTATTTTTTAACCAAACATGAAAATAATCAACAAAACTATTAATTTGACTGGGGGTGTTTAAGCATTTGCATATGACAGCATGTGTAGCATTAAAACTATACAATTACATCGAGTAAGAATAATTATTTTCCTCAGTACTCTACAGTACTTTAAGTGCACTACAGGGCATAGCCATTATCAAGTACCTGGATGTAGCGCTGGCTTTCATTGTTCTGACCCTCTCTTTGGTCATGACCCACATACACATTGAAGAAAGGAAAAGTGTTGTACTTTGCCATCAGCAGAGCCAGAGTGGAGTTAAAATCAGGCTGAGTCCACTTCCCAGATACTGCCCAGCCTCCAAGCTACAAGGTCAGACAGAGACAAAGCTTTATTGACTTCTGAATTAAGCAGAATGTACGATATTAACAAACAACACAGTTTAAAAGCAATGTCTTGAGTTGTATAATGTGTGTGTACCTGCTCAATAAGGTTGAGGAAGCGTGCTGAGGTCACACCCTCTGTGGTTTTTGAGTTTGTGCAGGTCTTGTAGAACCTCTGTGCTTTCTCCTCCATGTTTATGGAAGCACCCCTCAAAGGAGATTCTAATCACACACACAGTTCAGAAACCGAGGGACAGATATTTCATTATACTTTTCTTCGGTTAGATTAGTCGATGTTCTAGAGATAACTGTCATCAGATTGTGATGTGCTCAAGTCTAGTCTTGACTTTACCTTTTCATCTCTACCAGCTCTTCCATCACCAACTCCCCGTCTCCTCCTCAGTTCAAGCTCGCAGGCCTGCCTCTGCCCCACACCAGAAACAAGCGGGGTGTGTGGCTTTCTAGCTTAAAGCATAATTTGCCTTGTACCCTATACTCTCTAAACTTTATCAGCCTAATCTGTAGCATGTGACTGTTTAGAGTTTTCCCCTGTATTTAGTAAAGTAACGTGCCCCCTTACAGTCACGTATGAGCACACCACAACACACAGTGTGAACAATGTCAAATTTTTTCTCTGCATTTAACCCATTCACCAAACAGTGGGTTGCCACCAACAGGGCGCCCAGGGAGCAGTGAGTGGGGACGGTACCTTGCTCAAGGGTACCTCAGTGGTGCCACGAGCCGTCCTGGGATTCAAACCCACAACCCACAGCCTTCTGATTGCAGGGGGCGACTTCCTAACTACTAGGCCACCAGCTGCCCCTGTTCACTCAAAATACACTAATAATAGAAGCCATGTTCAGGCACTTCGACTTTCATATGCCACATCTGCAGCACTAAGGAAAAGAATAGAAGACCCGTGCTGCAGCAACTCTATAGGTCTTCTGTTATTAGTGTGCTTGGACACAACAGGCTAATGAGCATAGATACACTGTACACAATCACATGCAAGAGATGAAAATTTGGTTGAAAAATGTTATCCATCTATTAAACCTAATGTCCAGTTGCTTCAGCATGGGTCTCCTGTTCATTCTCCCAAGCTATGGGGAAGCCAGTGTGACAGATTCAGCATGCAGAGCTGAAGGCTGAAAAACCTTTAAAAACATAATCTGAAAGGTTCTTTAGGGAAGAAAGAATGGTTCTTCTAAGGCATTACTGCAATGAACTGTTTTGGTATCTTTATAAGTATACAGTCAGGACTAGACTGGACCACATTAAAATAAAGACAGTTAATTTGGCCCTGTTTCAGACCTGTGGGTGGGGCTATAGTGACTTACCCAGGATCTCTTTCAGCGTCTGGAGCAAAGCTGTGTGTCTGTCTGGTAACCTGCCAGGCAGTTCATGTTCCTCTCTTTCAGCATCTGATTTTCTGTCCATTCTACCTCCTCCTTCTCCTCCTCCTCCTCTTCTCCCTGTCCACCCCATCCTCTCCTGTCCTGCGGTGATATTGTGAGAAAAGACCTTTCCCCGCTGCCTTCCCCTGTTGATGGTCGAAATCCCTGCCCCACAGGTAAACAGGAAGTAATCACAAGGTCGAGAAAAAGGATCCATGACAGCAGAGAAACGTTCTGCTACTCTCTGACATGCTGGAGAAAGACAGGGAACAGGGGCTAGAGGAGACGAGATATGGGGGTGTTAGGGGATGGGGCGGGGGGATTGGAAACAAATGGGGAAAAAAATCATTAAAAATATATAAATACAGTTCAAATACAGAACAATGACAAGTACACAAGTTTGTAATCAGCAATGTGTTTTCACTGTTATATTTAAATGGCCCACACCCTACATTTTTCGTGCAATTTAATTTTTGAACTGATGTCTATTATGTTTGTGTGGTTTTATTCAACAAAAATTGTCATAAAAACATCACTCTTTCTAAAATCAATAGAATCTCACAGTTAAACTGCCCATTATTATAACTGTTTCTTTAAGAATGTTCTGTATTGTGTTTCATTGTGGGCTGCAACTCTCCTTACAACTTGTGGCTGGGGTTAAACTGCAGTAGGCTGAACAGGCAATTATTTGTAAATGCATAATATTTCATGATGTCTTGAAATGGGTTGTTTTTGCAGCTTAGTTTGCATATATGATCTGTATGAAAAACTGCAGAGTTAACAATACCATTTAACCCTTTGTACTCTTTTTAATAGCACATACTTTATGTGCGGTACACTACATTAAATAAAAAAAGTACAGTATAGTACAAAAATTAAAACAGTGCGCCTGCTCACACCCGTTTTCCCATTGACTGAGAACATCTAACACCTAATTTAATCTTCAAATTAAGTGCTAATGCTGGAGGTTACATACTTTTGCCATTCAAAAAAATAAATGATTTGGCGCAATACTTTTGTCTCATTAGTTTAATTATGTTCTCTGTGTCTTCTTTTGGGACTTTTAGGAAATCAGATTGTTTTAAGACATATTTATGCAGAAATATAGAACATTCTAAAGCTTCACAAACTTTCTGACATCAATATATCTGACGTACTGGAATGATCACCAAGTACCGGATCATTAGTTGGCACACTAACATCGTCCAGCTGCCCACCACAGCATGAAATAACTAGATTTTATATGTCAGTCTTCAAGGCATCTCAGACAGTTCGTATTTTTAGCTCAATCTCTGTGTTGGGACTGAGAACCACTGGTACACCACCACAAATGTTTCATATTGTTACCTTCAGACGTCTTCCACTGGTAATAGAACCCTAACCCTATCACTGTGCCGATGAGGGAGGAGACAAAGAAAACCAATAGAAGCTTAATCCTTTGTCTCCTGTCCAATGACTTTGGTTCTTCAGACTCTGGCTGCTCTGGTGAAAGAAGCTGGAGAGGTACCTGAAGAGGGACCAGGGTTTGGTCAGGTGTTTTGCTGTGTTTCATGCTTTATTTTTTATGTTCATTCAAAATGCCTTTTAATAATGTCATATGAATAGTCACCAGAACTATATATTGTTTTTTTGTAATTAAATGCAGACTGCAACAGTTCCAGTTAATTCAGAAAATGCCTGAATTCTGAAAATACATGGACAAGTGAGCACATATAAGTGAATACAGCATATAAACAACTGTCCAAGTTTCTCAGACGTTTCTCAGAATATTTCAGACCATTTTGGTTTGAGTAATAGAGGAAGTTAAAACAGTTTGAAATGTTACTAGTAGCATAAATGTGTATTTGTGGTGGAAGATCTGATCAGCGCAAGCTGTACCTGCAGAACTGGGGAGTTTTGATCCATCTTGTTCTTTTCACTTGTTCTCAAAGGTTTTCAAACATCAGAATTCCTTCTCCATCAGGGTCCCACACACATCTGCGCCTGCTCTTCCTTTCGCCGGAATCTCTCCTTCCGTCAGCCTCGCAGTCATCCGAGCGCTATCTTTCCTCATAACCCTCTCTGCTCCCCTCTTCATACGCTGATAAAGCCCAATGACCAGGCCCCCTCCCAGAGACCCCTCTCTGTTTCTTCTTTTCTCTCTCACTCCGTCATACCATCTGGCCCTCTTAACAGATCTCGTGTGGGTTTATAAGAATGAGATAATGCGCGCCTGAGCAGTTTCGACGCGACTTGGATGAAGAATCCGTTCATCTGAGAAACCACAAACACAAACTTGCTCCAGGGCCCCCAACAAGAGCCAGACTTTTCAGTAACTGGAAACAAGTGAGCAAGTCGAGGGTAATTTGTGACTTTATTTTCTTCAAGGTCAGTCAAGCTGTACTGAACCTCTCTCTCTCTCTCTCTCTCTCTCTCTCTCACACACACACACACACACACACACACACACACACACATACGTCGACACTCTGTGCTATCAGTGCAGTGTGAGGCTGGTGTGAACTGATAGACGGAGAGGACACGTTTGAGAGGTGACGCACCACATCACACACTGCATGAGAGAGAGCACGTTCGGTGACTGCTGCATACCAAACATGTTAAGAAAAAGACAGAGAGTGTAAGACACACCTGTTTGGCTGTGTTTAAGAGGCAGTGCAAGTCACTGTGTGAGATTATAAATGAGTGTTCAGACACTTTTGCTGTTGTTGTCTAATTAGCTTCCAGTGCATACAGTACTGTGCACCTGCAAATAAAAACTCTTTTAAAAAACATAATATTTAAAAACAAAAATATTTTAAAACTGTTTAGATGAGCAGTGTTTTTCACGTTACATAACATTATAAAGTAAACAGTGATTTTATGTACAGTATATCAGTGTGCTTAAAGTGTAACGTGACCATTCACACCACAGCACACAGTACGAACAGCATGAAATTCTTCCTGGAGGCAGCCAGGAACACAGCGCCCAGGGAGCAGTGTGTGGGGACGGTACCTTCCTCAAGGGAACCTCAGAGGTGCCACTAGCAGTCTTGGGATGTGTTCTTTGTGGAGCCCAGAATTGCTTGTAGTTAACACCAGAAACCTGGTTTGACTCAATTATCTGAACAGCTCCTTCAGTGACAGGCTGCTGCACCCACAGTGTGGGAAGGAGAGATTCCGAAGGGCTGTCCTTCTAGTTGTCAGACTTTACAACCATCACCTCACAGTTGACCACACAAACACAAGCAAACACACACATCCAAACACCAAGGAATGATAAGTGAAATAGTTTCTCTTGTGTGCAATATTTCTGGTACAATTTGCAATGTGCTATTTCAGCTAAAATATTATTGTGTGCAATGTGCAATTGTTCTGGTGTATTATTACTGTCAATGTCTGCTGCTATAAAGCAACTGAAGACTCTCCGATGTGTATTTGTGTGCTTTTTACATTATCCTGTTGTGTTACAACTATGCAAATTTCTATAATGATGTAAATTTCCCACTTGTGGGACTAATAAATCTTATCTTATCTTATCTTAAATCACAAGCTGCTGATGGAGTTTCACAAATCCAAGCAATGGCTGGAGGCATTGAGGAAAAATGTGGAAGCAAACCTGTGTTCTCCTTACCAACACACAAAATATGAATTACTTTTTTACAAACAAAACAAATCTTGATACTTTTTACAGCTTTCCTGTCTGTTAACTTTGCTGGCATAAAGACCCATTATCACATGCTGAGACAAATTACTTTAAATAGTTTGAATGGGTGCCTAGGACTTTTGCACAGTATTGTATGTCCACTTAAAATGTACAAACATTACACACAGGGCCAGATTTACTAAGCTCTGGTGCTCAGGCATTTTTCATGTGAAAAAACAGCCACGTGATCAACCTGGAGCAATTAATGATGGCGTGTTTTTAGCCAACACACACCACAACTTCATATTTCATATCGTATTATTAGAAACTTAGAAACAATCTTCCCTTTTTGTTTCTGTATTTTGAAAAGAGTCACACACTACTATTCAAAAGTTTGAAATTGCTGTGAAATCAATTCAATCCCAATTTCAAAACCAGTTTTTCAGTAATAGGAATTTCAGTAATATTTCATTACTGAAATGAAGCTGTAAAGAATGTTTTTAGATGTTTTTAAACTTCTGAACAGAGCTATGGATTGCAAAACTGTAAAGCATTCATTCAAAATTGTGAATTTAAACAGCATGTTTCATATTTTGAAAGTGAAGGTTAAACCAAAACCTAATTGTCTACAGAGGGCTACAGTATGAGATTTGTTTTTTATTAACTCTAATATATATTTTTAATATACATTTATAAGATGGTGTTGCATGTAAGGAAAAACCATTCAGTAATTTCAAACTTTTAAACAGTATTGAGGAAAGTGTTTGTTTCAAACCTGAGGGCAGGGGCGGCAGTTTAGGAAGGCCGGTAAATCTTGGTTCCCAACGCCATTGAGCTTGAGTACTGTCAGTCCTATTATATCCACTCCATTGGTTCAGAGCGCTGCCAATCAATACTTTAAATTGAACTAGACTCAACACGATTGGATGAGAGTGCGGTGGATCGCTGCTAGTTGTTCCCACCCCCTGTCTGTCAGTCAACAAAGAATTCGTGACTGGAACGAAACTTGTCTCACCGTAATTTGGACAAAAGTATTGGGACGCCATCAACAGGGACTTTAATGACATCGCATTCAAATACATAAACTTTATTATGGAGTCGTTACCCTCTACGCAGCTATAACAGCTTCCACGCTTTTAGGAAGGCTTTCAACAAGATTTTGGAGTTTCTGTGGGAATTTGTGCCCGTTGATTCTGTAGAGTATTTATGAGGTCAGACACTGATGTTGGGTGAGAAGCCTTTGCTCGCAATCTCCGTTCCAGTTCATCCCAAAGGTGCTGGATGGGGTTAAGGTCAGGGCTCTCTTCTTATATGTGTGAATTTAGTGTATATATTCACTCGAATTGATTAAATTACAAACCAAAAAACTGCATTATATGTCTCACTAAGATGATTTTTTTAAAAATTTTCAAGGAGTAAAACAAGAAAAAGTAATTAGTCAGCAAGCAAACGTAATGCTCTGAATAAGTCAGCTGGCAAATATGATGAACCAACAGCGTTCAACCCAAGGCAACTTTAACTTCATTTACTTATTTCCTTTCTCAGAGGAAGCAGCTTGTAAACTTGAATTACTTTTTTTTTTTTTTAAACTTTATTTTATAATACAGTACAAATGAGAGCTTGATTGCAAAAAATGACACATTGGCATACCTCAGACCGTAAACATACACACATTCACATGTTTATAAAGGATTTTAACTGCTCAGTATGCAAAAATAACAAAGCACTTGTATATATGTAGTAAATGAAAGAAAGACAAGCAAAAATAATTGTCAAAATGGAGGTCCGTCACATACAGTAAACTGCAGTACCATGATGATACATGCAGAACAGTAAGAGACATGTGCTAACTCATGACAAGGAGCAAATTTGATCAGACTAAATAAATCATAAAAATATTTATGGTCATGATTTGTTTTTGTTGTTGAAAGAACAGAATCCATCCTTTTTGATTGCATCAGGAATTACAGGAATTTTAACGAAGAGCAGGAATAATAATGTAGAAGAAAAAAAAAAAGTTACATGATGGTACAACAGTGAGAGACCTTCTGTGTATTCAAACCAAAAAGCTGAAGAAAGCAGGCTGCAATGGAAAAGAGGAATATGTCTAGAGACGGTGCAATACTGTGCAGAACATTAACGATCATAAATATAAAAAAGCTGAAGAAGGCAGATAATAAAATGTATGCATTTTCAGGGAATGTTACACATTTTCCACAAAATATTTAGAACTTTTAAGAAGTTCATCCCTAGAGTCGTGCCGTAATTTTAAGGTAGCATCAAGTGTTTTTTTTTTTGTTTTTTTTACAGTAGCATGAGAGATATATTTTTCTCTCACTAATACTAATGGGTCCTTAAAGGAATTTGTGCAAAAAGTTCTAACCATAGTCATTATTCTAACAGTGTTGTTAAAAGCTATGACTAATTCTAGTCTCTAAATAGACCTCTGATGTCTAGCCAACTGTCTAACATACTGAAATATTTTGAAACTGTTACAACACACCTCATAATATAACTGAGCAATGTTCATATGGCCTTTTTTTGAGGGACATTCCATGTCATGAAGAGTCACATGTTGATAACACATGCTTACATGATGTAATTAAAACTGTCAAATTTACTTCCAAGTTGTTCTCAGTGCAAAGCACTGCGATATTTTGAATCATATATCATCTTAAGCATTACATTAGTATGCATGTCATTTTACCAAATAATGTGCTTTTTTTACTTTGATCATCATTCTTTGTTCAATAAACATAGCATGCAAAACGAACACAAACAAAGTCTGGCCCACCTCATTCAATTTTTAAGCTCTACCAGTTGTTGCATGCATGTGTGCAAGCACAACTTCCATTTGTTAAACACAATCGCTAAATGCCTGTGTCAAAACACTGAAATACTGTATCAGAGAGTTGGAGTGATTCACTATTTTAGTAATGCTAGTACTGACATGAACTCTATCCTCAATTTTTTTTTTTTTTTTTTTTTTTTTGCAATGCAGGGGTAGATTTTACAAGAATTACTGTTTTCCTGTGCGAGGCACGCTGGGAGTTGAAGGCATTAATGAAGGCAGACAGTTGTGCTGGGGCATCAGTACAGTACATTACCTCTGCACTCTTCCAGCCAGAGAAGTCAGTCATAGACGGGTCCAATATCAATAGCGAACCATAACCTCTCACCCAACTCTAATTTTCAATTGTACAACATGTGAAATCATCAGAATGATATTAAAAATTCAACCAGTCACAAGCCGAGGTGGCGTGCTCACGACTTTACAGTCAATCAGCTATGAAGTCCTTTGAGAAACTCTAGGAGGGCCTGTGAAGGCAAAAAGGATTCCAAAGGCCATGCATAAAACAACAGTGCTGATAAAGTTACTAAAGCCTGGGCTTGCTGATGAAGCTAAGCAGATTGACAGAGGAAAACAGGAGAGGGGAAGGCAACAAAACACACACAAAACAATGTGGCAACCACAAAATCAAAGCACAGTCGATGGTGTATCTTAGATTTGGTTTCAGCATGAGGAATAAGGGTCTCCTCTAATCACTGCCTGGCCTGCTTGGCACGTTGTGTGTGGCACTTCATGCACAGAATTCTTCCATCCAATGGATAACAACCATCAGCGTCTGCCTCTATGGAGAGAGGACGACCACAATCCTGAAACAAAATAAATAAATAAAAGAGGAGCACATTAATACTCAGACAAATTTACAGGGAAAAAAAAACAAACCAAAAATTGTACACATTATTTAACAGCAAAATCCCTTTACATTACAAAATATCACTACCTCACTATTATATACAACACAGTTCATAAAACATTAGTAACTCCAGTGATGCAAAGAGAAACATGAGACATTAAGGGAAGGCATTAAAACAACAAAAGGTTTCCAAAAAACTCCACACATCTTGCATGACACACACCTGATGGCTGTTGATTATTTCTGTTCTTAAAAAAATAATCTTCTGTTCAATCCTCAAAGAGGGAGCAATAAATCAGAAGCTGAAGAACTACCCATTCTAATCAAAGAAACTGATTTGCTGTAAATCTCAATGAGTAGGAAGTGACCGACCGACCGACCGATGTCCTCATACCTCACATCGGTAGCACTTAAGATGAAAGTTCTTCTCCAAAGCAACAACTCTGACTGTTTCTTCACTCCCAGGATCAGGAACAATTGGCTCATTGCAGCTCACACACAGAGGTGAAAAACGTCTGCAATCCAGTAAGAAGTATGTTTGATTTATTCGGTTACATACTTATATTACATATGTGTTAAATTTGTGCTTATAAGGTATTGCTTTTTTATGTTCTGTCTGATGGGCTGTGAATTGGGTACTGGCACTCACCGGTGGTAATCAGGAACACAGTAGGGGTTGTTATTGTCATCAGTGATGAATGGAGCGCCCTCCAGTGTGCAGCTACAGGCAGTGCAGCGGAAACAGTGGGCATGGAAACACTGGCCCACTGCTTTCAACACACGATCTGTAATCCGCTCCCCACACCGAGAACAAACCGCAAGAGAATTCTGAACACACACACAGACACAAATAAGAAACAGGTTACAAGAAATTACAGTCTATCAACACTGTTGCCACAAACCACCAAAATGTGAAATGAGAGCTTGTAATACATAGTAAAATTGCTAAACAGAGAATGCAGCAAATAGTAAGTTTTGCTCATTTATTTTCACAAGATAAGTCCATGAGAGCAAGGGATAGAGGGCAATGGTCATGGAGACCTGACTTCATTAAGCTACATTTTTGAGAACATTTAACTGAGCTTACACTTTAACTTTCAAAGAGCAGATGGATTTAGTGTATGGCCAAGTTAAATGCAAGTGTATGTTCAAGTACTAAAGCTAGCACATGGTGTGTGTGCATGTGTTGACTCACCACATAGCAATCCTCGCACTCTGGCGTTCCATCGTGGTCATAGAACTGCATGCCTTGCAGGGGGCGCCGGCAACTCACGCAGCAGAAACAGTGAGAATGGAAGAGTTTGTCCATCGCCCTGACTGCAGGCTGAGACCTGGATAGAGCCTCCCCACAATTACCACAAACCTCTGCAAAGACAGACATAAAAACAAAGATATATTCACTGAATGAAATCATGTTTGCAGATAAATAATAGAGGCAAAGAACAAACCAATATCGTTACTATTCGGTGTACAAGCACACTCTGAACGCTTACTAAAGTAATTAATCTGCATTTCAGTCTCTGGGTGTGTATCGTAATTTCTTTGCCACAATGGCTTGCTGTATAAAAATGGAGAAGTGATAAATTTGAGGAGTTGGAGATCAGGAATACCTGTCGGCGCAGAGGTGATGACTGGACCCTTTTTGTCCATGTCTTTGATAAAGTCCTTGGTTAACTTCTCCAGCTCTTCAACTTCTCTCATTGAAAGAGGAACACCAGCAGGGGGTGCACCTGCACCAGGGACTGTTGGCTGTGGGGCCTAAGGAGAGGAGAGTAAAGCATTAGTTTGTCTGCAAGCAGACATCAGTTCAAGAAACAGTGTTTTATTATCCATACAAAATTATGCAATCCATTAACGAAATTCATAACACAATAACCAAACGCACCTTGGGTGCAGATGGGATGCCCATTGGTTTGCTGTTTGATGAGATGGGTGATGAAGCTGGCTTGGGCTGCAGGGCAGATAGAGGGGCCGGAGCCACTTTTTCCTGGCTGAAAGCTGGAGCAGGTCGTAAGTGACTGAAAGCTGCAGCAGGGCTGGAAACACTTTGTTGAGGAGCAGGGGGTGCTGCAGGAGGTGCTGCAGGAGGTGCTGCAGGGGGTGCTGCAGGGGGTGGAGGAAAAGAGCTGTGGGAGGGAACACTGTTTATGCCTCTTGTACCTGCAGAGGTTGCAGGATTTCCTGCTTTGGCACCGAAATTAGAAGGGGGATGGCTGGGAGAGAATGTTGTTTTGGAAGCAGGTGCAGGGCCTTTAGCCAGCTGCTGTGTGCCTGGGGCTGGAGCAGAAGCTGCACTCGGACCTGACTGTCGGAGGGTGGTCCGGGCACGCAGCTCCTCAGCCCAGGGGGCTGGGGGAGGACGATCCTGCAGCTCTGGTGGTGGCAGAAAGGACAGCGCAGGTTTGGGGGCAGTGGGTGGAGGCTTGGGGACTGACACTGCTGATGGCTGACTGGGCAACTAAACAAAAGACATTGAAACACATGCATCTTCAACATAGCACAAAGGAGCATGCCCTCTTTGCATTGTAACATCATGCTGCAAGTTGTCAAAATGACTAGATAAAAAGGATGCCAGTTAGGGTTACAATAAAAAAAAATTATAAAAATAATGTACCTTTGGGTTAAAGGGTCTTCTCGTTTCCATTTCTGATAACATATCAGTTAAAGAGTCCAACTGCCGGTCGAAACTAGTCTGCTTCTCCAGTGGCTTCTACACAAGGGAGAGGGATGTAATAAATAAATAAATAAATGTGAGAGAGAACCTGATGACTAGGATTGGAGGGGGAAAAAAATGGGGGGCGTGAGAGACAGAAAATCAGACACTACTGGGACAGGAAGTTAAAAGAGGGGGAGGAGTTTGTTGAAATATGTCCCTGGGCATATAATTACCACCTAATTAAACATATTTTACAAAATTATCAAAGACAACAACTGTGCAGTGAGAAAGAATGAATAAACATATTGCCACAAAGCTGGGTTTTGACTTGTACAGATCACAGTGTGTGGAGACTAATACATTTAACTCCTTCTGTTCTGGTCCCTTGAAAACTTATGTAAGACTACACGTCCTAAAAATAAAAAGATTGCCTCCATAACCTTCATTCGGTCCAGTTAGAGTCACATTTTGTTAGTGTATACACGACTTAAGAATAATGTACTATAATGTTGATCATATGTGATCAATTAGCAGATAAAATGCAACAGTCATTTGGTTCTAGCTCCCCTTTTACAGTTTATGTACTGTTAAAAACATAACACTAAAATATAGAAAAAAAATGCAAACTTGCACTTGTGATACTAAAAATCAAGCACTGCTCCTCAAACGCTATTGTTCGTAATGCTCCATAAATGTGCCATAAAATGTTCTAATATTAGTGGGACATTCAAAGACAAAATTGGAAAGAAGTTAACATCTGTTCAGTCAATAATAAATTTTCTTCTACTCATGAAGTAGATCGTCGGTGAAACAACAGTATTCTAGACTAACAATCAGTACTCCCTCCGCCACTGGAGCATACTGATGCTGCCTCATTACTCCATGTACACCACAATGCCGCAGCCAGAAATAGAGCTAGTGCTTATATGGGCATATCAGCAGAGTGGGAAGCTGTCTGCACAGCAGTGTGCCTCATAGGAGATAAGTGGTGAAGGCCTTCAAATTCTCAAGTGAACCATGATGAGGAGGAATAACACACAGTTTCAGTCAGTACTACGCTGAGCCACATACAGAAATGTAAACAGTATAATATGTATAGTGACAACTTGACATTCTGTACTAAGGCTGTCCCTGACCACACATTTTCTTAAATTTTCTAAATGGGCTGATTTTCAATAAGTAAAGGCCCCTAAAGTATCATTACACATACTTTAATTGAAACATGAAAAGATTTCTAACTAAATTAGAAATTCAATTTGCAAAAAAGAAAAATGTTATCTGGTCACACTGGGGCCCCATTTTAGTGAATTATAAATGGAATCTGTCCAAATTATTACAATCTAAATAAAATCTCAGGTTAAACAGTTCAATGTTAACTGTGTCTCCAGACTATTTACATCTACATTTTATGAACCATATAGAAATTGAGGTCCCGTAAACAGGGTTGCTGCACAGTTGCATACCATGCATACCATATTTGAGGTCAGTTAAACAGATCGGCTGAAAGTCAAACAGTTATGTTTGAAAGTCAAACACTCACGTATGACGTACATGATTATCACAGGCACTAGGACTTTTCTCTAGCTGCTTTCTCTTTTACTTTACACTTTCTTTTCATGTCTTTTAATTCATCAGTTCTTAGTCAGCTAAACTGGGAGGAAATTTTTTAATACTTGGTTGAAAACCCTTTGCAATCAATGACTGCCCGAGGTCTGCAAAGCATTAACATCAGCAAATGCTGGGAATCTTTCCTGCGTGCTCAAACAGGTCTGCAATGCAGCCAATTCCTGTTGCTGCTCAGTGGCTATTTGCCTTTAGTCTTGCTTTGCCTAAGTGTATTGCATGCCAAATAAGATTTAGATCAGATGACTGTCTTGGCGAGTCCAGAACATTTCACTTTTCAGCCCAGAAAAACAACATATATGTTTGGTGTATATAGTGTGCTTACAGTCCCAGACCTGCTGCAATATTAATCTCTGCCCAGTGGGTTTTATGACATTTGGTTGGATATGAGCAGCTAAGATGGTCAGGACTGAGCACATTAGTCAGCCTCTACTGTAGTTTTTCACAGTCCACCAGGCTGTTTGCTCCTGATAAACACACCAATGTGTCATTTCTTAACAATCAAACAATTGATTTTGACATAGTCAATGCTGTGCCTGTGCCTTAGACTTATTTTTCAGCATTATGAAAGCCTGCATTATGAAAGCCTTACAGGCACACTTCTCTGGTTTTCATGCTAAGCAGCAATACAAACAGATTCCACCATAAAAAAAAAAAAAATCAACTTTAGTATGCCTTGAGCAGAAACTAAAAATGTAACACAGTTGGCCAATTTGGGAGAGAAATGGCCAATTACATTTACCCCTAAAATAAAAAGAGTATGTATTAAAATAGCCTCTTATTTTACTTTTTTCAATGTACACAAAACCTTGCATTTAAGCAAACAGTCGGCATTCAGACTTCATGCTGTTTCATATGAAAATCAAGAGGATGCAATACACAATCAAAATAAAAACTGTGCACGCAAATATTTACAGACTTTACTGTATTTTAATGACAAAAATTAATTATTGAACCCCCTTGTACCATTCCATGTGTAATTTTCCACCCCATGGTTAATGGATAGCCAAGTCAATAATATGTTTTTATTTGTCTACAATTATTCATCAGTGTTACAGAAACAATATAATGGAGATATAGCAATTCAATGAGCAAATTACACTGGCAGGTTTTTTCATAAAATATCCACATGGGGCAGGGGGTGAGAAGAGGTGCAATATGTTTCAGGGGGCTCTGATATTCTGGTTATGTAAATGAGGCTAATGGCTGAAAGGAACTAATTTCAACGATAGCCCTTTCAAACATTAAAAACAAATCAGGCTAAACAGTGCTAAGAATTCAGTTTAATGCATTAAGTGTAAGGTCATATCAAGTATCCCACTTCTTACCTGAAAGCTGGTACCTGTGCCAGGCTCGGGTAGTGGAGGTGCAGGTGGGGGAGGGGGAGGAGGTGGAGCAGGACAGGTATTTGAGGGTACAAAACTGATGTCTTCAGGAGGTGCTGGGAGGGGCAAGTCATCTGCAACTGGGGGAGGGGCAGGGAATGCAGGAGGAGGGGCCTCATATGCAGGCATTCTGCATATGATCTGGCATTCTGAGGGTGGGGCTAGCAGATCATCCAGTGGAGGAGGTGGAGGGGGTGGAAAATCTGGTTGGGGGAGTGAATAGGATTAAAGTCATGCCAATAAAAAAAAATAAAAAAAACTTTTTTAAAACATTTGCAATGCATAGTCCATGTACCACTAACACAACAACAACAACAGCAGCCCAGACCACCAAGTGAATAACAGAAATATTTTTATATCAAAGTACAGAACATCACAATGGTAGTTTAGTGTTTCTTTAATGTTACTGTTTTTAAAACATTGTGAAGTAGCAGTAATATTCACAATAATTTCTAAGAAGAATATGTAGTGGTTAAACTCAAAGTAGTCCATTAAGATGGGAAAGTATCTCTATACTGAATTTGAGTTTACCACTGCTAAGGGCAGAAGAGTTGAAGAGGCTGCAGTATGCTTGATTTTAACTACATGTATGTGTGCACAAGGGAGTGCATTCATTAGAGTGTTGGTTAGTTGTGTCCATCCTCAGGTGATGTAAGTAGAAGAAGATAAAAAAAAAAAAAAGCATGACAGACACTTCTTCTGTCTTCTTAATATGACCAATAACAACTGTTGTCCTCAATGTTCCTTGCAGAATCAGTCTTAAATACCCCCTACTAAAATGCAAAAGTACACCAACATTTTCATTGGTGTGAGTATAGTATGTCCCACAAGTCAGTACACCTTTAATTCTCCTGATAGCAGAGAGATACACTGAAAGAATGTGAAAAACGCTGCTGACAAACCAGCTGTGTGCGCGTACATACACAGTTGTTAAAATCAAGTGTACCAATTGCCTCAAGACTTAACACAAAACAACAATTTAGACATATAAAAGATTAGATAGAGCAATAAAACACTAGATAAGGTAAAGATTTATAAGAAACGTGGCCTATACAATTTTCAGCTGGAGGCAACTTTATGTTGTACCACTCATATTTGTGGCAAGTGGAGTTTTGCCTCAACAGCAACAATAATAAACAAAAACATACATACATTAGAATGAGGAGCTCATGGGCCCACTTTCCTCAAACGTGGTACTCTTGACGAAATGGCAAAAGTAAGTAAAAACGTGTTTTGCAAGTTGCTATACTTATCTGAGAACCACTTCTGGTTTCTGAATAGTACATTGAAAAGAAAAAATAAATAAATAAAAAAAAAAGATATAGAAGAGTTCTAGGCTTAGATAACAATCAGAGGGCAAGGCTTCGTTTACAGTACCCTAACATTACCTAGACCTGCCCCATGGTTGTCCCCCAAGTGGAAAACAATTAATGAATCCAAATATAACAAAGATACAAAATATACAAGATACAAGAGTTTATCTAATAAAACATTGTTAAACAAATCGAGTACCTGTTTCCTGGTGGCACATGTGATCACATGTAAAATACTGTGCTTAGAATACTACCATGACGTGTTTTATATATTTATACATTTCTTTATAATTACAAACCGTCTTACCATCAATAGAAGGGGGTGGGGGCATCTCTCCAACCCGACCAATCACAGCTGTGCTTGCAACTGACGAAGAGAAGCTTGGGGGCTGTGGCTGGTTAGACTGCCCTTTGGGTCGTGGAGGTGCCACTGAAGCAAACTTTTTTGGCTGGTTGTAGAAGGAAGGTGTGGTGACTTGAAGAGACAAAGAGGAGGTCACCATGAGGGGCTTACTGCCGTTGGAGTTCTCCATCTTGATCTGTAAAAATTAGAGGAGAAAAAACAGATTACTGCAGTTGTTTAGGCTGACCTACAAGCAGGATGTGAATTGTGTGCACTTTCATGTGTGGGGAGTATAAATAAATAAATTTTAAAAAAAAATTTTTAAAAAAGGGACTTCATTTGGCTCGTTGATTTTACACATTTAGAGCATAACAATGTTTGTTTACATGTAAGATAGTTAACTAAGAGGCCACTGCTAGAAGAAGAATCTTTATCACAGGCATAGTCATACAAGTACAACACACAGTGAAATGATTAATCTGCATTTAACCCATTCACCAGCAGTGTGTGGGGACGGTACCTTGCTCAAGGGTACCTCAGTGGTGACACTAGAAGTTGGGATTTGAACCCCAATCCTCTGATTGCAGGGCTGCCTAATGTTGTTAGCATGCACACTTTCAAAACAGTTGTTCTTGCTCATATTTTCACACTCTCAGCCGTCAGGAAACAATTCATGATCGTGTCAGGTCTGCAGCCCATTACACAAGTCTTCTAGGTTATTAAACAGCTGCACCACAAAACAAACCTCAAAATGGAACAGTTAACCAGATGTTCCTCAAAAAGATGAAAGTGATCCTTATAGACTGTATGATAGCTAGTGCTGTTGCCAAATCATTTTAGGTCTAAATGGATTTCTTAGTCGGGCATAATTATAGGTCAGCGAATTTTTCTTTTTGGTGTTCAAATCGTAAAATGGAGGTCCACTATCAAGACTTCCCAGAATACATAACTAGATGCTGCTTCCACTTACATGCATTCTGCTTACTTACTAACTTCACCCTATGGAGACAATGGTTATCAGTCAGGTCACTTTTACTCTGTATGCAAAGAAATTGTATGTTAGATCCAAGGTTGATTATTTAAAAGATTTAAAGATTTATTTAATTCTGTGGGTCTCATGTGATGCCTGCAAATCAAACAACTGTGACCAAAGACAATGTTCATATACTTCGACTGATTCTTTCTAAAATCTACATTTCTCTTTAGAACAAGACCTATATTGCTTATCTAGCTACAAAACTGTGCTTGTCTTTATCAAAGAAGGGTCTCTCTAAATTAAGACCAATCAAGTCGCATTCAGTTATACATTTACAGTTCATGTCATGGATTTTCTCACAAGATTCTACAGGACCTATAGTTGTACTCTAAATACTTTTTTAAAAAATTTGAAGCTTGGCCCTCTGAATGTTTTAATTATTTTCGTGATTCTTTGTACATGTATAACAAGACTCACCAATCATCTGCAATATAAGTTCATGCAACTTGCTGAATGTTTTACAGTAAATCATTAACCATAAAAAAGCACAAGAAAGCTTTAATATTAAAAAAATGACCATCTCCATTAGTTTGAATCTGTGTATTATTAATATAGCTCAGAGTGTTTACTTGGCCATGCATACATATTTCACACAGATCTTATTAAATATAGCTTTTGAGCTGAAAAAAATTGTATATTTTTCAACTTTAATTTATTGCAGATATATAAAACATTTAAAAATGTTATATCATTTACCACTGTGTGATACCTAGTGAGTCTGTTTTTCATTGAGCGAACGACATTTCCAAGTTACAGCTTGTGATGGCTTAGTTTGTCATTTTGTTTGGGTGTTTGGACAAAATACTAATCTCCGCTCCTTAACTCAAAACACAGTGTCATTTCAAACTTTCCTGAACTAATTTATGACTAGCAGCGTTTGAAAACAATAAAGCAAGTCTGGGCAATATGGGTGGATTATTGGAAAATGGACAGAAAAAAAATTCACTTAATCATTAAGCAATTTGATGTGGTAGTGAGATCATGTTCCCAACTTAGCCAAACTTAAAAGACCAACTTTTCCATTAGTTAAGCTGCCTTGTGACCATTGGCTTCTTCTTCTAGGCTTTTTCCAATAGAAAAAGCTCCATGATTTGGCACAGGAATTTAATTGGACGTTTTCACACGAATTCTTCTCAAGAAAATCCATGACATGAACTGGGAGGTCTTGAGTAAGTTTGTATGGAATGACAGCATTTAAACCACAACTTTATGCTTACCACGTCTGATCCACGTATAGGAAAGTGGAGGTGAATGTAACATGTATGTGATATGCCTCAGGATGGCCTGAAAGTTATTCTCAAATATTTACCTTCGTTTGTCAATGCCTCATTCAACCACTTCAGTCTCTGTTCCACTGCTTCATTTTACAATTTCTCTATGAATCATGCTCTATGCTCATATACTTTGCAAAACTGTAAATGACTTTGTCTTCACACCACAAGAGTGAACTTGCAGAGATAATGAAAATACAACGCTGCAAAACCCCATCATTTGAGGGAACAAAATCCAAAAACGATTTTTTTTAATCACCGTTTCATAGTTAAAGAAACCCGTTTTGTTCCAATCTGCATTTGCTGAATTGCTTTGACCATCATGTTATGCTGATGAAGTGTCATAATTCTTTGGGCTTGGTCAGCTGCCATAAATGAAGTTAAGGGCAAACATTGCAAAAAGCAACACAGGCTGTCACAAATAAGTTCCAGGCTCGTCATTCCATGTAGGAATTGTCATTTGACAAGACGTTTCACTTGTAGTTTGGCAGAAAGAACCATTAATATGTTCCTTGACTTACTTACATTTAAGTGGAAAGTTCAGATAATGGAAGTTTGGCCCAATGCAATTATGTTTGCACATGTTGCTATGGTGCAGGCTAATATTTAAACCACATCATTCACTCCACTTCCACTGTAAGGTTACGTAACTGCAACTGCATTACTTATAACTCAAGAGGGGGAACCTCTGTGGGTGATTATATTTCTAATGGGTGTGAAACATTTAATAAAATCATAGTTAATAATCATAATTTTTATATTTTTAAGGACACTGATTAGGCTTTTTGTTGTTTAAAAACATCACACCTCAGAAAAATGAAACATTTATGCATTTTTGCCCACACCTACTTTTAATATGAGCCAATTAAAAGAAATCTACAGCAAAAAAAAGAAACAGTGAGATGTGTGAGATCCCAACATCAAGTGCCCTTGTATCGTTTTCCAAATATTCTTCTTCATAAATTTAACACACTGTATTGGTAACTAAATGTTAATTTGCTATATTAAATAATGCTGATATCTCGGTTTTGGACGGTCAGGTAGATTTGTGTAGCTACTCAAAGCTGCAGATGCAAAAGCAAATGTGTTTTATTGTTGAGCAAGTTTAGGTTACAGATTTTAATTTCTTTATTGTAAATAGTACTTTGACCTAAAATTCAACTAAATCATTCAGACAGGACTAGTTTTAATGTGTGGTTTGCATTACTCGAATATGGTGTTTCTCAGTGATTTAAGAAATTTAAATAATGTGAGAATTGCCATGTTGGTAAAAACTGCTGTCTGTTCTGTGGAAAAGGAGGAAACACTTACTAGTATCGACTACTATTTTCCTTGTCCCAAATCAAGCTGAAATGCTTTATATTGTATTTCACCAAATGTAGAACAAACGTTAATGGAAAATGATGGATGAAAGTTTGAGAAATGTTGACTCTTGTCCAGGAATTACTATAACAATGACACACTGCATTCACTTATAAAAAGCCAGATGCTTAGCACAAATGAAATGATTGCTTAATGAAACATATTGGCATGCTTCTACTTCCACCCCTCAAATTTGTTATAGTGAACAAATCAAGTAACCAATATGTCATTAAAACCAAGACTTCTTGTTTCACTTGAACCAGTCATAAATATTACAGATGTCCTATAGTTACTTCTTCCACCTCCCTACGGAAAACAAATCTTGCTCGGCTATTACTTATGTTAAGCAGCAGAGTAACCTGTTAGAGAGTCTATTGTGGTTAAGGTGAATCTATAAAATATGCAAATACAAGTAAAAATACACGCATATTCTGCACAAACTAAAGCACATGCGATGTAATGTACATCTGTGCTTTTGTATGCCTTTTTAGGAGATCTACATAATTATGGCTACTTGGCCGTTGAATTCCTGACACCACTATGGCTTTATCTCAAGCATCTTTCATGTTGCAGCATGAGCAAAACAGCAATGGTATCCAAAAGTATTTCTGAAACACTGACGTAACCAGAATAAGAGCGAGAATTCTGCTCTGCATAAGCTCAGCTTAATATAGCCTGCGAGTCAATGGTTGATTTAAAATAATGTTTAGAAGGCAGGGATGACTACAGCTTTTCAAAACACTTGCTTTGATCTGTTGGAATCATTATCGTGTCTAGACCGCTATGTCTTGCCCTCAGAAGGACATCTGAATAAACCAAACAGAAGTGTGAAGCTTCACTGTACTGCGACAAACTGGCTCATGCACAGAACAACTGCTTCAGCTCTTTTCCTTCAGTTTGGAAGGGACATTAAATAATGCAAAGATAAATGCTTTGATGAAATATTCACACAGGCCAGCCAGAAAGAGGTGTACAGTTCAGGAATCAGCAGTGGATATCTAGGGACGCTTTATAGATGAATGTCAAATATGATCAATGTAAATTGTGATGGATAATACCCTACTATTAAGATCCTGACGATTAAGCTGTGGCTGTTTTTTCCCCCCTTTGTGCTATCTGAGATGAGCTGGTTACATTTTTACGTGTCACACAAAATGAATCACTCTTTCACAAAAGCCCCTACTAACACTTGCTTCAAGGGCAGAATCATCCTACTCCCAAATTCCCCCTGCTGAAAGTAATTCTGAAAAGTTTAATGAAAAGGGGCCCAGACCAAAACAACTTCTCTAGCATGATTCATAGGCTTATAATAATAGTGCTGTCCTGTGTCTATGCTGCATCCATTCTTTTATAGACCAAGCCAACCAAGTATCAGATAAATACTGGTTCACTTTTCCAGTTCCTCTCATCATAGCAGAACAGCAGGGATTACCACAGTTCTAACACAGTTCCCTTTAACTAAACACTGTGCAGTGACAAAAGTGAAGTGCACGCTGACTGTTGCTCCACTACCAACTTACAGGAAACAACTTCTCTATATGTAATCTCTGGATATACTGTGTCCTAGGCTGTGGATTTATTAGTCAATATTACAAACTTATGAGTCATACACTTCGTTGCTACATTGTTCTTGGTTCAAGTTCAAATACTGTCCAACATATGTTGCCAATTTAAATAAAGTAAATTATTTAGTAATCCTAAGTATGGGAGGTACCCCCTATTTCAAATGGACATGTGCATAGAAGTTAAACGCAAAAAATACTCATTTTGTTCTATGCCATGCATGCACATACAATTAAGGTCATGAACGTCAGGGGGAAATGTAAATAAATGTTCATTCTCTGTGTATAGGTGAGCGACAACAAGAAGTTGGGGTGTTGTTTGTGTGTGCCACTGAAGGCAATGTTAAGATTACAAAGTCTTTCCAAACCCAGTCAAGCATACGCCTGTGTTTCATCACACCTTCAGGCCAGCTGAGAGCGCTATGCGATGAGCCTTTCATGAAAGCATTGCCCACACTTATGGTGCTTGTTAAATATACCCATAGAGGTCCATCTGAGACCAGTCTATCTTCTATTGTTTGATATTACAGAATAGGACTTGGTGAGTGTCTATCCTGACCTAAACACTAAACCATGATGATTGCTGTTATCTGTTAAACTGCAAAACACCAGGCATTTCAACAGTTATGGTTCCCTGTGTGTGTTACAACTGGGAATGTTGAGACTATGTTAAGCATTTCAGCATATCTGAAGGTCTCCCTTCACAGAGAGCTCTTTGTAGATTTGACTCCAGTCACTACATACATGTCTCAGCACATGGTGTAGATTACTGATTCAAGACATATAATAGAATGAAGTATTACTGGTTCAAGACATCTAATAGAATGAAGTTTAAAGTTTGTTTGCTAGTTTCAGTCAAAGACTGACCCAGAGCCTGCAGCTGCAGAAGCATTTAGATGTCTAAAACAGAATTCTGAGTCCAATAAGATGATCTATAACTTTGGATCTAGTACAGAGCTATTTAGTCAACTGCAAGCTCATTCAACCAGCATTCAAAATGCCAAATGAATTTACATGAATGAAGAAAAAAAATTCTATGCGAAGACTAACGCAACTTACGTTACATTGTAGTTAAATAAATAAAACTCTACATTAAATAAAGTAAAAAGTTATGTAGAACTAATGGGACTTTGGTTTGTGTGGGCTGGGGCCTTATTAAAACGATACTTGATGAAAAAAGCAACCTTACTCTGAATGAAAGGAAGAATGCTTATCCCAGCACCTTATTCAAAACCAACAGAAGACCGAAGAATGTGCAAAAACCTCAATTAAAATGATCAAAACCGTTCTTTACTTTTGAATTTGCAATCAGTAGTAAACTCATGCAGGACCCTACAGGAAATGTACCGGCAGCCAGTAATTTAGAGATTGGCGGTTATTTGATGCAGACAGTTGCACAGACAGATACTAAGGCGTAGACTTGCTAGCGTAATTTGGGAATTTCTGGAATCACAGCTGCTCTTTAATGGTATTTCTGATGGCCACATTCTACAATGCTCCACTTATGTCTGCCAGGGTGCAACAATGCTGACTAGAAAGACTAGCAAACTATTTCTCCATCTTTCCAACATACAGGGCACTGAGTATCACAAATTGAGGGGCAATGCTCATGCAAAAGATAACAGATTATCATGAAGATAGCCCACATATGTGTTAAAACTAAAAGCAGACCAATACAGGAGTAAAACGGAAAGTACCAAGAATATTTGCACTTCCTCAGAAGAACATTTCTGTCAGTTGCTGCCGAAGCTATGACAGACTTCTGGTGTGTGGGTGGCCGTACTGCTGTTACAAATATTTCCTTTATCTTAAAAGAAGCTGTCATGGCCATGACGTCACTGTGAGCCAGCGGAAAAGGACTAGGGCCAGACAAAGGCAGCGCCTAAAGATTACAACACCGGGTCAGGGTGACTAACCAGACTCCTAAGCTCCGTCTCCTGTTCCCTAATAAAGGAGACATGGAAGCTCTCTACTGAAATAATGGTGTGGAATCTGGGACAACGCATGGCATGTTATTTTTGCCCCCCCATTGACACGCCCCTGTGAGGAATGTGAGCTGATTACACACTGATTACGTTGCCATCACGTGTAAAAAGGCAAGAAAAATAAAGAATAAAAACCACTGCTTTACTGTAGGCTTGAAAACCAGTTTTAAACTTCTACAAGAGAAAAAGTCCACAGCATTTCTTTAACGACTAGGAGAGGGGAGCGTTTTCCAGACATGTAGGTCACCATCATCATGCTGTGAGGATTACAGCCCTGCACCCACATCCAGACACCAGAGCAGATGATCATAAAACAGGACCCCCCTCCCCTCCCCTCCAAAAAAAAAATCACACCAAGGCTCAGCTTACTAAAATCTAAGAAATGAATCCTATGTACAAGCTGATATCCGAGAGAAAGTATTGAGGTTCAGTGTTGTTCAGTTTTTTCCAAAATGAACCAAAACTTCCAGGATCTGGACAAGCCTCATCTTGGACTCAAATTAGAAGTCCAATACAATGCATTTAGCCTTTTATCTGGGTATAGGAAACCACTCCTAAATGATCGAGCAAGCTCCTGAAAGAGCTCCTGCTCTCAGACAAAAGCCAGGAGAGTTAACTCAGCTCAGAAGAGTAAAACCAGCTGGCCTTATATGGACATTCAGCCTAAGTACACCAGCTACATGCCAGCCAACACCACAGCAAGAGAGAAAACACACCAAGCTCATCCTTGCACTAATCCGGACTAAAAGAAAAGTGGCTTGCTTTGTTAAAACCCCAGTTGAACTTGAGCATACCTGGAGCATGAGGCTAGTGAAGAAAGCCCCAATCACAGCCCCCAGCCCTGTCTGTATTCACCGTACGATAGGGGAACAAAGTACATGGTTTGCATGACAACTAGATTTTTGGAAACCATGAACGAGGATGTTTTCAAAATATCAATAAGAAATTTAATCAGAAGATGAGATTGATTTAAGGAGAATCTACACACACCGCTACTAAAGAACGGGACACAGTCCACGCCTGATAAAAACAAGAGGCATGGAGGAGGCTAGCCAGCAGCAGATAGAGACAGAGGGTCAGAAACACAAACAGAAAGAAGACAAAATGTTCTCACTTCGGTTTAGTGGCTGCAGAGTAGGGTAGTTGGGTTTAAAGCCAGGTGGTAGTGTCAGAAAAACACGGAGAGCAGCTCCACAGAGACCAGGCTCCAGTTCAGGTTCAGCTCGTCCTCTTCGCTTTTAAAGAGCGTCTGTAGCTGTAAACCCCTCCCTGTGTGACCTAATGTCACTGCATGAGCACTACCACAGTCTGAACTCAGTTGTTCAGCAAACCTCTCTGTTTGCGTTTTTATGGCTGGTTTCTCCCCACCTGGAAACGTTGCTGTGGGAACTTTCCTTTCCCCAGAAATGTACCCACTTCCGGTTCCAGCTTCCGCCTTCTTCTCCACAGAAGACCCTGTGAGAGGATACTGCCTGGACAAAAGTATTGGGACACACCTGTTTTTTAAGTTTTAGGCTTGGCCCCTTTACTTGAAGTGAAGGACAGTACTAATGCTTCAGCGTACCAAGGCTTTTTGGACAACGCCATAATTTTGTATGCTCAAAATTATTAATTAAGGTATTAATTAAAGTATGAATTACTGACTTCAGGTGACCCCTTACTTCTAGTGAAGGGCAATCTTAAGCAAAATTTCTTGGTCTGCTACCAAGAAATTTCGGACAACTGCATGCTTTCAAATTTGTGGGCACAGTTTGTGGAAGAACCTTTTCTATTCCAACATGGCTGTGCCCCAGTGCACAAAGCGAGCTCCATAAAGACGTGGTTGGATGAGTTTAGTGTGGAAGAACTTGACTGCATCACACAGAGCCCTGACCTCAACCCCATCCAACACCTTTGGGATGAACTGGAATGGAGGTTGGCAGCCAGACCTTCTTGTCCAACATCAGTGCCTGACCACATAAATGCTCTACAGAATTAATGGGCACAAATTCCCACAGAAACTCCAAAATCTTGTGAAAAGTCTTCCAAGAAGAGCGGAAGCTGTTATAGCTGCAAAGGTGGAATCTATGTATTTGAATGCAATGTCATTAAAGTCCCTGTTAGTGTAATGGTGAGGTGTCCCCAATACTCTTGTCCGTATTGTGTATGTGCTCTTCTTTTTGGACAGTGTTAAGATTTCATAACTCTACTTTTATGTAAACTTTTTACTCTTCTGTTCTATTTATACAAATGCTTGATATTTATTTAATTGTAAATGTTGTCTTGTGTCATGCTACAGTTAAATTGGGAGCATAACTGAAAAATAAGCAGAAGTATTATCTTCCTCAAACCTCCTGCCACTGTTTTCCCCTCCACCAGGTTGCCATGACAATAAGACTGAGTTCTCCATATATATATATATATATATAAGAGAGGCCTAAACTCAGTCTCTCTGGTAAAACAAAGTTAAAATGAAGGTCACCAACCTTTTTGTAATCACAGGCTTTTCGTAGGTCTCAGTATCTTCGGAAATACAAACTTCTTAAATGGATAACTTTTCTGTCTCTCTTTCTTTCTTCCTCACTTGCTTACTCACACACAGTTCCTGTGTTGCTGTTAGACCCTCCCCTTATTTGTCTCCAAAAGGAATGACACCATCCTTCCAAACAAGTTCTTTCTCGTTTGACTTACACCCAGGACACATTTATCACATGCCAAACACCTCTCTCCTCTCTCTCTGACTCTCTGTCTCTCTCTCTCCCCTCTGTCTCTCCCCTCTTTCCCTCTCTCTCCTCTCTCTCTCTCTCTCTCTGACTCTCTGTCTCTGTCTCTGTCTCTCTCTCTCTCTCTCTCCTCTCTCTCTCTCTCTCTCTCTCTGACTCTCTGTCTCTCTCTCTCTCCCTGTCTCTCCCCTCTTTCTCTGTCTCTCTCATCTCTCTCTGACTCTCTGTCTCTGTCTCTCTCTCTCCCCCCTCTCCCTCTCTCTCTCTCTCTCTCCTCTTTCTCTCTGACTCTCTGTCTGTCACTCTCTCTCTCTTGCTTTCTCTCTCTCACACACTTTCTCACTCTCTCACTCTCCTTCACACACACACATTCTCCTCCTTCCCCCTCTGCTGTCTCCCTTTTTTCCCCCTCTCTTCCCCTCTCAGGATTCTTTAAACATTCTTCAATCTATGACATCAACCCTGCCTGCCTTTCCTTGTAAGGGCAGAGTGAGTGAGAGAGCCAGATTGAGAGAAGGGAGGGAAAGATAAAGAAGGTTGGGGGTTGATTAGATACAGACACAGAAGTGAGCAACATTTGCCAGGAGAAATGTCGAGAGAGAAGGAGAGACGGAGAGAGGACGCACACTGCTTAGGGCGCTCAAATGAACTACAAACACGAAGCATTGCTTTAAAAAAATCAGAACTTCAGAGTGGCTATGGTCAACCTCATTTTATTCCACTGCTCATATGGTTTTCCACTGCCAGCTCCAGCTCTAATGCAAAACACATGAGGTCATCCAAAAGATATTAGCAGTCCTCTTACTAAAACAAAACCAGACAAAATCATCCACTAAACAGGGCTATACAGTGTTGGACTTGATTCAAAGCATGTAAAGCTATAATGCTAAGTTAGTTTAATTTTTTTCCCAGCAAATTTGTTCATGCAGCCAAGGGTAATAATATGAGGATGTGAGTTTACTATTGCCACAATGGCAGAGCCCAATTCCACCCATCCTGCACATCTGCTGCTCTATGTCTCTTTCACACACACACACACACACACACA
>JBBJLS010000006.1:10732034-10746226 GCA_037577275.1 Bryconaethiops microstoma
TGTGTATATAGAGAGATAGAGAGTGTGTGTGTGTATGTGTGTGTGTGTGTATAGAGAGATAGAGAGTGTGTGTGTGTATGTGTGTGTGTGTGTATAGAGAGATAGAGAGTGTGTGCGTGTGTGTGTGTGTGCAGTGGAGACTGGCTTACTCACAGCACAGCTTCATTTGTTAGTCTGTCTGTCCTGTGTGTGTCTATCTGTCTGCCTAAGCAATGGGCTTAAAGGCACATACAAGCTAATTAACAGCTTTTCCTCCTATTGTTTAAGCAAAATAAAACCCCTGCAAATAAATTAGCTAGGGCAACTGAGGCAGTCATTTACTGTAAACCGTCTGAGTATAATGTGGTTCCACTGTGTAGTTTTTCATAATATACGTCCATTTCCTCCAGGAACAGCTTTAATTGCTGCCTGTATGTTTGTCTGTCTGGGCCGAAACCTTTTGCATTTTGCCTATAAACCTCACTTGGACTTATTTGTAATAAACAGCACATAGACAACTGTAAGAAAGGCACTGCATAAAAGGGAGACTCATTAGAGCGCAGCATATTTCCAACATTATAAAAAATGGATTCCCAATTGAATTACTTCCTCTCCTCTGCTGGGCTGGCCTGTGTTACTCCTCTTCATTTTCTCTCTTGAACAAAGATTCCCTCTCTTCTCCTTTCTTCTATTTCTCCTTCTACTTTGCATGTTTTTAAACCTGCCTTCTTCTGTCACAATCCCTCTCCCTCCTGTCTCCTTCTCCTTTCTATTGCTGCCATTCTTGCTGTTTTCTCCGTTTCTCCTCTTTCTCAATTCCTCTCTCTCCCCATTACACTTCCTTTCTCTCTCTCTCTCTCTCTCTCTCTCTCTCTTTCTGTCTTTCACTCTCCCTCTCTCCACCACTCTCTCTCTCTTTCTCTCTCTCTCTCTCTCTCTCAGCATGGCCGAACAGACTTTTCATGGGATGGAATCAATGTAAGTGTTGTGATTATCATTCCCTCAAGTTTCTCTCCCTTTTCGTTAAATCCACCTTTAGATAGCTGTATACTTTCCCTTCACTCCCCATTTCCTTGCCCTGTTGCCTCGCTCTTTAAAACGTCCTCGCAGTGACTTGTTGGCGTGCTGCAGTAGCTAGATCTGCTCACCAAAAGAAAAAACTACACTTTCCAAAATGCAAGAGGACAGACACTGAACAGCAGGCTGTTGGGAAATGCAGTGTCTCACACCCATGTGAAACTAAAGTGCTAACTCTGTATCTTCCCCCACTTCTCCCATCACTTCTGTCCTCTCCATCCCTCGAAATAACCATTAAATTTCACCACACTGTTTCCCTATCCTCTGCACTGCTGTTGCACTACCTGCTCCCTCACTGTTCCTCTTCTGTAACCCTGCTCCTTTTTTGCTGCCCATCCATCCCTTCTTTTCTTCCTCTCTTGGCTCTCTTTCTTCCCTTCCAGCTCTCCATGGAGGACACAACCTCCATCTTGCCTCGGCTAAAGAAGCGGAATTCCAACGCCTACAGCATTGGCGCTCTGGCTAAGTCCTCTCTGTCAGGTGTGTCAGGTGTGTGTCTGTCCTGTAAACCGGTAATTGACCCCATGTTGGCTCCAGTCTGAGTGGGTGGAGATGGAGCCAGCATGGCCCCTTGTGGGTGCCCTTTTCACACCCTTGTTTCCATTTACAGTGCTCACCAATGACTTGTCAAGTCATTGGAGCAACATCAGATATCAGAAATCTGTTCTGAGAGAGAAATACACTCACCCGCAACACATTTCTCATACAGTTTGTCATTCTGGGAGTGGCAGTGGATGGGAAGTGCAGTTTTTTTGGTATGTGAAGTACTTTGTGGAGTGTAGCGTGAAGATCAGTCAGTGTTTTGTGCTGTTTTAGTGTCTCTGTCTCTCAGATTTATCACATCTGTGTCCTTGTAAAACTGTAATGTGCAGTGAAGTGCAGTGCAGTGATGAATTCTTCCCGAAATTTCTTTACAAAGCCACTTCTTGACATTTAATTCATTATCATCATTTCATTCGACATCATTGAAGGTGAGGTCACTGGGCCTGCTGACGTCAGGCCTAGCGTAGAAAGGTGCATTAACACCACAAAAGAATGAATTAGACCGTTAGACTCCTCTTAATGCTATGTAAATTGTTACATATAGGTTGCTCTTTAGTAAGCCGGCAGTCAGTTAGAGCCTGGGCCCAGCATATTATAAGACCTGTAGTAAGTGTGTTGAATAAGGCTAAGTGAATAAAAGACAAGAGGAGAGCCCCTAATGCTGTGTAGAGAAAGAGTAATCATTTCAACAAGCCAGAGTGTCATTCCTCAGACTGCATCCTTATCTTCCTCCAATTAACCTCTAACCTTCACCTCTATCTACCTCTGTCGCAGACATAACCACTTCATCCCCCTAGTTAATTTGTGCACATTCTCATAACAGCTCTACATTCACCTAATTAATTTAAGGCCTCCATTCGCTCCAACTCATTTGTATGTGTCACATCCATGCAGCTCCTGGGCATGTGTTATTTGCAACTGATCTTCCTCTAAATCCTACCAACATCCTTTCTTCTTCGCTCTCCTTTCTATTCTTTTCTTCTCATTTCTTCGCTCTCTCTCTCTCTCATTTCCTTTCTATTCCTTGTCCTCATTCCATCCTTCCACCCCAGGAGTGACCAGGTCCATGAAGGATAAGGTGACGAAGCCGACTGCCATGGCACAGGGCCGCGTGGCCCACATGATCGAGTGGCAGAACTGGGGCATGCAGACGGTGGGACCAGGGGGCTCCAGCGGTGGCCGAATCTCCACCCTCCACCTCCAGCAAGAACGCAAGCTGGAGAATGATGCCTACTGCGACCTCAGTGACGGAGAGAAGGAGGCACGCTTCGCTGCAGGTAAAGAAAGAGATGAAGCAATAGACAGAGAGAGGGAAAGAGAGAGAGAGAAAGAGGTATGAGACTGAGAGTCTGAAATTTGGTGTGCGAGAGTAGTCCTGAATTACACATGGAGTGTCTGTCAAGACAGCTACTTTCTGGGGTGATGTTTTGTTTTTACTAGGTTCCACATTTTAAAATAAAAATGGAGGTGTCAAAACCATGAAATGACACACATGAAAGAATGCAGTGACCAAAAAATAGATTACAGATTTTATTTTCAATTCAAAAATCTAATATTTCAGCTTCTGACATATTAGTTGCCTTAGTTGCCTCCCTTTGCTTTTATGCAGCACATTCTTGGCATTCTTCCAAACAGCTTCAGGGGAGATTTTCAAACCATGTTGAAGAAGTCTGGCAAAAATAGAACTAAAAATACTTTACAATTCAAAACATAAAATAGGGAAAAACAATGTGTGCCTAGGCATAAACGTCTACACTGATACCTATCTTAGAAAATCATTTCCAGCAGTGAAACAAATGTCTTTAGATTAAAAGGTTTACATTCTTTACCAGTTTGATAATAGTAGGCACGTTATCACACAGGAGGCAAAAAATCAATAAAATCAGGCTTCTCCATCTTAAAGCCATGTATTTACTACACAACATGAAAATGCCACACTCCATGTTTTGTTTCTGAGCAGGACGAAAGGATTTTCCATTTGTGAACAAAAATGGTTATCTAATCTAATCACATGAGCTCTTGCAGTTTCAAGTATGCAATCAGCTGTTATCTCACACTGCATCAGTTGTTACTACCACCACATTCTTAACACCCTTATTCTGAATGTGGAGCTTACACGAATGGTGTAAATCAGGTTGAATGGATGATAATATGCTATTTGTGGTGATGGTGGGAATACGACAGCACTGTGCAAAGCTATCTCTTATTCATAATGTTGTGTCTCAACTGATATGTCCTTGTCCTTATTATTTATGCTTGAGGCTTGAGATAATGTGATCCTGCCACAGACCCCATATTGATGCTGTAGGGTGGAAGGAGTTATATGGTGAGGTGTGCTGGGAAAATCACCAGTTGGTGAATAATTTCAATGCAAATGAAAATTAAAAAACGGGAACATATAATACACGCATGCACTGGTATGTATCATTGGTGTTGATCCTACTATCACAGTAGCCCCATAAAGCAATAACATGCATGAGGATAACGTGTCATTGCGTTTGTTCTGAAAAGCTGAAGAAACAAAGCACGTTTCAGTCAATTATAAAATAAAAATGCAAATTTATGCCAAAATGTTCTACAGCATCTGGTAGGGAAATTAGAGCCTTCGAGTGCTTTCACTCTTTTTCATTTCGCTCACCTCTGTCTCTTTGCTCTGTAAGGGGTTCTGCAGCAGTTTGCAATTTCCGAAGCCACTCTCCTAGCCTGGAACTCCACAGATGGGGAGAGCATGAGTGCGGGCTCCAACCAAGGCAGTGTCGCCCACCTGAGCGAATCCAATCAGGAGAGCATCAGCAGCCGAGGTACATGACTTAAACTCCCAGAATGCACTGAATTTAAACATTCAATTAAAGAATTACTATTGTCTTTCTCAACCTAATGTCTTATTCAGTATATAATATATTCAATATATAACTGTTACATGTCAGTTCAATACATCTTTTTTGCTACAGTAAAATAGGAGTGGCTGAATGTGTGTCTCACCTTAATCTATTAATGTTTTATTTACAGTTTATTAAGGCATTTTTAAAGAAACAAATATTTTAAACAAAAGATGTGTTATATAGTCTCCTGATCTAACATTCCAAACATAAGGTAAAAGTATAATCCCAAGCTAACTCACTAGCTGCAAGCTAACATGTGAGTCACAATACAGTGGTATGAGACCATGAAGACCAAATGATGCACTGTAATGCTGTATGCAAGCAAATCAAGATGAAGTAAAAATGGGAATTCCATTAATGCCTTATAAAGTTTTGCAAATAAGACATCATTTGAAATCAGATACAAACTGTAATACATATTCATTGACAAATTTAGAGAGAACTAACTGAATAAGTCTTGTCTTTTCTGTACTGATATGCTTTCACTTTTTCATTTTTAACCTTATTCAGGCAAAGAAATTTCTTTGAGAGTGAGATCAGAACACATTGGTAGCATTTTGGAGGGTGCCAAAGGGTGCTTGAATAAATGAGTAACAAAAGGTCAGGGATCTATGACTCTCTAAAGGATTGAGAACAATTGAACAAAACACTGAGCATTTCACAGAATAGCCTCTAGAACACAGGGCATGGATAAGGAGACAAATGTTACATGCACAATTGTTAAAATCTTACTTATGTTGTTACCTTCATAATGTGTAACGCAAAACAAACGAGTAACAAGTAAACTTGCTCCAGTCATACTGGTGGCTTTGGAAATTTCCAGCAGGACAAAATTAGGAGACAAAATACTCACCGGTATAAAATATAAGTCGTGAGCCATATTTGCCAAAGCAATTTATTTTTATTTTATTTTTAAGAATAAACACCTTCACGCCAAAACCACTTGGAGAGAGAGAGAGAGAGAGAGAGAGAGAGAGAGAGAGAGAGAGAGAGAGATAGACAGGACACAGATGAGTGAAAAAGCACTGCTCATCTGGCAGTGTGTGTTTGAACAGGCTTTACGCTGCATTACAAGAGCCATTTTCCTCAGCAAATAAAGAATCTCATTTCTGGCCTGCCTGGGGGGTGAGCGAGTCAAACGCTCATTGTACATTCAGAACGATGACTGCAGGAGATTGGAGGAGGAATCAGAGATTTGAACTACAGAAATAATATGCTCCAGCATCACTATTCAGTGTTATTGTTGTTCAACAATTGCCGCAAATTGATCTTTTTTCGTAGCAAGTTGGAAGCTTGAGCAGTTGGGAAATTTGACTGGCATTATGCTTAAATGTGGAGTGACTGAGGCACTTCCAGTGTTTAGTCTCAGAAGACTTTGCTGTTGGTTGACATTCATATTGGTGTTCTCCCTTTTGTTTTATGAAAGTTTTTAAATTGTAAGTCCTAAGAGCATCTCTAGAAGAATAAGCTGAAAGCTGTGTGTTGTTAGTGAAACTGAGCCTGCAGTAACATGATGAAATGCCTATGAAACATTTCCACAGCAACAGTGTCCCCTCAAACATATATCAGAATGATATATGGTCAAACATAGTTCTGTGGTGGACTCACTGACAGAACTGATCATTGACAAATGCACTAAGAAACAAAGGTCTAGTTTAACAATGTGATCATAGTCAATCGCACTGCCTTTTGTCACTCTGGCTAATATCCCTTCTCTGCTGTTGCATAAGCTAAATTATGGAGCTGTTATGAAAAAAGCCTGTCTTTTGTTTCTTTCTCTCTTAGATCAGATATTGCACCACTCTTCTGCAGAGGTATGGCCTCACACATACGTCTCCCAAGGCCTCTACTGCCTCTCCTCTTCAGATGCCTGGGAGCCAATCAGCAATGAGCAGTCGGGTGTGGCCTCCCCTGCCGCCGGCTCCTACGTCTTAGCAGGTGGCACTTCATGTGAGGGTGGCTTCGATGGAAATGCTGCGGCACACTACCTGTCCCAGCAGCAACAGCAACAGTTCAGCTTCCAGCAGAACCAGTTACAACAGATACAGCAGCTGCAGCAGATACAGCAATACCAACAACAACAGATCCTGCACTATCAGCAACAGCAACAGGTGAGGCGTCCTGCCAGCAGTAACTGGAACTGGACAGTGATGGCAAGTGAAGAGTAAAAAAAGAGCCAAACCTTCAACTCTCATTCAGAATCGTTAAAGAATCAGTAGTCCAGTTAAAGGCTCTTAAAAAAATTTATGGTTCTCGATTTGAAAAAAAAAACAACAACATTTAATTAATGCTAGTATTATTTTGAGGTGTTTTTTTGTTTTTCAAAAAGTTCTTCTACATGCCACGCACAAGCATCTTTAAAGAAGCAGCCATTTCTATGAAGAGGTTCTTTTTAGGAGAATAAATTCGGTTATGGCATCACTATTTATTTTCCTTATTTAAGAGTGTAATTTTTACATTACCAGATATTGGAACAGAGACTACACAGCGCAACTCAGTCTTTACAAGCCACCCCCAACAGCACCATCCACAGTCTACCTCCTCTCACTCATCCACCACTGGTGGACCTGTGGGGGCCAGGGCATGCAGAGGCCTATCAGGCCGAAGTGGGTGGTTACATAGCTGAGGGAAGTTTAACGGCCCCCTCAGAGGACATGGGAACAGAACACTCGCCTTTACTGGAGGCTCAGGAGGAGGATCAGGTCAAGGTGAGGTCATGGACGTTTTAATTAGTCACACTGAACCTGAATGGAAGTGCATCTGACCAGGATTTATTGCTTACAATTTGCCAGCCACAGCTGTCAGAACTAATTTCTGAGACAAGGCTGTTAATCTTTATTGTGCTAAGACAACATGGATTTGAAAGCTTTGGGAGAAACTAAATGAAAAACTGTGCAGTCAGAATCCAAACACACACAAATGCATGAAGACTAATTGATTTTTTTTCTCTCTCACCTCAGAATGAGGAGGTAACGTTATGCATGGAACCAGAACCAGTGACTTTAATTCCTTCTCCAGCTGCACAGAGAGAGGAAGTGACCCCAACAGGAGGAAGCAGTCCAGGACAGGTCCCAGGGGAGCCAATCACAGAGTGGAAACCTTCTGATGTCACGCCGTCTGTTAATGAAACGCTGGAGGAAAAAGAGGAGGAGTCAGAATCCTCATCGGTCAGTGCCGCGGCAACCAAATGAGTGTTAGGAGCAAGACAGAGACTAATTTTGATGGACATTTAATGCTACATAATCAACTGTTTGAATTAATATGTCACTCTTCAGGAATCAACACCTTTGTGATGGAATTTATGTGACTTCAAATACAAAAAGGAAAAAAATGGACTGTTTTTTAGGGAAGCCTTATACTTCTGAAGAGGAGAACAAGATGAGTAAGAATGAGAGTGGAAAAAGATACAGTGAAATACAGACAAAAAATGTGGTTAAATACATGCATGCTACTTACATGAATGGTACATATCACTATGAACAAACCATAATCAGCCATTATAACAAAACATCAAATCACATTGGGTACATCTAGAACATAAAATTAATACATTTTTAATAAACTAAAACATTAAAACATATAATATGCTTGTAAATTGTAACAACTCGTCTTTGAGATAACACATCTTTTATCCAACCAGCTGTCGTGTTTACGATTCAATCTCATACCAGAGAAAAACGAAACTAACTAACTAATTCAGCATCGTTTTATGGAATGAACTTGAACAAACGCGGAACAAAGAAAATCTCTTTTCCCTCCTAAGTGGGCTGTTTGCCACTTTAAATTCTTATATGCACTTACACGTACACATACACACATGCAAGGCCTCTCCTAATTCTGTTACCAATACTACAATGTTGTATACTTCCAGAGTTCATTGTACTACCCCCGGTAAGCTTTGCTCGTTGGCTCCATTGATCCAACTGAAAAGCTACACAATTTCTCAAATGCTTTCCGTTCTAAAACCACTAGTTGACCATTACCACCATCATTTAGTTGTGTCTTCACACAGTTTAAGCATAAATGAAAAATATTAGCCCATCACTTTGAGTTGGAACTATCCAATTGGGATTCAACCAGTTCTATGAGCAGGACCAAATGCCAGCATTGTTGTTTGATCCAGGTCAGAAGTTAATTTGAATGTTATTTCTGATGTGCATGTCAAAAGTTAAGTGCTACATCCTTACAGCCTCATAACAAGGTGCAATTGCACTTGTTTCACATACAGCTGTTGTTGGTTCTGTGCGGGAAATGATCACGGGACCACTCAAAGTGAAGGCCTGGGTCACATGTATTACAATGTTATGAACATTTCAGGGAAGACTGTGAGCTACAGATTTGATTAATCATCCAACAGTTTAAGAAATATTGGTAAGTGAGCACACACCATAAAATACAAACACATACAATCAAATGCACACACACACACATAAACACACACACACACACACACACACACACATATACGTGCGCATACAGAGTTCTGTGCTGTAGTGGATTGTTTCATAGTGCGCCCTTCTCTGTGTGTCCCCTTTGGCATGCATGCTATTTGTCACTGTACAATGGAGTCCTATACAGCACTGTATAGATAATTGCACTGGACATTAATAATCTGACCTGGGCACTGACATGAACTCTCAGAGTTCTGTGAGGTGTAGGGCTTTGATTGGTCGACAGATTAAGAGATGCACAGGCTTGGCGTACTCTTTGCACTCTCACTGGTTGGATAAGTAAACTGATGAGAACAGATGCCTTCTGGACTTTATCATCACCCTCAGGAGGGGAAACAAACTACATTTGCCAGAATGCACTTTTACAAGAGGACAAAGGCTGATTGTTATCCCTCTGGAAGTAAAATCTTGTTTGTTTGCACTTTGGTTCTGTCACAAATTCGGTTCATATGACATCTTTCAGCATCCTGATATATCTGAATGGATCACGGGATGTCTTGGCAAGCACATGTACAAGTGAGACGGATTTAAAATGCTGCAATACTGGGGAAAAAAAGAGAATATATTCAGTCACAGGCTTAAACTGGATTACCAAGGCCTTGTCAGATACATACTGTTGAATACTGTTAACACTCTTCAGGATCATAACTCAAGTTGTTGTCCTTATTTTTATACTTTGACGTGTCTTCATTTCTTCTAGGCTACTCTTTTTATTCTTTTCGCTGGTGGACATTTTTAAATCTGCATTACACAAAACAGACAGGAGAAGACAGGACAGGGATCGGCACATGTAACATAATTAATAGAAACATTGGAATGTCCAGCTGAATAATTAGGCGCCAGAATACGTGGGTGGGAAACATGGGAAGTGACCTCACATAGAACTCAGGCCAATCAGAACGGAACTGGTGTGATCCTGTGGTCATTGGTTACCGTAGCTGCTGTGACTGGACAGACTCTGTGTTGAGTGCGTGATCCTTTCCAGGTGAAAGTGACCTGAGCCGGAACGTGATGTATCCCAAAGCAGAACTGGCCGTCTAATGTAGGGACACAGAGGTTTTCTCCACCACTCATTGTGATGCTGTGCATGATTCACCAAGGATGAAAACCACCAGGACGGCTGGTAATCCTGGAAGTTTGTTTCTTCGGAGAACACCTCACCTTTTGACGATTGTGCGCAAGCCGAATACAATAAGATCAAAATGAGGTTTCTTGACTTGAATGACTTTATTTATTGACTGATTATTTATGCAATGTTGGGACAATGTTTATTTTTCTACTGAATTGTGAGCACTCTCCCAAGTACAGAATGGGACACATGTCGTTTTGCTGAGCTTCTGCAAAAGGCATCAAGACTGGAAACAGTGGAAGGTTTGAATTTGAATGTGTGCATATGTGTGGGTGCCTGTGCATCCTTTCAGCAATTCACTCAAGCTTCTGTTCTCAAAGGATTCACTATAGTGTCTTTTAAACATCACTTATAGCCCTTCATAGTTATTTATCTTATGTAATTGCAAGGAGTTTACAATGTGCACATATGAAACCGATCTTTTATGTTTCTTATGAGTGTCACAGATGTGACATTCAGCATTTCTGAAGCTCATATTCATAGCTGGTTGTAAAGCTCTGAAGAGCTGAGCTGCCACTGCTTTTTGTCCAGTCTTAATGCCAGGCTGAAGGGCACAGTAAAGGATGTGTTCTCATTTATTTATTTAAAAATGATTTGGGGGAGAGCTTTATCTTTGCAGCCTGTATAGTACTTATCTTTTAGTGATTTAGGCACATTTGGTTGAAATGACATCACTCTGTATGAGTACAGTGGCTCTGGTTTATGACAGGTTTAATAGCTCTAGATTTACTGAAGTTGCGTTGTATGATCATCTTTGTATTACCGAGAAACAAAGTGTTTTAATCCCATAGACTCACGGAATGTTGTGCAAAATAGAACATTTTATGACCCACAGTAGTCTGGCGAAACTTGGGGAAAAGGGTAGACATGAATTTTATGCTTTCTTTGTCCAGATATGCACCTCAGTGTCATGGTTGATTGCATTCCAGTTTATTAAATTCAGACCAGTTTCAGTTTAGCCTTTAAAGCCTACATGCATAACAATGATCCTATCGGTCACCAGTTTTTCACAGATCATAGTTCATCATCTAAAGATGACAGTGTTAGGAGTCGAACGTTTCAGACATGCATCTGAGAGCTATTTAAACCAGCCTATCAAACACAACAGGCCACATCCTTATAAGTAGAAGAGTAATGTCATTTCTGATTAGGCATTTCATTACTTCATATGTAAGATAAGTAACATGAATGAATAAATGAATAACAAGAAGCCAAATGTATTTCCTTGGATATTATTATTTGTGTTTATTAGTTTTTGAAATTATTTTGAAACTATTTTTTTGAATGATTTAACTGCCATCTTTCACAGTTGGCATAACTCTGTAAACTTCTCTGTTTTGCCTTTTTTTCCTCTCTCTCTCTCTCTCTCTGTCCATTTCTAAGCCTCAGTCTCTCTAACCCTGTGTTGTCTCCTTTTGCTGGAAGAATCTAAACAAAAAGTCATTATCCATGAATCCGTTTCAAAAACTCTGTAAAGGTTCAGACATTTGTAATAGATGTGATCCAAATATGTTCTATATAGACAGAAGTGAGTGCATTTGGCAATGGACTGATTACAATAACTATGAGTGGGAATTTGGTCTGTGATGCCTATATCTATGCATGCTTGTCTGAAGGGTCTAATGACATGGTTCTTCCAATGTGCTTTCACCTCCCTCTCCCTCTCTCTTTCTCCCTCTCTCTCTTTCTCTCTCTCGCGCTCTCTTCCTTTTCCTGCACGAGAAGAAACTACCAAACGGACAAATATCCCCCCCCCCCCCCTTCCTACACCCTTCCCCAAATGACAATAAAGAAAGACAAACAAATAAACAAAGATGAAATAATGCTATGTTGTGGACACTTTGTTCTGAAACGATTGAACGTTTGCATTTGATCTGAAAAGATGGCAGATTGGTGAGGTACTGAGCTTGTTAACAAAAAAGTGACACAGTAATGACCTTGTAACAATCAACCAATCTTTAGCCATAAACAATGTAATAACATAGCCATAATAATATAGCTTCAACCATTTAGAAAACAATTAACAAATCATTCCGGTAATTAATGTGTTTAGCCTGCTGATTAGATCTGAAGTTCAGCATCTGTTACTTAATAACTGCTAAAAAGTAGTACAGGTACTGCCCACAGACCGAGATTAGGCAGAGACGCTCAGTCTCCTAAGACACCAGGTGTGGAGTAATTTATCTGCAAATGCAAGGTATCTGTGAATAAAAACCCACACATATTACTGCAGTCTACACTTGGATCTGCAAGCCTAAAACTCAGCTCAGGCTGAACTCGCCATTCCAGATGATTCCAGAATTGAGTTTGTGGACAAATAAAACAGCAGTCCTAAATAGGCTCATCGTCACTCTCTGTCTCTCCGCTCATCTCTTTTTCGGGTTGAGCATGGAGGGTCGACAAAGGTATGGAGTAAGAGGAGTGGCTGGGCGGCTGACATTCACTAGGAATCTCTGTATCTTCGCTGTTGTTTTCTATGGTGACTTTGCACTCTGCTTCTTTGGCCTCAGCCAGTTTGGACCCTGGGTCATCTATCGCTTCTCTATTTTCTCCCTCGCTCCACACATCTCTGTTTCGAGTGGGTGAAGAGGGGGCAGAGGGTGAGTGGGTGGGTTTCTTGGCCTTGCGGCTAGCATCTCTGAAACTGGCCAAAGGGGGGCGCAGTCGCACACCACTGCGAGTCGAACCCTCTATCGCCTTCTGAAGCTGAGAGAGAGAGAGAGGCCAAGAAAGAGTATACAAGTGTTAAATATACAGGATTAACTCAAATACATACAATCAGACACAGTTCAAAAGAAAAACTATGACAGACAGATTACATATGAAAAACTTGAGAGAGACTCACCTCTTTAAGGGCAACGACCCCAACCAGTTTACCTATGCTGGTGACATATGCATGACTGAGACCCAAGAGAGAGAAGAGAGTGTGTGTCTGAAAGTCAGAAAAAGAGTACCGTATGTAAAACCAGTATAACTAGAGTTTGCTTACTCACGGAATTTGCTTACTCACTTTTGCTGTCTTTCAAAACGCTGATGCTCTCAGAGCATGCCACTTCATCCACTAACATCTAACATTAACCAATGTGTTTATGTTAGACCGCCTAATTAAAATTTAAAATGATAAATACTAAATATATCATGCAGTAGGTCGTTAAGGGTCTGTTGCCATGGATGAACAGTGTTATGAGCAAGAAGGAGACAAACAGACATCAGGGCTGTGTGGTGTTGACTGATAAGATATGTTGTATAAAATAAGATATTTATTTTGAGTAATGGGTGTATAATTATGTTTTGAGTAATGGGTGCACAAGTATCTATATTGGATGGGCTAAACATATATTTTTGAGCTACATGAAACTGTAACATGACACCGATGATAGTAAATCAAAAGTCAACTCTGTAAATACATTTTCTTTCCTGCAGTGTTTACTGCTCTGGGACTTCTGTTGTTTTAACTAGCTTTAATTATATGCATTATATGCTTTTATTGTATGCATCGTGTTTTGGTTTTATGAATGCCTGTGTGCAGCTGTGTAATTAGGAAGACTGAAGCTACCTTATGCAGTGATGTTCTTTCCACCAGCTGAAATGGGGAGGGATCAATGCGAATCTGAGCAATGTCTATTGGCTTATCCATCTCAGCCTCCTCCCAAGCTTTAATCTGCACATACCAGAATCAGAGAGAGTGTCAGTGGTTATATCACAATAACTTCACATTCTATGGAGATGCCGGATAAAGCTGAATGTTTAAACTAAATAAACTGTCGCTCTGTTTACCTGTTCTGGAGTCATGCTCTCTGTTAGAGGAGTGCGCAGAAGGATCTATGGAAAAACACAGTAAGAATGAGAAATGAATTTAATCACAAAATATTATAAAATAATAGGTAACTATTTTAATGCAAAGACGTTTGAGGAAAATAACAATTTATAATGTAAAACACATTTTAACTTCTTTTGAATGTGGCATTAATTATAATGTAGCATTGCTATATAAAGCCCAATACCAACAAACATATGAAAGAAAACATAAAGTCATACAAATGTTTTCCAGTGCATTTTGGAATGGAGACATTTACTTTTAATTTTATGAAAGAAAAGAGAGAGTCTCTCTCTCTCTCTCTCTCTCTCTCT
>JBBJLS010000006.1:10766382-10776776 GCA_037577275.1 Bryconaethiops microstoma
TATATACACATACATACATACATACATGATATATATATATATATATACACACACACACACACACACACACACACATATATATATACATATATATATATATATATATATATATATACATACATATATACACACATACTGCTGTTCAATCATCAAAAAATAAAAAATATGCCCTGTAGAACAATTCTGCTGCCATGTCAAAGCAGCATGTGCATTGTGAATAATAATAATAGTAATAATAATAATATCATAGGCTTCAACATTTAAAAAATACAGTGACTGTCTGTGATAAATGATGTGTTAATGCTTATGAATGTGAAGTGAACTGTCGAGGGGTTATAGGGATCAGAGGGTTGTGTCAAAGGTTCTGACCTTGCAGTATAACACATTCCTCAGGGATGACAATCAGACATACTCTGTTCCATTTTGGTCAAATTCACTAGGCATACCACAGAAACACTGTGCAAATAAAAGTGTATGAAAGCTGAGTTTTATGGGTATTTGGAAAGACAACTACTCACAATTTTTAAGCTACAGCTTGAGGCCTCCATCGAAGTGAATCAAGGACATTATAGATCAGAAATCTTTTCATTTACAGAATGCATGCAAATCCGAATCTGTCTAAGCAAAACCCTAACTACAGTAAGACAAGGGAGTGAGCGATGAAAAGCGATGAAAAGAACTGTACTCTTAGGGCTCTACTGCCGCCTGTAGGAAAACTAATGCATGGCACCTCAAACTTTAGACATGCCATGGAAAAGAAAGGTTTAGCAAAAGGAAAAACAGCAAAGCTGTGACTGTAAATACACTGTATTTAAAGCAATGCTTTAAAAGCACAAATAAATTAAGTTACCTGAAAGGCTATTTAAATCAAAGAAATGTTACAATGAAAAATATAATAATCTGGCAGTTGATTATTTTTCTATTGGTGACATCATCACACATTTCACCACATCCAAAAAGTCTGTGAAACTCTTTAAACGTTAATTAAACCTAAAGAATGAGACCAAGAGAACAGCAAGATTAGTCTGCGTTCTAATAGTGAGGCAGATGTTTGTACAGTCAGTATTGCAAACACTGCAATGTGCACCATCAAAAACTGTGGAATATAGAACATTGCAGGGCAGTATAGCAGAAAAGCATGCTAACTGTACAGGAATACTAAGAATATAGACTGCAAATGCAGTACAAGAGGAAGGGTCTAACTAAGAGTGAGGAAAGAAGGTCCACCCTCAGTATGGCACTAATTTTGAATACAATTGCTTTAAAAGACTCCATGAAGTACTTGACCACTAAACCAGCTGAGCAAGAATGAGTAAAGAAAAACAAACACAATATATAGAAAGAGACAAACTGTACACAGTTAACATGTTTGTATAAAACTGACAAAAATAGAGCTCTGGAAAAAGTATAGGATATATAAGTCATAAATTGTGACTGATGGATTTAAACACAAGCCCAGATTAAAAAAGACACATGGAATTTAAAACCACCTGTGTTATTTCATAGACCTAAATATACCTTAAAAGCATATATTACACATGAATATAAAAAACACAAAAACCTTCACAAATGTGTACATTTCTGGATACAAAATGACTCTTCTCTTTCATTACTTTAATTATAAATGTGGATAAAAACACATCGTGCTTGGTGCTTGTGGCTGAATGCGTTACACAGTGGAAAACAAAATGGAATGTGTGCAATTATAAAGTTAGCTCAATTATCAAAAGACCCCAGAGCAAATACTCTGTACAGCACAGAACTGTGTGAATGTTGTCTCAAGAAATATGTTCCAAAGTTTGCTAATTTGAAATGTATGAGTATTTAAGTTCTTTTAAAGCTGCATTACGGTTGTGTGTGTGTGTGTGTGTGTGTGTGTGTGTGTGTGTGTGTGTGTGTGTGTGTGTGTGCATGTGTATGTCTAGCTGTTGGGACAGTACTTGGGAAAGAGATAGAGGTCTTTGCAAAGAGAGCTGGTGAATTCAGACATCTCTTTACAGCGATGATGAGCTGAACCTGGAGCGTACCCCTCTCTCTCCTTAATTCGCCCATTTACCTATGGAGGGAACATATTGGCAAGCAGGGTTACACAGAGCATGAGTAAATGTGTCTTGCATTGTTTGGACTAAAAGCTCTGTTGTGCATATTACCTGTACCAGTATGTCTGATAAATGTGTGTCTCTGGCTCTTTGCCTTACAGCTGTGTTGAGCTCCTGTATGAACCATGAGCCTTTCTTTGTGTTCCTCATTGCAGCGGTGCCTAAGTTAAAATACACAAACACCGCAAATATTAGTTCATAAATAATAATCTTAGCATTTAAGCACAATAAATTCATTTTAACTTTCAGCTAACTGGATAATTGCTTCACTTATTCACAAAACAGACAGGTATTATCTCATTTACTACTAAGGGAGAAAATTTCTTGAAAGATTCTATAGATAGACATTCACTCCAACGAAGACATAATTGGATACACACTGAAACCTTTGAGGCTGGCAAAGCCGCAGATCATGTCGGATCTCTGTGGCAGTTTCACTCGTAGCCTCTCGTTCTCTCTCTGTTCCCTCGCTTCGTTCTGTCTTTCACTCTTCTCATCTCTCCCCGCATCACTCTGCTCACAGCCTGTAGGCACCGTATGATCCCCACCATCCAACTGGTCCACACCACTGTCCATCTCCTCTGAAACAGGTAATTCCATATTCACATTTTGTCAGAATATCGCAAGTGATTTTAAAATGAGAATCAGATTTTTTGGCCAAGTATGTTAAAGAACACAAGGAAAATCAGGCAAATCAGTGTGTGCACCAACCTCCTCTACAGGCCTGAATGAAGAACATTTTTGGCTTGTTCTGAAGAAGAGGGCAGCGAGCATTATCAAACCTCTCAAATACCCAGTCCAACTGCAAGAGAGAGACAGGAAAAAAAAACAGTGCCAGAGAGGTTATTAGTATATGTCAAATTGAATATACTGTGGTTGATCACTCCTCATTCTGATTAAAGGTTGACTAGTATAATCAGCTGCTGAGAATCTACCCGTAGAGAGTTCAGAATAGCTCAGGCATTGGAATTTTGTTGCCAATATGAAGACTTTCAGATTTTGTATATTCAGATATGAGCATGTCATAAATGCTAAAGTAAAAGCAAAACGAGGGCTAACCTCCAACAACTGGCCGTCACTGCCGTAGATGGAACCCTCTACTCCATGAGACAGTATACACACAGCACAGCTGTCACACACTGCATGCTCTGGCCGTTGTGCAAACTGTTCTATACAGTCACGCATGGCCTACGACAGAGAAAGGAAAAAAAACATTTACCTAAATTTTAAAAAAGGCCATCAACAAACGCAATTTTCCACTGGGAACAATTACTATAATACTTGTATTACTTATTATAATTATTATAAGACAAACCATGCACTATGTAAAGTTTCAGTCCTAAATCTCACTGCTTTTCACTGAGCCAAAGCACTGAGAGAGTCACCTGGAGTGTGAGATCCTTGTGTAAGCTGACTGTGAAGTCCAACTCAGTAAAGAGTCTTCTCAGCACCTCCTCATCCACCTCTCCTCCTCTCCGTGTGTCGAGATCTGACAATTCTGGCTGAAAGCGCACATTACTCACCACCAGTGCAAAGCCCCGTGGACTAGAGCTCATTGTGTAAGCCTGAGGGGAAAGGGGCAGAGGAACTGTCTGTGAGGTGGCATGAGACTGAACGTTGGCTGAAATGATGGACGGCCCTGTCGACAGTTTACAGTGAGCTAAATGAATGTGTGGGTGTACCTGTGCACTGTGGGACAGGTAGAACTCAGGTGTGCAGGGCAACACAGCAGTGGTTACAGGACTGTCAGCATCCAAACACATCTCCATAGATTCTGAAAGAGAAAAATATATTTAATTGTGCTCACAGTGGTACAGCAAAAGTGACAGTAAGTACCAGGTTTTGAAATCTATGATCTCCATCATGCAAAAATACAAAGGGCGCATGCATATGTTTAACTTATCAAATGTACACAGTGATGATAAATAAACAACCTAGTGTATTCAGGTTTTCAATACAATTATTTCATGCTCTTCACTGATAAAAAATAAAGTGAAGTCATCTTACATCTGGGCAATATATGCAATATTTCTCATTTTTAGGCTGTTGTAAGAAAAAGATAAGAATACTTTAAGGTGATTTCACTTTCCAAGATATATATTTTACCAGTGCTTGTTTTATGTACCACACAGAGTTTTTTACATAATAAAGTGGATCTTGAACTCTTTTTTTTTGTGACGAGGTCATCAAATTAACTGCAAATAATAAAAAATATGCTGAAAGATGTTAAAGACATGAACTGGTTTAAATATTTCTGAATCAAATTTATATCATTTATATTTCAACAACATATATCATCAAATTAATTAAAAGCCAGAAAAACACAGCAGTGCTGTATTGTCAGGTCTTTGGAAGTATTTCAGTCTTCACGCTGACTGACAGTGGCCTAGTCACAGCATCATCAACAACCCCATTGCAGCAAAAAATAGACGTAAGAAAGAAACTCCTGAGTACTAGAAAAGTTCCACTTTCACACACACTCTCACCATGGGTGCGAGCTCTTTTAGTAGGCACCACACACTCCTGAGTTGGGAGTGGAAGCGAAGGCTCTGGAAATCTCTGCAAACACAAGAAGAGATAAAATGAAGCAACTCCATACAGCAGTGGTAGGACATTCAGCTGATTACATGCAGAGCATTATGCAAAGTGATTTCATGGGTTGTCAGGTTTTTAGTCTCAAGGTTTATGAAAATGTTTTGCCTTCCTACATGCTTTTTGCAGAGGTGCTAATGAAACCTTGGAAACCTGAGAGTTGAGGAAATTCTTTTTATGACTCATTTGAGCTTGCCTGAAACACTGCCTGCAGTTTGGGTGCGGTATTGTGTGTGGTAGCAAATACTACTTTGTCTCTCTCTTGTTCTCTTCGCTGTCTGGAACAGTAAGTCATGCTCTTTCAACTAGTCAAGTGTTCATTCACTACAAATCAAAGACTTCAGGTGTTCTATATTAGGCATTATAGAGTTCTGTAATCTGTCTTCACTGAGATTAATTATCCGAGATCAGCACTTTCACTTCGAGTACTAATGAGACGAACATAACAGCCCTGGTTACTGATTAGCCAAGAATGATGAAATATGACTTTGTGCCTGATTTTCAGGGAGTGTAATTAAACTGCATGACAAACCTGACAATAATTACTCTTAGCATAAAAGTTGTATCGTTAGCAGTGGGGAGTAGGCTGCTGAATAGAAAGTGACCATGAAGACACAAACATCCCAAAGTTACACATTTCCAAGAATATATATAACCCTATACATAATAACCCACAGAATGTTTCGATTCAGGTTTGAATCGGTCATAGTCATATATATTAATCCAGACAGTTATTGCCTTCAGACATCTTACCAATGCCACAAAACAATGTGTAAGGGGCGTGCCGTCAATGGTCTGTTCATTTCAGAATTTCTTATACTAAGAGGCTGTTCTGATATGGATAGACAACATTTCCCTTGTTAAGTGCTCCCAGCCGTTTCCACTTGCAGCAGGTCTTCCATGTTTTAGTTCCTAAAAGCGACAAACTGTCTCTCTCCATCAAAATCATGGTCAACACCTCAGGTCAGTGTATTATTAAATCAGACTAACATTTAACAAAGAAACTCGGATGCTTGCAAGCTGCTTACCCATATAACCCAGCTATACCACGTAAAATTATTATTACTTTCTGTGATAACTACTGTCTAAATATGAACAAAATACATTCATTAATCAGTACTGCTCAACTCACAGCAAGTACATACTTCACATTACTAAACTATTCACATAATATTTAAGGCATATAAACCTTACCTCTGGGCAACTACGATTTTCAGCAAGTGAGCCATATTTCTCAGCGTCCTGCTTTCTCTTACTAAGTTTATCACTGACCGTAACAGTGAACAGTGTAACAGTGAAATAGTGTCTTTTCTCTACTATCCCCTTGTTTTTTTTGTAATTCTCTGTCTGTGCATTTGTTTATAAAATAACAGTTGACCTTTACCAGACAGTATTAATTGGTTAAGGAACAAAAAGGAAATGTGTTCAATAACATACATATGAAACTCAACTGTATGTCAGGGCTGGCAGGCCTGGGCAGGATTATGGTTGGCTCCCACTAGAGGCCATCCAATGTTGTGTTTTTGTTTTTCTGAGTTAAGTTGGGTTTTTGCTCGTGTGTCTTTTATTTTGATATCCTGAGTACACCAGGTTTGAGTTTGGTCTGAGTTATGAGTTTCAGCTGCCAGTGTACTCAGGAGTAAGTGTATGTGTTTGGTGATTGGTTTTTGAGTTCGAGATTTTGTATTTAAAGTTTGTTGACCGGGGTTGTTGGGCCACCGTCGCCCTGGCTCTTCGGAGAGCGTTATCCTTCTGTCTCCTTTAAAGCTTGTATCTTGTTTCAGGTTCTCAAACCTGTTTTTGTTTTTCGTTTTTCAATTCAATAAAAGAACTTAAATCATGGACGTCTGCACACGCGCCTGCCATCATTGGGGAGAGAGAGGGAATCCAACACTGCACTGCATATATATTAACTGTAAGGCTAAGAGTGTAGCATTAAGAAAATCTCCTGAAAAGCTTTAAAAATAATGAGCTCTTGTTATAATGACTGATAATGTATCATTAATTCTGTAAAGGTTTAGTTATCTTTAAACATCACCTCCAGGTCTCTTCTGTTCTTAGCAGGTGTGCTGTCCTGTGTCAAAGAGATTTCTCCCTCACTCTCTGTGGGTGTGCTCTGTAACCACACATGTGCAATATTCTTGTTACAACACCTCTTGCCTCTGGCTTTTCTAACTCTCCAAACCTGTGTGAAGATTGTTACAGTGGGTGTCATTTCCTCACCTCTCTGTCCCTGAACTTAATGAGCAGGCTGTAAAGATGCTGCTGTTCTGTCTCTTGAAGGGCTGAGCAGAAGTTGCTGAAGGCTCTGGGCCCGCGTTTAGGCAGAAGTGACAGCAAACGCCAGCTCCGCTTATGGGATGTTGGCTCTGCCTGCAGGATTCAAGTGGTGATAAGGTCAAACACTATCACAATGCAGTAAAGATATACACCAATCATACATGACATTAAAAGCACCTAATGTTGTGAAGGTCACCCTTATGCCACCAAAACAGCTCTGATCCGTCGAGCCATGGATCTCCAAAGGCCCATACGTAGCAAGCTGCAACGGACGATGTGTTCTAACACCTTTCTATCTAAGTCTGCATTATGTTTTAAGCCATTTGTGCTACTTTAACTCTTCTGAGGGATCGGATCAGATAAGCTAGCCTTCACTCTTAATGCGCCTTCACTCTTAATCAGTGAGCCTTAACCCTCTTATTGGTTTGCTAGTCATCTTTTCTTGGATTCCATTTTATAGGTACTAACCACAGCATACTGGGAACACCCCACAAGACTGTCACAGATCCTTTCCCTTGTCCAATTTTTTTGGTTCCAACACATGAACTTTAAAAACCAACTTAATATATCTTACCTATTGATAGGTGCCACTGTAATAATATATTCAATGCTATGCACTTCATCTGTCAGTGTTTTTAATGACGTGTCTGATAGTTACGCAGTGTCTTATTAAAGGGGTGAACATCTTGAAAGGCCAAGCGCAGGCAAATAATAAACTTTAACTTTAGTTAAACTGCAATACAGTAAACAGTATCTCTACAAGTGAACTGTCAGAGAACTAATACAAACCAACCATTCCTAAAACAACATGACAGAATCTGCACCTTACCAGAATGGTTTCAGCCATGCCGTCGGTGAGAACGTCACCTGCCTGCAAAATCTGGACTAGCAGCTCATCAACCACCATTTGTTTACAAAGTGCCACAGAGTTCTTCTTCAGTGCCAGCTTATCTCGCTCTTTCATGCCACATTCCCCAAGCATTTTGCTGCTGTGGAGGTTGGTACATGTAGATGTGTGAGCGTACACGTGTGAGTTGGGGGGAAAAAAATAAAAAATTGCATTAGACTGCAATCGATAAGAACATGTGAGTTTTATTTAATCTCGTTGCATTTTAAAGTTAGACAGTTCCATGTTGTTATTTTCAGATGTTCATGCCTGTTGCAGATGTAACAAACTCCAAACAGCCATACCTTTAACAGACTTACTCAATGTTGACAGTGAAGTTATGAGGCAGAAGTAATTACCAGTTAACTAATAATAATAATAATAATAATAATAATAATAATGTAATAACAGTAATTGCCAGGTAACTTCCTTTTTGCAGCTTCTACCAGTATTGGTCAAGCACACGTGTAAAGCATGTGCAAAAGCTGCACGAAAATGGCTCAAAACGTTAGCAGGTATCTGGATTAATGTTATGTAATGAATGCAGCTGAGGTTGCATTAACTAGAAATATCAACACATCTACATAGCACTCACGCCTGGAATCCAGTTTAAATAGCTAATGAAGCCGACATGGCATGGAAAGCTTATTAAAATGAAAAACACTTACAGTCGTTGATGTGTTATCAGTCACACGGTCAGAAAAAGTTGAAGTAAGAAAAAGTTCCTTCTTTGGCTAAACGTTGCAGTCAGACAGATGTTTTGAACAGGAATGCGAACTTTTTGCAGCCTGTGTTGATCTTGCTAACAGGCTAACTACTGCAAAACACTGTTCTAGCCAAAGCAAAAAATAAACAACGGCTGAGGACGCTGAAGCCCGTTTATCCTCTTCCTTTTGTAGAAAACTAGCTAGATACCAAGACTCGGTGCAAGCTTCACTGCTTTAAAAACAAGTGGACAGCTAAACTAGTTGAGCTAAACAGGCTAAAAAAGAAAACAACGAGCAGTTAGACACAATAACACAGTAGGAAGAGTCACCAAGTCCAGCTCGCTAGTCCGTGAGTGAGAGAGATATAACATACAGTTGCCTGTTACGCAGGGTTAGGAGAGAAAATAGCGAATTTAAAAGAATAATTGACAGTACAGGAGCTCTCCTGGAACAACTTCCGCGCCAACACTCAGCGAATGAGGAGCTCCTCATGCTTCTTCTTGTGTGTGTTAGTAGAGGCGGTGTGTTTACAGTGTGTTTTTACTGCCACACACAGGTACAGCTGAAAAACAAGACTGTATCCGTGGCAACCGTCACCTTCAGGCTAACTGCTAAACACTCGTAAAAAAACCCAAAACAAGATTTAAAAAAATAAACAACACGTTTCTCTTCTCTCTTTTGTTGTAAACTAGCTACCCACCAAGACTACACACTCGATCAAAGCTTGACTACTTTGAAAAACATTTTTCACTCCCCCTACTGTTTATTTACAACCTACTCTTTTAGTGGAGCATGTTGTAACAATGGAACCTCTTGTTTTTGACAAACAAAATTATTTTTGTGATTAAGTAGTGAGCTTTTTTCTACTATTATTGCTTGTAAAAGGCAAATATGGGTTTCTTATATAAATGCTTAAAACATAGGACAAACCACCACTGCATTAAAGCAACAGAAATAAAAAAGGTCTGTTATTGTTTTAATAAGCCTGCATTGAGACATTATAACATGTTTACAAAATATGTGAATTGTGACAACAATGCTTACAAAAAAAACCCACAAAGTAGTAGAATGGTATTTAACTTTGTTATTTATCCAAATGACCAACTTATGCAGCTTAAAGGTTTACCTAAGTATCAACCTTTTCATTAACTTTAAAGTTGCCAAACAAGTGCTGAACACTGAACTCATGCTAACTTTATGTTGTGTGTCAGGCATGCTGTGTAACATCACGTTTGTATTATTTTATGTATTATTATGAGATATTTAGTCCAGGGAATGAAATGAGACATTGCTACTGACATCTAGGTGCAGCTAAGCTAAAGGAGCTAAGCAGGCTAGAAAAGAAAACAACTAGCAGCTCGACACACTAAAAGGATGTGTTATTAGCACTTACAGCCAAATATCCCAAATAAATGTGCCCTCTGTACATTTCATTTATAATTATAGTTCAAGGAAACTATTGCTATTTTTTAGAAACGTGGCACCCTGAAACCAAATCCAAAGGTACAGAAAAGGTTTCAGAATGTGTTATTTATTTTAGGAGTATTAACCTACACTATATGAACAAAAGTACTGGGACGCCTGACCATTACACCAACAGGGAATTTACTCACATTGGATTCAAATACATGGACTTTAATACGGAGTTGGTCCCACCTTTGCAGCTAGTCCCACCTTTGCAGCTATAATAGCTTCCACTCTTCTTGGAAGGCATTCCACAAGATCAGGCACTAATGTTCTATCCACAAGCCGCCAGGCTTCTGAACTGCTGACATTCTGCACACACCAGCATACACTCACCACAACTACTGGACTCTCACAATGTCACTT
>JBBJLS010000006.1:10776876-10815293 GCA_037577275.1 Bryconaethiops microstoma
ATATATACCAAAAGTGGTCTTACTGCACAATGTTGCCCCGAGGCATTTTTAGTATATAAATAAAGACAAAAAGTGTCTTTACTCAATCAGATATGCTTCTTCACATATTCATGTGCATCATAGCTATTTTTATACAAAGTTATTTCAATTGAAATGTTAAAAAGTGAAATTTATCTTCCCTTCTGCTAACAGTGTGTCCAACCCAGCTATTGGCTCAAAAAGGACTGCTCCACCCCCAGACGAAAGGTCAAACCTACGCCTACCTCAAATTTTATTGGTCCCAGACTAAACATCAGACTTTTAATGTGATGTTTAAAGAAAAATGGAGCAGTGGATGGGCCAAAATAACAGTTTGTTGTCTGAAGGCAACACCATGCCATAGAGGGTTAATAGGAGCATTAGTCCTGTCCATTAGCCATTCAGCCATTCCAGTATAAACATCTGGCTACCAGATCACACCCCCTGAGGTCATCATTCAGACGCTTTCTTCTGGACTCTGTCCTAGCTGTGCCTTGACCCTGTGCTTCCTGTTGTAGCAAGAATTTCTTGACCTATGAGTCTGTTCATACATCTCTAAAAAAATCAGCTGTTTAAATATAGGCAAAGGCTCATATCTGCTCCTTCTACTATACATGTAGCAACATACATTTCAGATAACTCCTCCAGTTCTGCTATATTTCTCTATTACCCATCAGTCATCTTTTTAAACATTTTATCTAGGAACCTGTGCTTTGCCCACAGTAGAGTTCAGACTCACAAAGACATTGATTTGTTCAGTGAAATCACCCCCTTTAAAGCTAGCTTGGTGCATGTCTATTGTCATGTAAACATTGTTTATGTAGTTATACTACATGCTAGGGTGTTACGGTTTTAGTCAGTATTTCTGTTTGGAGTGTTGTATGATGGAGAAAGAGTTACTAGTGTAAAGCTGAAAAACTCACCTTACCAGGAGAGGGGTTCGAACCCACGAGGACATTTGTCCATTAGATCTTAAGTCCAACGCCTTAACCACTCGGCCATCCTGGTGCACAGGGCTTGTCCAGTCATTGTTTTTTGTACCCCATTGTTCACACTTAAAGGCTGGCTTTTGAAGGAGCAAGGACATTTGTTTTTACAGTTACACTGTCTTTGTGAATCACTTAGCAATTCTTTGCCAGTTGCTCATTTCCTTGCAGTGTTGGGGATTTAGATAAGCTAAGGAAAGCTACAGTGTGCCATGTACAGTGTGTTTGTGTTGCACTAAAACCCTTTCAAAATACATTCATCACCTTTCCTGAGCACCAAGGCATTGTTGGCATCAAGGAGACTTTCTTTGGAGTTGAATTTTCTACAAATTAATAATAAACTGATATGTAATTTGGATAAGTATTCACATTGAATTTGCTAGGCTTTCCGAGCATCACTGGAGCCATAGGCTGCACCCTGTCAGATTAAAGGCTTCAGCAGGTTCCACAGAGCTTTATTATGTAAACTGCAAATCTTTCCACATAATGTACAGTTAAGTACTTTTAATACTTTATGTTAAGACATCTAAATAAGTCTCCTGTTATCATTACCATCTCCCAAAATGTTTCAGATAGTCTACAATGCAGAAGATCTCATTTCAAACATTGTGGCAAAATGGCCTGGGTCAGTACACAATGCCAGAATATTTACTGAATCTTCACTGGCACAGCGCCTCAGTCAAAGAAAGGTGCTTGAAATGTACAAATCTAGTGTTGCTATGATCCACGTATGTATCTAACATTCATTTCCTTATTGGAACATGTTCTGCTATAGTACTTGCAGTAAGGGACCATCTGTGACTTTTCTACTTATTCCCTATACAGCAACACAGGCAGACAGAAATTACAACTCTGGCCATTGAAAGATGGAAGTATGCACTGAAACGAGATTTGTGCAGTTATAAGCCAGTTAAAAGTCTGTAGCATCTCTGAGTGACAGCAGAAAGACAAGAGTATGTGACAGCCTGTGCAATCTTGCATAATGTGGCAATACTAGCAGGACTGTATACAGGTTGAATACTTTGTATGATTTAAGAAAGTTTTGTGTTGGTTTTCATTCATATTTTTTTATTTGCTTTCTATTATATTTACTTTTATTTATAAAAATGAAAGGTCAATGTAGAAATTAATATGATCTTTGCCACTTTTCTCTGCATTTTTTTATTGTAAGTTTTTTTTTCAGTTGTCTACATTCAAGGTCTGCTTTACAGACTTCTATTACCTGGAGCAAGTACCTCTTATAAAGAGCTTCTCTTATAAAGAAAAATAAGACAAATGTTATTTAATTGCATCAAAAAGTTATTATTTACTTCATCCTTTGATTTGTTCCGAAAAATACTATAATGCATTTGGGAAATTGTTTTACGTAAGAAACTAGCTGGAAATCAAGGCTGAAACAGGAGAGAGACCAGTGAATAACCTGCCTTGAACACAAGAGTGCACGTCACTCGGGGAACAACCTCCTTCAATCCCCTAAATCCCACGGCATGCTCAGTTCGGTTCCAAGGACCATCTCCTCTGCTAGAGCACAGACTGCTCCTGGAGCCCCCCACCAGAAAGCCACAGCTTTCTTTTTTGGTGGCTAAAGTATGCAAAGCAATATTGTTTTTTAAGTAAATTCTGTAAAAATGCATTCCAACTCTATTTACCCTTACCATTTTAAAGGACATTTTAACCCTATTCATGTAAGAATAAAATTCTCATGTGTACCTAAATGCATTCTGTTTGTGTGTTAAATGTGTTAAAAAAGTAGCCTTACAAGTACTTTATGATTGTGATAAGAAAACATATGTCAACAAAAATGTTTACTATTGCAAACCTTTAAATACTTAAAACTGTTCTAATAAACCTTTATACGGTTTAGTACCTATTTCCTTGACCCCAAGAGTTTACTTAAATTTCATTCTAATGCATTCTGCCTGTCACCAATTTTCTTGCCAAGCAGTCTCATGAACTTTGTTTGTGGCTCTAATGTTCCATTTTTTAGTTCTTCCCTAGCAGGCATTGGTCAAGCCTGTGCTAAATTAGCAGAAAACAGTTGTTTGTGGAACTCATTGAGCCTAAAGTGAACTGTCACACTAACTTAATTGAAGTTAATTCACATAAGCCTAAATTTTATAAACTCAGTTCATGGAATACCCAACAGGTTGTCACTTTTTAGTTAGGATCTGTTTTATATTAAACATTTGTTATTGTATAATGTAGCATGTGTTACTCACACAAAGTTGAAAAACTCCCACCAGGAGCAGGGACCAAACCCTCACAGCCATTTGTCCATTGACTCCTAAGTCCAATGCCTTAACCACTCAGCCATCCTGGTGAGGTTAGGTGTTAATGAGGAACCATCTTATGGTGCTTATGGTGACCTTGTTTAGTCATTGTTCACCACTCAGAATTCACACTTAAAGCCAAGGTTTTGCATGTGTTATGGAGGCCAAATGACCCTAAATTTGATTAGACTGTTTGGAGCACATTATCCTAAAAGGCCTCGTCTTCGTTTACATTTTTTTTTGTGGCAAACTGTAGCTTTCTTCTAAGGTTTTTTTTACCGCATACCTCCCATGGTGTCTCAGTGGTTATAGGGCGTTCGTCCTGTGATCAGAACATTGTGGGTTTGGGTCTCAAGACTGCTAGTGGCACCTCTTAGGTACCCTTGAGTACCATCCCTACACTGCTCCCCAGGTGCTGTGTTCCTGGCTGCTTCAGTTGGTGAATGATTTAAATGCAGAGAAAGAAGTTCATGCATTCATGTATGACAGAATGGTCACTTTACTTTACACCTTGCAGGTAAAATTTGTCCAGCCTCTGTCTGATTGTACACATATGTACACCAACAGTTGCAAGTGTTACCTCCAGGATCCGTAATGAAATTCTGGGGTTCTGCTTTTGCTGATTAAGCCAGTCTTGGACCAATTGACAGCCTCCTGTCTAAACCATTTGTAGGTGATTTTCCTTCCAGCGGAATGATTTCATATAATTTAGAGCATCTCTTAAATCAGGTTTAAAAAAAAGAGTTTTCGGCAGCAAGTTCTGAGCGATAGCTTCTAATGTGGAACACTGGATTATGTGTATCTTCAGGGTGTGATAAATCTAATGCCATACTTACATTTTCCATGTGACTAATGTTTTTTTGTTGATTATTTGTTGGAGTATAAGCTGTGAACTCAAAAATAAATAAAAAAAATAAAAATAAAACAGGGTGGTAATCGAATGCTTTATTCCTATACGCTTATCGCAAGCAAATAACAACGCTTTTTTCCACACCATAAACAGCAACAGGAAAGAGCAGAACCAAGGACAGGCGTTCATAGCTGTTTTACATGATCAGACCAACTTTAGCAGTGTCATGAACTTTTCAAAACTTTTCAGAGTTGTTCCAGGAATTGTGTCTCCCAGGTGACCAAACTGCATGATTAAGATTTGTCATGAGTGAAGTTAAAAGCTATACTAGTTTTTGTTAGGCTATCTAAAAAAAATCACAAACAGTCTTGGACACTGGTATTACAGGACCAGTTTACTAGATAGAGTGTTTGACTTGAAAGTATTTCCATTCAAATGTCAACATTGACTAAAGATCGCTCTAGTCCAGTACAAGTTGAAGTCATTTATGTCACCGAACCACCAATAAAAATACATGTTAATTTTTGGTCTCAGTCCCTTTCAGTAATCAATGCTTCAAGTAGCTCTCACAAAGAGATCAAGTTCAAGTGCAAATGTAGGTGAACTTTACAAAAACTTTGGAAGTCATTTTCCTTAAAGTCAGATCCAAAGTAAAGCAAAGTTTGGTGTGGAACAGAATAATACATTTTTAGTTAACCACATTGTACCTATATTACATAGTACAATGTACAGCAAACCGAACAGATATAAAGGCTTCCTTTTGATATTCACACTAACAGGGAAGTAAATAAAGTCAACAAATCTCAAGAGATATTCACCCAGCAAATGCAGCTACCACACAAGCTCTTTAGTTACAGTTTAGTCATAGTCTTGATATTTCATAGACAACCTTGAATAAGTGTTGCTCCAAGACTATGTCTAATCCATTTAAGAAAAAAAAACAATCCATTATACTTTGATAATTTCATTACTGTTTATCACACACAGTATCCAAAGTTTAATATTTCACCAAATTTATAACTAAAAGTACCTATAACTTCTTTAGCTGATACAAATTCATTCTCACTTCCTCTCTATAACAAGTCATTCTGACAAAAACACAACTGATACTGTATAATAATATATTTTACAGTATATTAAGGTGTAACAGGTTAAATGCACACCATGCTACTGCTCATTCTTTCCATTAGCATGGTCACACTAACAAAATGCTGATCTAACCATTAGCTAAAACATTGTATTTTGTGTCTTTATACTATCCGTCTTTTCCTTGGTAGAGCACAGAATTGGACAGATTAGCTGAGGTACTCTCTACAGAGACAATAAGGGGCAGTGGTAGGAAGCAGCCAGTTCAGTATAAATATCAAATACAACAAATTATTTACACTAAACCATATAGTGAACAGGTTCCAAACCTCGGTCCTGCAGGCCTTCTTGCGCTACACATTTTAGTGTTTAGTCGGATCAGGTTTGCTGGGCGTGTGGAAAACTGTAAAATGTGCACAGCAAAGAGACCTACAGGACCAGGACTGGAACCAATGAAATTGTACATTATAATAAGATACACTTTGTAGGTTTCTTTGGAGCTAAACTGAATGGAAATCTTTAAGGTGTTCCTAAATAAAGGAAAGACAATCATTGCCTTTGTAAATATATCCAATTTTCTGTGAGAAACACAAAAACTAATTGCTGAGAAGATTAACTTTTAAAAGTCTAAGAGCACTATAAAGGGAAGTATATGAAATGCATAAAGATAAGTGCTTTTCATTCGTTCTGACACACTCAGAACCTCTCCCGGCCCACACCTAGGCTAAATCTACCCCAATGGATCAAATTGTCATGGTCACATTGGAAGTAAGTGATCATCCCTTTCCTCTGGCTCTTCTAATGGCTCAGTAGATACACCTCTGTAAGCAGGTGGTTCCTCTCTGCTGCCACGGGAGCGACACACAAAGTCACATCCATCCTGTGAAAATACAGAGGCTCACTTAATACAAAATCATTTCATTCTTGAGAGTGTGACCAGAAAAGAAAGAGAGAAAGAGACTTACAGCTGATAAGTTGCCTATCTCTGACCAAAATGCATAGTTTGGAAACTGTTCAACTCCTTTTGCTCCAACAACCAGTCGTTGATAGAGAAATCCGCCAATGAGATACACAGCCAAGCAGGAGAAAGCACTACAAATGCACATCAAATCAAATTAATTAAAGCATTTTGTTTTCCAAAACAGAAACAAATGGGGGTTCCTGTAAGGTAGGGAACCACTGATAGTAAAATATTCTCTCTCATATGTGAACGATAACAAACTGCTAGATCAGGAATGGTCAGGGTGGTCTTGGGAGACACACTGAGGGTTACAGTTAAAACAATGGACTCTAAGTACTCACACAATCAGAAGTATGGACCCAGTGCTGAGTTTGGATTCAACAACAGGGCACAGTACACTGGAGTCCAGCTCAAACAGGTAAAAACAGTCAAGATTCCTTTCCCTTTCTTCTTGAATCATTGAGAGCTTTCCCTGAAAAAAGTGGAAAGACTTACGCAATTAGAAAGAAGCACACAGATGAGGGAAAAATAAACAATTAAACAATTAAACAATTAATCAGATACAGAGGCAAAGAAATAGAAGCAGCATTTGAGTAAGGGAACTACCAAAATGTGCTGATACAGGCCCTGCAGGCCTGAAGTCGTACATCCCTGTTCTAGAAGAGGTTCCCGTTTTCATTCTGTGAATCCATTTCTAATGTTTGTGGAGTCATAATTAATTCACTTTATAACCATTTTCCAATTTCCATTTGTTCCTTTACTCAGGCAAGTTTTGGTGCTGTCTTCAAGAACAACATATATATAAATGACTCCTGTTCTAACAGGGTGCCCTCTACTGTGCCTCAATCCAAAAGCAATTCAGGCTAAATTGAATGAAATAAACTGTTCAGTTTGGACCTGAATCCCCAGGGACAATACATTTCAGTCACTCTTATCGCATGCCTGGGGAGGCATTCACAAACAATCTCAAAATACTACAACTGATGAGGAAGCAGATTTGCTAGACATCAATCACAGACATGTGATAAAAACATGGGCCCAAAAACAGCACTGAGGACTGGAAATGCTCAGTCCTATATTTGTCTGACTTTAAATGTTTTTACCACATCTTCTGCTTCAATAACTCTGCTAAACACAATGACGTGAATGACCGGCTAAACTGCTGAGGGTTGAGCAGTTGGACATTTGTGATTGTGCTCATGCTTTTTGCAAGTTTCTATACATGGACTGATGACTTAACAGTCATTTTGCAAACTTTAAGATTGATTACATAGTCTTTCTGATTTTATAAAGCAAGCAAAATTACTTTATGTATAACTAGTAATATAAGCTTTGGTTGGAGTACAAAACCTCTGGTCTGAAGTCTAAAAAAAGAAACCCGTCTTGGTTTTCAACTACCGTTCATTTCGTTCTGAGCTTTCCTTTAATATCTCACCACAGTCGCAGAGCTATTACAGGAAATCATGATGATTGCTTTCCTCTCCTCTTTTGAGCAATGGAAATCATATTTTTCCCCACCTCTGTAGATCAGCATGATCCAGTCACCTGTAGACAAAGTCAGCAAAGGTGGCTATGTTCAGATACTGCAGATTTCAAACAGTATTTGGACATTTTTGGTGAACTTCAATGTCATTTGTAAAATCAGTTACTTTGCAAAGTTGCCATATGAAATGTGATAATGATAATTAACAAACAAGACATATTAAGAAAGACAAATTTGCTAAATAGACTGCCTTGGAATGTTTCGCTTCAATTTTTTAGTTCAACTTTGACATTTATTGTCCTAACTCATTTAACTCAACTTTTTTCAAGAAAGGCACAAATATCCAAATACTTTTTGAGACCATTACATATTCACTTATATAGATATTTTCCATTCTTTGTGATGACAGTTTTATGGAATTGTTTGGTAAAACGCACGGAGCTCATAAATGATCTTTTTATATTGTAAGTGTAAGGTTTTAGAAACAATCGCTTGTAAAGTTAGGATTTTGATGGCCATAATACTCACTCCCTGCAATAGCTTGTGTGGCAGTGTAGTTCCCGATGCGGACTTGTTTTCCGCTCTTGTCGCTCTGCACGACTCCCGCATCTTTCATCCCACCTGCATCATCACAAACTTTTAATGTGTAAGTGTACTCATCCTTTTCATCCGTGATAGTTGCAGTAAAACTGCGAGGAAACAAAAAACAAAGGAATAAAAAGGTTAGCTGTGTTCCAGGCTTGGGGATAAATTAGTCACATGTGGTTTGAAAGTGCAGAGAAAATGCTGACTTTTGGTTGGTAAGGGGCTCTAGGAGACGAAGGACATTTTTCTCATGCTCATTATTGACAGAGAGCTGGCACTTCTTCGTGTTGTCACTTGCTTGCAGGCCACCAGCCAGGAGGGTCAGGAGAAGAAGTGGTCTCACAGTCATTACAGCCATCAGTGCAACCCTGCAGGCACAGTCTGTGGTTAGATACTTGCAGTCCAATGTGGCTTAACTAGTCAGCAGGTCATGTGATGTTGCCATGTTTGATAATGAAGCACACAGGGAAAAGTTTCAAACCATTTGGAACAAGTCAAAGGCTAGATCTGCGTTTATTGAGACATAATTACTTTATCTTCTTAATGCAATATACAGGGAATCAGGTTTTTTCTGTTTACAACAAAGTTGCCAAAGCTGTCAGAAGGACAAGCATTTGGTATCTCGGCCCACATGGCTAGCCAATGCATATTTATAATCCGGTAAAAGCAAACCTTTCAGAGTCTTCTGAGCCGGTCAGCTCTGGAGGAATCAGTATGAAAAGGGAGAAGCAGATAAGCTGAAGTGCAGTTCCTGATGTTCTCCCTCACAGTCAACTGCCTCACAATCAGACTTCAGAAACAGACGCGCAAACATCCGTGAGTGAAGACCAAAGGGAGATCTAAAAGACACACTTTACACACAGAAGAAAAGCAGTCAGATCGTGCTCCAGGGAGAGAAGAGTCTCATGATCCAGTTTAAGAGAGCATGAAGACGGAAGCGAAACTAAACGAGGAACGCTGGAGCACGTGACGTCCGGCAGTGTGAGGAAGCCTGAGTGATCATGGGAGATTGAGTTTATGTGAGATTCCAAACCTTTTTTTTAAGTTCTAGCGTCTGAGAGCCGTCCAAACTATTGACGGGTGAGTGTCTTAAACGGGGCAAAGTATTTTTTATATGTATGGTTGTGACGTAAAAGATTTTTCTGTTTTACAGTATGAAAAAAATCCCTGATGCCCTTTTTGCCTAGATTTATTTCAACTCTCCTCTGTATTAAAATATCAGCTTCTCTCTTCTGTCGAGTTTTCATGCAGGCCTGAGCTCGCTTTGTGATAAAATATAGTGGAAGACAGAGATAATATAAAATATTATAGAATCATTGATTATATAGTAAGAATACCAAATCTGTATTCTTACTATATAATCAATCGTGCTCATTTAAATACTCATGTAAGAAACGGGCATTTCTATGTGATCTCTAAGAGGAGAATTATAGTACCAGAGCCATTTCGGTACATAAGATATTCAGTTGTAACGTAAATTAAAAAACTTCGACAGCTACTCTATATGGACAAAAGTATTGGGACACACCTCTTAATTATTCAATTCAGGTGGCCCTCATTTCTAGAGAAGGTAATCTTGTGGAAAGCCTTCCAGGAAGAGGGGACGCTGTTATAGCTGCATAGTGGGTACCAACTCCATATTAAAGTCTTTGTATTTGAATGCTATGTCATTAAAGTCCATGTTAGTGACGGTCAGGCGTCCCAATACGTTTGTCCAGATAGTGTGCCTGGAAGTGTTCTTCCAGGTTTGATATTTCTTTATGGTGAGCTACAGTGGAAGTAATAGCATGGCAGCATTCAGCGTCCAAATTAGTATTCATACTACATAATCGTGTTAATTTAAACACTCGTGAGAAATGTGCATTTTTATATCATTTCTAAGTGAATTATTATAGTACAAGAGCCATTTCGCTATTTAAGATATTGGATTGTAACTAAAGTTGTAAGTCAAATACATCGACAACTACTTTATTCCCCATCAATTCCTTAATTTGCGATAGACATGTCCATTTCTTATGTTAGTATTTAAGTGAACATGGTTGAATGAATAATAAGCATGCCAATTTGGACTGAATGCTGTCATGGAATTATTGCCACTGCAGTTCACCATAAAGTGATTTTCTTTCAGATAACAGGCAAATGACTATAGCCTCCCCTCATTCAACAAGTGTGTATTGCAGGAATTGTGCTCTGTGATTCTTGCACTAATAAATCTTTGGCATTGAATTTGGCTCACATGTTTCTGCTGAATGTGTTGCATATTCACATATAGACTAAATTACCATAAATCCAAAGTCCTAATCATAGTCTAAGTATTTGCTCTGAATATTGACATTCATCATCTGTGGAGACAAATTTCATCAGGGGTCTACATACTAAGAAAGCTGGGCCACTTGATCAAGGCAAAGACTCAAGGTGTGACTGGAAGATATAAACAGCACCAGAAATAACTTAGCTACCTTTACTTAATACTGGCCAGGTCCAGCCTGCAGAAGATTACTTGTAAATAGGGTGTCAAGGTATACACCCCATCCACACCCATTGAATACATGTAAATGCAGTTACAGATGAATCACACCCATCTGTTATCTGTCTTTCATGTCTGACGTGTCGTTATAGCTTAGGAATGCGAAAGAAGCAAGCCTAAGCATTTACTTCTTCTTTTTTTTTTTTTTACTAACTTTTGATTTGCTTTTATAACTTATGATTTGCTTTTCAGTGTTTAAACTCTGAGCAAGAAGCAAAGTTGATCTGAGACTCATGAGATTACTATTCTTAGAATTAGAGTCTAACTTTAAATATCATCAGTGAAAAGCTGTATAATTACATTTTATAACGTCCTATAGTTTCTCATTTCTTGTTTCCAAGTACTTGTTTTGCAAGTCAATACTGGAGTTTAACCTTTGCAATCTTTTGGCAAAGGCTTGTGGCTGTAAATAGGCCAGTTGTGTTTATTTGTACTGCTGTATTTGTTCTTTTGCAGTCTGTATTGTACATTTTCTCAGGTTAACTTACATATCATCTACCTTCTCCACAGCCACCACCTCTCATGATCCCCTCCCCCCTCTCTTTCTTTCGTCGACTCCTTCCACCCTGTTTGTACCTGCTTCAGTGTGCGGACACACCCGGCACCTCTGATCTCTCCAATCACAGGCAAGCAGAGAAACACTCAGAAGGTGCACTTCCTATGTCGGTGTTGGAGAGGAGCCCATAGCAGGACTGGAGATAAAGAGGCCTGGACTAATAATTGGGCAGCTGATTTAATCGCTTTGGACTGGAGGTGTCCCATGAGGTGCTCCTAAAAACATTTCTCAGTGCGAGATGAGTTCCTTTCTTCATTATGCCAGCGTGGGAGCGAGAGTGAGAAGGAGAACGATGGGAGGATCTGTGTGACCCTGTTCAGACTTGTTTGGGAATTTGAGAAGAGAGGGAGGAGGGGAAGAAACTTTGTGAGAGTGGAACGCTGTAGAGAACCTCTTGCAGTTGCTGTAAACATTTGGACTTTATGCCTTAGAAGAACAGAGTTAGAAGGTAATTCAATCACGATTATCAGTAAAGCATTTATCTCACTCCCGACACTGATTTACTCAGTGAGCACGCGCAAGTATTTGGACTGTTTGTGTGTTGTGCAATCCTTGCTAGCTTTTCAGCAAGAGAAGAGGAGCAGAAAAGGGAACACACTGTCTCTTCAAGACAGTTCTCAGGTAAGTCCTCTGCTGAATGTCTGTAATGTTCTTCTCTTTAGATACTATAAACTGTCCACACTGTTGTTGACTCACACAATCAACATCAAACAACCTAGCTCCAGTTAGCCAGGAATGAGGAATGCCAAAGGCATCTCTTGATGTCTTCTGTGGGTCACTCATTGCTCTTGTTTAACCAGCCATGCAAAAAATTCTGACCTTTTTACTTTTGCTATACAGTAATTGTATATTGAGTTTATAAGAATGAATTCTTTATAAGATACAAAACTGCGCTGAGGTTTAAGAATGATTTTGATTGTGAGTACTCAATGCAATTCTTTGCAGTGTGACAGTTTGATGATAGTATCATGCTAGTACAAAACAGATTTTAGTGAGGTTTAAAGTGCGCATTGTACTGCACAACTTAATTATTTGCCTAAATCTGATTGTGAGATATGCCGCTGAGAAGGTGCCTTTTACATGTAGAGTGATGAGAGAGAGAATAGTGTTGTAATAGTAGTAGTTGTCCTTTTCAGTTAAATGTAACCGTTCTGCCAAAGCATAACCCAGTGTAGGCTGGATATGAAAACCTAAAGCCAAAGTCAATATAGAAATTGCAACATAGAAAATGTTTCATTATTTACTTGCATTTTACATTTACTAAGTTGTGTTATGTTCATTCATTTGTCTTCATTTGGGAATTTTTTTTTTGCAGGACTGAGTTTTGATTATACCAACAAATCTTGTCTGAATGTCAACCAATCATAAACGCTTTCATCCCTGACAGGTTGTGAAAATTATGCTGCCATGGGAACTAAACGTGCAAATTGGACCACCGAGGACCCTTCACAGTTGCCACCCAACCCAGCTACAGCAGACAGGGGCTACCAGACAAACAATTGGATAAGTCGTGAGGCCAGACCTCAAGCTGGTATGAAAGTCAGAACCGAGCGAGACAGGGAAGAGGAATCGCGGAGAGCTAAAGAGTTGGACAGAATGTGGGGTAGACCAAAAGGAGGAAGGAGGGAAGTGGAACAAGAGCAGTGGGATAGGGAGAGATTAACAGTGTTTAAAGGTAGACCAGGAGAGCTAGAATGGCAAGAAAGGGACCGGAGGAGAGAAGAAGGCAGACATCCAAATGGAAGAATTGCCTCTGTGCAAGAGTATAGTCACCATATAGAAAGAGAAAGAGAAAAAGGAGACACTTTCCCCAGGACCAGGAGGCGAAGTAATGAAAGAGAAAGAAAAACAAGGCTCTCTGTTGACCAGGAGACTGAAAGAACGATGGAGAGAGGTATGGGAAGGCCTAGGGAATTTGACAAAACTGAAAGTAAAAGAGAGAGAGAAAAGGAGAGAGCCAAAAAGAAAGACAGAGACGTCATGAGATACAGGGAGGCAGAGAGACACAGAGAAAACGAGAGACTGAGAATAAGGGAAGAAATGAAAAGAGACAGTAAAGGACGACTCGAGAAGGAGGAATCGGACAGGACAAGAGAGAGAAGGTGGGACTTTGGAAGGAGGGAAAGAAGGGGAGCTAGAGATGCAGAGGTCAATGACCAACAGATCATGAGGGTGAAAGAAGTAGACAGAGAAAGAGACAGAGCAGCACAGAGAGACAGGGAAGACCGTCTGTATTCCATGCAAAGAAGCAGAATTATAGAGGGAGACAGAGGAAACTTTTCAGACCGAGAGGAGCGGGAAGAAAGGAGCAGGGCATGGAGGAGAGAGAAACACAGACATACAAAGAGTGATGGGGACAGTGATGGAGAAAAAGAGAGAGGCCTCAGAAGGAAAGAGGATGCCGAGTCTCTCAGATATGACCAGAGTAAGAGTGAGAGAGACAGTGATAGAGAAAGGACCAAGGAAAGACTGAGAGAAAGAGAGTGGCGCAGAGAAGTCGAGTGGCAGAGAGAGAGAGACAGAGGAAAAGAGAGAGAAACAGATGCCCTGAGATACAGAGGGAGAGAAAGTGATAAAGAACGTATGATGGACAGATATATAGAGCGATACAGGCAGAGAGACTGGGCGAGAGAGGAAAGAGGACCTGATAGACAGAGGGATGATGTGAGAGACATTCAGGATAGGCGAAGAGAGAAAGAACCAAATGAAAGAATCAGAAGTGAGCGGGACAGAGAGACAGACACGTATCCAAATCTGAAGGAGACGAAGAGTTGGGAGGATGGAAGCAAAGGGAGAAGTAGCCGAGCAGAGAGTGAGACACACTTGAAAGCGCAGGTTCAAGTTCAAAGCAGTGGAGAGCTGATGTCTGGAAGTATTGCTGAAATTGAACAAAGGAGGAGAGAAATTAAAGACAGCTCTGAGGACAATGAGCGAGAGAGTGTTTCAGAGAGCAACAAGGTGAGAAAGAAAAATAGAAGTGCAGAAAGGGAGGATGTAACAATGGGGCAGTGGGAGGGAGAGGCAAGAGAAGGCTCTGAAAAAGAGGAAATGAAGACTGAAAGGGACAGAGAAAGAGAGAAAACTGAGGGCAGATGGAGACCACAGAGGAAAATGTGGCTGGAGCCTCGATCAGAAAGATCTCTAACGAAAACTGAGTCGTTAGAGAAGGAATTCAGAGAGAGAGAGAGAGATAGGGTGAGATATGCTGAGAGATACAAGGAAAGAAGGACATCAAGAGAGGAAGAGGAGGCATCATCAGACTCAAAGTCTGAAACAGAAACAGTCTCACCCGAGGACAGGTACAGGCGACTAGAGAGAGCTGGAGAGTTCATGAAGGATGTTGATAGAGAGAACATAGAAGAGAGAAGAAAAGAGGATGCAGGCCAGGAGCCCCTCTTTGATAACGAAGGGAGGTTGGACGCACCCTGTCAAACGGAGACAGAAAATTTGGAGGATAACGTGGAAGAGAGTGACAGAGAGGAAGAGAGGGGGCGTGGTAAATATGGTGACTCTGAGGGGGAAGAAGGAAGTGAGAGGGAGTGGGGAGGAGAACTGAGGGAGAGAGTGACGTCAGGAGACGATGGTTTTGTGACCGTGTCCAGTGGAGGAGATGAGGATGAGGCAGAGGAGGACAAGTTTGAAGACTGTAAAGAGTTCTGGGATGGTGAAGTTAGACAGGATCTCACTAGGCAGTCACCCACAAACACATACCAGAGTGAGGCAGAGTTTGAAACCAAAATAACAGAAGAGAAAAGTGACCACACTGTCACTGTCTTTTGTGTGGTTGGGCAAACTCTTCCCAGGTCAGGATTCAACCAAAACCAGCTGATGGAGCCAGCAGAGCCGGAGGACATCAGTCAGCGCACAACCCAGGACCCTGGTAGCGGCGGTGGTAACATTGATCAGGATTTAGCCCCATTCAGAGTCTCGGAAACTGCAGAAGAGTCTGTAAAAGAGAGCAGTGGCATGCCAGGGCCAGAAAAAGAAATCCTAAATTTATCTGAGGAGGATATAACAAGCAGCCACGATACCAACCAGTTAAAAGCAGAATATAAAGAGATGACAGAGGAAGTTGCATCATCACAGGACCTAAAGTTTACTGGCAGTGTGAGTGCAGAAAAAGACTCTGATTCACACCCAGCTGTGACACATAGCCATACTGAGGATCAAGGGAATGCTCAGACGAATATGACAGATGAAGAAGATAGAGAAAATGAGGAGATACGTAATACAGTGGATGAGAGAAAACGCTACTCTGCTGCCCCGCATGTCAAATGGGCTAAGAATGTGCTGGAGGAGATCCTGGATTTTTCCAATGATGGTACATCGAACATGCCTGAACTAGGCAAACAAACTGAGCAGTCAAGCGACGGAGCTCGTGCTGAGGTTCAACCTCAGAGAGATAGAGAGTCTCCATCCTCACCACTCTATGGTATTATCCAGAAACCCCGCAAGCACGGCGTTGAGAGAAAGTGCATAGACCCAGACTTGCTGCAAAATAAAACAGAGGACACAGAAAGTGACATGCAAGGGAACACAATTCTGATACAGGTAGAGAGGGAGTCGGAGACAGAAGAAGAACTAGAGCAGCTGGGCCTGGAGAAAGAAGGGCTGGAGGGAGATACAGACGAGGAGGACTATTATAACAGGCTCCTGCCCAGTCCTGACCTACACAGTCTTTCCTCAGATGGTGAGGCAGAGAAGGAGGGAAGCAGTAAAAAAGATGAGAAACAAAGGAAGAAAAAAACAGTATGGGATGTTCTAAGCTCTAGCAGTTTACGAGATTTGGGCAGTGAGGCATGGGGAAGGAGGAAAGGTGTCCGAAAGCCACAAGAAAAACACACTGAATATGAGGACGGAGGAGGAATTGCAGGAGACCGCAGGACCCGAGTTTTCAACACAGGTAAGAGGGATACATGGGAGGGGCAGCATCCTAATTCTCTTTAGTGGGTTCCTTTTTCTTTTCACGTACCTTGGTTATATAGGGCTGTATTCAGGCCAGTCCTAATGTAATACTACAATCTGAATACGTTTTAAAGAGGTTTAGCAAATATTTAGAGATACAGTACAGATTGTTACCGTTTTAACTAGTTTACAGTTTTATTACACTTCTAGTACAGACCAAAACTAACTGCCATTTTAGTCAGAGTAAATTTTAGATCAATTAAAATGGCAAGGAAAGATAGACAGACACAAAAACAAATACAGATAAGGCTATTCTAAGGCTTTATAGAATGGTCCTAAAAAGAAATCCTGTTAACCACAGATTGAACTGTACAGTTTGTGTTTCTTCGTGTTTTCTTCGGAGTTAACGCTCTTCGAGAGAGCATGTGGAGGACTGGGTAACAAGATTATAATATGCAGATCTTTTTTCTTTTTTCAAAATGTTGTTTTTTATGTTCATAACTGTTACGTTAGCAGTCCAGTGCAGAAAATTGCCAGTATGCAATGCGTCATCTATTGCAAAACATACAAAACATTCCACAGACAAAAAAAAAGAAAAAAACTAAAGCAAAAAAAACCCTTAAAATCTAGTCCTTGCAAAAGTCATGGCACCTTTAATTTAATATGTTATAATATTTCAGTTAGCATTTTCTGTTTAATTCAAACAAATATTTATGCAAAAATGTCGTTTGACCAGGGGTACAAACATTTGTATGAAATTTGTATAAAAACATGATTTTGGAAAAAAAAGAACACTAAAACGCAGCTTTATGTCTAAAAAATACATCTGTCTCCCGTGCTTCATCAAAACTGGAAGGCTACATTCTTTTATTTACTTCTCCTTAATATAAGTTGTGGAATGGGAATTCCATATTAAGAAATCCATGTATGGCAAACGTTTTATTGCTTTTTTCTATTTTGTATACGGACACATTTCTTTATGAGAATTTTAATATTCTTCTCATTCTTTTTAAACCCCTACTGTCTAGATTTCACCTCCTTTTTAGTTGAACGTGTAGTATGTCGCAATCCTGTAGTGGTCAAACTTATTGAGAAGAGATAAGATGATCTAGAGACTCCTTTTATCTGTGGGAGATCAGTTAGTTCACTTTTAGCCTTTGTTGCTTGGATTAATATTTTGTCCCTTAATGAGTGCTGAATTTACTTTTGTCTTTATAAATGGGATCACATCATCGTTCAAGTGGTCCTCTTGTTTTTCACTCGAGTATGATGAATAGATTTTAACCTATGTGATCAGTCTTGTTATAAGCCCGTTTTACAACTGCATTGTTTAAGTGACACCAGTTTCGTTTTAGGATTCAGACAACATGGCGCATACGCTCAGAATGTCTTACCTTGTGTGAAATCATTCAAGAGGCATTTTTGTTCATTAATTTCATTCAAAATTCAAATCAAGGTTCCTATTTTGTGCACGGCACACATTCCAATCAAAACATGCTGTACGTTTATACACCTAGCTGTGGCTAAAGGGTTATTTTTAAAAAGGTTAATAACGTAATGTTCACTACCAGTCAAAAATTTCTGCACACCACAGGTTTTTAATACTCATCCATTTATTTCATAAACTGCTGATTTGTTTTCTTGTTAAACATTGGAAAGTTGTTGGGTGAACAATTATAAATGAAAATATGCCAAATAAAGCAAATTTTCTTTAAAACATGGAAAAAATATGTAGCAGTGCATGTCTGACATCATATTAACTGGTTGTATGGTGATGAGTCAAATTCTAGGCAGTCCTTTGACTTTATTTGCACTAGTTAACAGTTGCCATTGGCTGTCATTTAATATCTCATTAAATATCTAACACTTAACTGGTGATCCACATTATAATTCTTATTAAAATGATAATTATATTAGGGGTTTTTTTATAGGTCAATAGTGATAAATATTACACATTATCTGTCTAATAAAGGGACTCATTTACATTAGTTTATTCTACCTATTCTACCTTGTTCCACTTTCAAACTCACTTAAATGCATACCTCATTTACAGGGGGTGCTTCCCACATCAGCCTTTTCAAAAAATACGTTCATTTTATGTCAGTTATCAGCTGGATTAAAATCAGTTTATGTCAGTTTAGATGTAGTGGCATTCACCATAAAATCTAGCCAGGAGCTCATGGTTGCGTAGTGTTTGCATATACTGTAAGATGTGATTCTGGCAGTTTGTGAACTAATAGCCTATTTGAGTCAAGATTTTGGGAAGTTGTTTTGACTCTGACTGGAAAATGACTCACAATCTAGATAAACTGATCTCTGGGGTAGTTTGGGTGTACTGCATTTAGTTCGGAGCTCTTGTGCTCTGGGTTATACTCTGTAAGAACTCCTTCAATACCCTGCAGTACCTTTCTCACATCCTCATCTGGAGCCACATCTATCGAAGCAGACACATACTAGAGCATTTTAGTAAGTATATTAGTATGATATCGTACATATAATCCCCACATTTGAGGTGTTAGAACTTATGATGGTGAGTACACGGATACAAAAAATAACTGACAGTACTGTGTTGTGTGGGTTTTACTGTTTAGGCGACGATGAATACGATGAACTGCGGCACAGCTTTAACGAATCAGAGCTGAGGTAAGTAAACCCTCGCGCTACTGTATATTAATTCAGATGTTTTCTCTGAGAGTATAAACTGCAGAAACCTCTTACCTCTGTTTCTCCTTTGTAGGAATTTTAAAGCACGAATCAGCAGGACAAGAATGAGAAACTCAAAATTTTACAGTAAGTTTCTTCACTTGAATTTGCTCCAGCACATCTCTCCGTTCAGACAGTTGTACTTTTTCATCATCTGCCAGTTAATGTAGTTAAGCTGATTTGTATGATATGTACTGTATGTTCAGCTGTGAGAGATGCATTTATGTCAGTGTGCAGTGGTACATGCAGCTAAGCGAGCATGTTATAAGGGACGCTTTGGCGGGTTACACAGCTCACATTTTCAGACATTTCATGAATGCCTGTGTAGATAACATCCAGCCAGGAATCTTGCATGTAACCTTGCACCCTAGAATATGCTGACACCACAAGGGCCATGCTAGTAAGAGAGTGTTCTGAACCACACACATCTGAACCAAGCCTTCATAGATATTGTCATGAAAATGACTTTACAGAAGAAAGATTTGAACTATTTAGATCAATGCCAATAAGACATTCTACAAGATGTGAGTACAATGTTTTGGCAGTTTGCTGAAATAAGACTTTTTTCTGTTCGGCTTCTCTGTGATTCCTATGGGCTGAGGGCAGGTTTGTGCATGTAACCTGCAGAACAGCTGCTGAATGACTCTGGAACTCTTAACTAGGTTGTGGAGCTTATGTGTTTCCAGGCAATATTGTTGTCTGGACATGTTGTACCATGGAGTTGGAATCATCTCTATCATTCCACATGATTATATGACTGTTTGCTCACTTTAGTGACTTTGATATAACCAAGTACCCCTCTCTCTCTCTCTCTCTCTCTCTCTCTCTCTCTCTCTCTCTCTCTCTCTCTCTCTCTCTTTCTCTCACACTCTCTCATAGATTCTCAGTTGTATCAGCAGTACAGTGAGGTGGTCCAGAACAGGGAGATCTTGCATCAGTCTCATTCTGATGCCTCCTCTGTATTTGGTGAAATTTCGGCTGTCCCGGCATCCTCCTCTCCAACTCCCTCCCCTCCTCCGTCTCGTCGGCCCCTCCCACCTCTTCCAGCTGTGCTCCACCCACTCTCTCTGTCAGTATCTAATAACTCCAGGGTGGTGTTACCCATTCCCCAATATGTCCCTCCGAGGCCCGCATCCCCTCGACTGTCCAAATCCTTCGCCTCCTCGCCTATGCTCTGGCAGGACTTGCCTGGAGTGAGGAACAACCCTGAGCTAAAGGACCTCAGTGAAGACGAGAGACGCCTGCAGGAGGTACTGCACTGCTCACTGGATTACGAATGGCTCCCAGCATAATGAAGGACAGATCTGATTGGCTGTCTGTTTTGTAGGTGAGATTTGAGGTGGTGACGTCAGAGGCATCGTACGGTAGCAGTCTGGACATCATTGTGGAGCACTTTGTGAAGTCCAAGCAACTGAATTCCAATTTGACTGCGCAGGATAAGAACTGGCTTTTTTCCAGGCTTGGTGATGTGAGAGCCATCAGTCACAGGTAGGAAATAAAATCACTATAGCGAAAGTGGGTCTAGTTTAGAAGATGAAGGCCTGAGGTTTGCACCCCTTTTAACTCTTAATTATTATCATGATACTCATATGCAATTTAAATGTTATTTCACAGTTACTTAATAATGGTTGATATGTTTAGTTATTTAGTACGTTTTACTTTATTCTATTTATCTATTTGTTTGGGTTTAATTTTATAGACTCACTGATTCTGTTTTTTAATGTGTTTGTAATACCTTTTTTTAAAAATCACCAGAAATCCTGTTGCTTTAAAAACAGACTCTGATTCTCAGACTCTGTTGTCTAATGATGTTTTAACCATTCATTTTAGTTTTTTCACTCAACTGGAGGAAAGAGTTGAAAGTGACATTATGCACTTTACCATCTGTGACATCATCATCAAACACTGTCCACGTTTTCGAGCCGTCTATGTGCCATACCTCACCAACCAATCATACCAAGACAAAACTTATCAACGATTAATGTAAGTGCCACCTATACAGACAGTGCAAAGTTGCAACTTTATTGCTATGATTGCTATACTTAACCACTCCCTCCTGAATCTGGACCCTACGACTTGTCCTCTTCCCAGCCACTTACTCTTTCCACGCTGTCTTTTAAAGGAATGAGAACTCTGGATTCCGAAACACTGTGGAGAAGTTGGAGCATAGCCCTAAGTGCCAGAGGCTTCCTTTCCGCTCCTTCCTCATTCTCCCATTCCAGAGAATCACACGTCTTAAATTGCTAGTACAGGTAACATAACTCTTTACATTGTAAACTGCTGGTGCAAGTACTTCCTCTTTCAGTTGTTTACACTCTCCCTTGGGAAAGAGAAAACACAATTTTATTCAGATTTCCAGAAGTACCAATATCTCTAATGTAGGCTTCAGTTACTTCAACGTTTTTATTTTAATGTTATATTCTAAAACGTTGGTTATATTATATTTCATTTTACAGACTATTGTATAACAATAACAATATGCTATATTATTACTAAAAAAATCTGAAAGACAGTTGGGATAACCCAGGCCAGCTTTGGTCCACAGGCCACACTTTGGACAGCCTCCTCTAATACAAATGAATGTTTAATGCTGCAACAATAATGCAGAATTAAATACATTTCATGTCATCACACACTAAATTGCCATTATGTGTAAAATGTACTTTTGATTAACACTTGATTTCGAAAGTCTTAAACATTTAACGCCAATGATTTTACAAAAATATAACATAAATACAAGAAAGGAATAGGTGACAAGGATACTTAAAAATGGAATTTCATTAATCCTGTGCTACAGAGGACAGTGTCTGGTGGTGGGTTTCTTAGTGGGTAGGATACTTGCCTCTGGACTAAGAGGTCATGGGTTCAAATCCTAACTTCATACCATCACTGGGTTCCTGAGCAAGACCCTTAACCCCAAGTTGCTCTAGAGAGACTGTCCCCTGTAGTTAGGGAATGGTCTGCTAAAGCGTCTGCTAAAATGCTGTAAATGTAAATGTGTCTCTGATTTTTGTTGTGTCCACACCTGCTATCATGCTGGAATGTTTGGTGTCCTCCATTATTTGTTTCTGTGAGCTTCATGAGCATTTTGAAGGTCTATTGCCTTTTAGGTGTTACTCGTCTAACTGTTGTCTGACAGCTTCCTCCAGTTCACTGTGATCAGCAGAACATATCCTATCATATGTCTATATGAGAGAGAATGCTCTGAACGATGCTTTGTATACAAAGCTGGAAATTCTGTGAACACTGCTGAGTTAAACTGTTGTTTGTTTTAGTTTCCATTCCAACTGTGGCAGAGAGACCTGTCCTATCCTGATGAAAGCCGATCCCCATGTGTATTGCCATTTTTAGACACAAAACACACTTTAGATGATGAAGTCGCCCAGCTTTGCCTGCATCATGTGCATCTGTACTGTAAATAAAACATCAGTGTTTAACGCACAAATCTGTAATCACTCTTACTGAGGCTATAGAGAGGGAGGTGAAAATGTTAAATGTTTCTTGATCTTAAGATGGGCCTTATTCTGCAGTCCTTTAATTTAAAAAAAAATTATGTTTCTCCAGCACGTTATACTTTTGGGAAGTAAATATTTTTAGATGTTGATCATTTCATTAATGTAACTGGTCAATTGCTTGTTTAATCTCTGGAAACAACAGACAAGATCAGTGGGGCAGGTTTTCAAGTTTTTAGTAGGCCTATATTATGTTAAAAGACGAAATGCATTAACATCTTAGCTTTCACATTAATACAATTATAACAATTTAACACGTTTTTAAAAATTCTGTGTAGTCAATCATTTAGATTTAAACAGAGTTCATTGGAGTTAGAGTTTTTGATGTAAAATAGTAAAAAAATAAAAAAATCTACTGACAATGATGGTGGGGGTGACAGGAACCAGAAATTGCCTACCAAAGATGTCTATCAATATGTCTTAGTGGCAAACTGTGGTAAATTTGGAAAGATACTGTACTATTTGTACTATTTTGCATGTACCTCTTCACCATAAATGTGCTTAAATATGTGCCTCAGACATCAGGCAGCACATTTGTAACCTGCTGTGAAGGAGCTTTTAGAGGCATTAAACATTTCAGACATGTGCTTTGTATCACCATGACCGTGAACAATTCTGACTTGGTGTTTCTCTAGAATAGAGCATTTTTAATGAAGTCATTGTGAATCACTGTGAATTTAAAAACCCAAAAGTGGCCATCTAATGGGAAATTTACATAAAAAATAAAAATCAAGTAAAAATGAGCTAAATTATAGTTATACATTTATTTCCATGAACTGTTTGGGCCCCAAATCCTGCCTGAATGCCTGGTGCATCTATTACATTAGTTTAAAGTGCTGCTGAATCTGAATCTTCCTGTTTTGCAGGTGTCAGAAAATGCCACATACGCTAGTGTGTCTTTAAGTCTCTTCTCATATTGTTCTCAGATTCATAGTTTTTCTTCCCCACTCCTTCTCTGTGTTTTGTAGAACATTGTAAAGAGAACAGCTTCAAAGACAAAGGATGAGGCAGAAGCCATCAAAGCTATGAAATTACTGGAAAAAGTAAGAAATACACACATAACTATACACATTTTTTCTGACTCCTTCTGTCTTCCACACGCGCACAAACTTACATGTTCCGTGGACCATCTTTCTGTTCTTCTTTGCAGATGATTCAGGACAGTAATGACAGTATTTCACAGATGAAGAGCATTGAATCACTCGTGTCTCTCAATGCCAAAGTGGACTTCGAGTGCAAGGTGAGTGTTATTATTCGTCTCTCGTGATGTGTTGTTACATGGCTGTAATATTTAGGTCAAAAAGTTGGTCTGCAAAAACATTAGTAAGATAAAACCAAGCTGTTTGTTTATTTATTCAAGACATTGATTATGGTACAGCTATTATTCTCAAATTGAGGTCTCCGTTGATGCAGGGAGTGTTATTTATTTTTTTTATCTCATTAGTTAATTTTATTTAATTCATGATTTTGATTTTGGAATTACGTAAATGTTTGGCTGTCCAATTTCTTAGACAAAAAAATTCTGTTATGGATATAATGAACAATAATTGAGCACAAATAGCAATTTGTTACATTAGCTTTGTCAGAAAACTTATAATACATTTTAGCTTAATGTGGATATGAAATCCTTGTGAAAGCCTAAGTCCACACACATTTCAAATAACGTACTTTATGGTAACTACATGACAAAATGAAAAGATTTTGAATATGAAAGGATGATATTTACTTGCCATTTCTATGCTTGGTTAGGATTCCCGTACTTTCGTTCACGGGTCACTTATTTTTCCCTAAAAAGTAGATTTGTACAGCTTTAAAAAGAAAACATATTTACTAAATGTCAAAATGCGATATAAATGTATGGAAACTTTGTGACTTATCTGTTTTGATTAAAATGTAGTTTTAGTTGAAATTATGTAGTTCAGTATCTTAAGCATTTGAACCTTTTTAAGCATTTGAAGCAAGATTGAAATTGTAGGAGCAGAATATGAGTAAAGCTGGTATTTTGACCCAAAACCTGCATCATAAACCACATTACATTTAGCAACTATTTTGTGTGTGAAAAATGTTATGACACTAATAAGATCATTTCTGTGCTTCATGCTAAAAATGTTAACATATATCAAGAAACTCGCTGCTAGGACTCGGAGGACACCCTATTATGCAAGCACTTTCCAAAAACAGATGACGAGGACGAGAATTCCGTTCATTATTCATGCCACACCTCTGTAAATAAGTCATCAACCATTTACGTGTATGTCCTGAGATTGCATGACTGATATAAGAAGGCTCTGCATGATGCAGGTTTGACCGATCATGTTGTAGCAGGATAGAAGAGAAGTCATTATATGGAATGAAAAGTAACCTTCTACCACTTCTTGCAAAATAAATATTCATGCCGTGTTTACTAACAGCACAGACTTCATTATCCAAAAAATAACTTGCCACAGGAAGTCAGATATAAACATTGTGTGTGTGTGTGTGTGTGTGTGTGTGTGTGTGTGTGTGTGTGTCAGACGCTGCCATTGATCAGTCAGTCACGCAGGCTGGTGAGAGAAGGCCCGGTCACAGAGCTGAGGGATTTCTCTCTGAAAGAGACTGAGAGAAGTGCCTATATTCATCTCTTTAATGACTACCTGCTTCTCTCGCTGCCGAAAGAGTGAGTCTGTCCATCCAAGCACATCATTCAGCACATCCCTTTTTTACAGTTTCATATTAAAGCAAGCCTGTCCATAATGCTTCCCACTCTCTGCCCTCTGTGTAGAGGTGGGCGGTTTACAGTGATCGACCACGCTCCAGTGTCAGAGCTACGAGCTGAAAACTGCAGAGTGAAGCTCCACTCTCTGAAGAAGAACCTCTTCCGTCTGCACATGAGCCACAAGGCCCTGCTATTGCGCACAGAGACACAGTGAGTGTGGATGAACAGAATGTGTGTTTAAGCCCTTTTGGCCTTCTTCTAACTTATTATCAGTAGTTTACTTTCACATTAATACGTGACCCAGTCACATGAATGTATTTAAATATATTTAAGCATGTGAAGAGTAAAGTCCTCTTTAAAGAATGTATAGTTCCGGTTGTAAAAGCACATTGGCAGAGACACGTTCAAAATTGCTATAAAGTGTATTAATGTCATTATTAAAGGGTCCATATCCTACTTTTTCCAGCATTGTATTTTGTCCACTTTTATATGGTTTTATGCACCAAAAATAACTGTCATTTTCCAGCCTCTCTTGATGACTATTTTTGTTACTATGCTTTTATGGTTCAGTAAACGATTTCTGTTCTCAGTTGCTGCTCTGTATTATGTTGAAACCTCTTTCGCTGATGGATATATGTGAACCTATTAGTTTTTAATGACGGGCAGATTAGTGTTCATACATGCACATTGAAATGTTTTGTATTTAATGTACAAAAAGTCGGATATCCATTATAAATAACATCATACATTATGTCTTTTTAAAAATCCAGGCAACTTCACTTTTTCAGATATGAGATCATTTAACACCATAATACTCTAAATAGTCTTTATTATTAACCTGTGCCATCGTGTGGCAAAGATTATTATAATTATTGTTAACACTACTACTACTACTACTACTAATAATAATAATAATAATAATAAAATAATAATACTAACAATAATAGTAAGTGCTGGTAGCTACTTCTCTTGTCTTTGGGTCCACTTAATGGCGTGTTAATCTCTGGATTGTTTCCATCCATCTTGTTGCTGCCTGTCCTCTTCCTCTTTTACCTTTAGCTGTGCCAAGCATAATAAATAGTTTTTTTTTCTCAAAAAGTGCCCAAAATAAATTCTGAGTGAAGAGCGAGGCTTGATTTGGATAAGGATGCATCTTTTTTTTTTTCTTTGCCATTAAAAAGTACTCTCAAAAATCAAAACCAAAAGTAAAATACTGTTGACTGTTTTTAAATGTCCAGTTTTCACATCCGTAAAGAGCTTCAAAGATTGTAGCCTGCGTAACATTGATGTGTCTTTTGTCATAGCGGTTCTCCACTTTGTGTTGTTTCTGAAAATAGCTGTGGTAAGAAACACTTCAGCGTAGCTCGTGTGGTTTACTGCTCCAACAACAAACCGTATAGTCTGCTCTGATATACACCACATCTGATAATATTCCAGATATAATCGTCAGTTAATACTGGTTATTTCTGTGTCTGCTGTTCCTGCAGGGCTGATAAACTGCGCTGGATTTCTGCACTCTCTCGTCCTCATCCTGAAATCGACTTAAATGCCGCAAAGGGTATGGCTCATTTCTAATCCAAAAGGAAGCTGTGTCATTGAAGAACCGTGCCATGACTTGGTTGTTTAAATACTTTGCATTTACTCCATCACAGACATTTCTCAGATGCAGTGCATCAGAGCCTTCGTTGCCCAGCAGCCAGATGAGCTCAGCTTGGAAAAGGCTGATGTCCTGTTGGTTCACCAGCAGAGCAGCGATGGTGAGGAAGTGGCAACAGTTTCTATGCAAAAATATACACATTATCCCAGGCCTGTCAGAAGTGCATTATTCACCAACAGTGTGTGTAATCTTACACAATCAGTTTGGTGTTTTAGAGGTTTTCCAGTGAAGTACAGTGGAGCTGACCATTGTCATGCTTATTTAACACACAAATAAAAGGCAATTTACTAAAGGAGAGATCTAAATGCTGGATAAATAGTCTTTCTGTATTTACTTTAGTTTCAGCACACCAAAGAAAGAGATTAAAAAAAAAAAAAAGATTAAAGTACGTCACAGCTAGAGGGATAAAATGTGTGGGTTTTGGCATTATTCCCAAGATGGAACTATCACAAATATTTACAAGGGAAGTTTTCCTTAAAATAAACATGTTTAGTCTTTAATAGTTTATTACAAATTCACAATGGCAATTTGTTAAAGAGCCCATATCCTTTGTCCTTGTGGATTTATGGACCAAAAAGTTTTTTTTTTTTTTACATGACCACTTTCCAAACTCGGTTTATCCTCTAGAAATAAAAAGGCTGATTTTGTTACTGTGTTTTTAGGACGAAATGATCTTTGTTCCAGTTGGCTGCTCTGTATTGTGCTTCATTATAAAAGCAATCCTTCTCACTTTATTGTAGATGGGTAAAGCTAAGTTGTGGGCTGAATATGCAGATATATGTAAATGTGTTTTTTGTGCCATCATGATAACAGGCTTGTTTTTTCAGATAAATTCACATATATGGGCTGTATGGACTGAGAAGTAAATGGCATATTTGGAAACTAACAGTTTTTATAGTCTATATACTTTTTTATATATGTAAAAAAAAATAGTTTTCCCGGTTATGGGCCCCTAAAACCATTTTGAAAACCTAGGTGCCTGGCATTTGTTGTGCTGTTTTGTGTCAGGAATTTATAAGCACCATTGATTATTGATGATTGTTTCCACGTTGCTTTGTGCAGGCTGGGTGGAGGGAACTCGTTTATCTGACAGACATCGGGGTTGGGCCCCAGAGTCTCATCTGGAAACAATACACAGTCAAAAAGCTCGAGAGTGTAACCTGCTGGATGCCTTGAAGATTACAGCCGCGACGGCCACAGTGTGAAGCTCACTTGGAATAGTGCTGCACCTGTCTCGACTTAAAAGAGTCAAAAGTTTACAGAAGAGACACGAAAACCTGGTCATAAGTCATGCGAGCAGATTCCGGTGCACTTCAATAGTGTGTAATGTTTTCTGCTTCTAAACTGGACTCTTGGGACCCTTCTGAGCTCTGAACTCTTCAGAAACCACTGGAATATAAGCCCTGTACAGTATACCGATTATGACTATTATCGTAGGGAACAGCATTAAATACATCAAAGAACCACAGGAGGTTAATGGTAAACGGTCGGCTGCTTCTTTTTAAAGATTATAGATTTTATGCATAGCAGACAATTAATGGTAACTTAGCAGGACAGTAATTAAAACACACACAATACAAATGGGACCAACATGAAAAGGTCTTGGGTTGTAGTTGTATCGGTTTCGCTTGTATATAACATTTATAAACCATCTATTTACAAAGATGCATGCGTGACATGTTCTCATGTGTCCTTCTGAAGCCAAAATGTCAGCAAAATAGATGTGCCATCAAAATTAAACAGCTGCTATATCTCAAACCAAGACTACAGTGATTCCAGTGCAGTGTGTTGAAATGTCATTTAGTGTAGCCAAAACCTGACCCAGTCTCTTTGCCCAGCTCTAGTCACCTGACGAATTTTAAAAGAACAAAATGAATGCAGTACAATCTCATCCGCAGAGAGCCGACATGGCTTCATGTTTTTGTTGCAACTAAGCAAGAGCACTGATTAATGGGGACGTCTGAAAGTCGAAATCTATTTTAAACCGTCTGCATAATTCAGTGTTGACATTTAAACAGTCACTCAGAGTGGTTGGTGTGAAATGGTGCACCGCAAAGTAACTACCAATTCAGATCTCTTTAAGGGTGGCGATAGGAACCAGAGATCAGAGTGTCTACTAGAAAAAAACAGTGACCCTACACCTCTTGGGGTAAATCTGAAAGAAAAAAAAACATTTTGGTACCATTTTGCCTTACAATGGCCAGCATGTACTCATTAATGTTCTTAAAAAATATGTTTTAGGCCAAAATCTTTTCTGAATTATCAAAAGACCTTGAGCCACACTGGCTCTTTGTGGATAAGGTTTGGCACCCCCGCACTACACTCTCTTTTAAAACACATGATTCTGTCCCCATGTTTGCAGACATTCTTGGCTAATATTACAATACTGTAGCTAATATTACAACTACAGCAAGAATAAGTTACTTTGACAACAACAGTGTAATTTAAGAGTAACATAAGCTGTAAGGATAAGTAACCAGGGAGAAAGGAAGAGTCTAGATAAACAGGGTTCAGTAAGAAATCAATCGCTTTAGTGTCATTTACAGTCAACCAACAGGACATTTCCTTCTCTTTCAGCATGAGAAAAACAGCAATGAATTAATGGTTTCTTGGCTAGTCTCATAGAGAGATAAAACATGGAAATAAAAAAATTAAAAGAAGTTGCAGAAAATAACACTACAGCCAATAACCTTCACAGAGTTACGAGAGAAAACTAGACTGTACTTGAAACGTCTACTGATAATGATTGGTTCCTGAGGCGAAACGGAATCTACAACAGCCCCAACCCGTAATCAATGGTAGTGGACATCGAGATAACATCGGAAGTACAAGCAAATACATTATCTGATGAAGAGAATAACTGTGAGGTGATGAGTGCTGTGACTCTGCTGACATCTGACTTTCCCCTGAAATATGGAAGTCAGAGTAGCTGTGAGTAGTCTGTTCTACAAACCCCCCTCCCCCCTTCCTACACACACTCACGCATACACACACACACACACACACACACACACAAACACACACGTTCTCTTAGAGATTCATTCACAGATGTGCAAACACACATACTGAGCAAGGTCATCTGTGGACACACACGCAAACACATTTGAACTATGCGATACTACAGTACCATTACTGGCTGCTCACGGATGAAGCCTGTTTCCAACTGCGATTCCACTACGGACTTTTCACATGCTCAACACTCAAGGGTGTCTAACAAGAGACAGGTCATGACACGTCAGGGATTTACATGCACTAACACAACCATGTTTTAGCCTTGAGGAAGTCAGGCCATACAGGCCTAAAGAAACGAGTGCCCATGTTGCTCTACGTTAGCACAGTGTCAAACCGTGTGCTCGTCATCAGCACACCTCATACAACACGTTTCAGCTTAGGAGAGGACAGTTCATCAGTCAGTTAAGTGTTGAAAGAAATGTACAACCAAAACACACTCACAGACAATAACACACTGGCCTTCTGGAATGGAGTTAAGAACCCCTGATACAGTACGTCAGTACTTCAGAACAACACGTGACACCATAGAGCTAGTTTTACACAAGACTGATGTCAAAGACTGAAACATGCTCACAGATACAAGTGACAGTCTCTACCATAATGGCCATTCTCAAGGAAGCCCAGCTCTATGCGAGTGCGCATTGTCGTGAAGAACAGAGGTAATACAGTATGCTGCAATAGCAGGCTTGATTAAAAATACACCTGATCTGAACGGTAGAACGGTGAGGTCAGGAATAGAGACGTGTGAGGGACACAGGGAATACAGTAAGGGATTCTATGATACAGCAGGTCACAAGTCACGCTCTCATCCAATTACCGTCCATCTGCTCCTTTCAGCCTGTGGGGAAGATGAAAGGACATGGATATTGGAGATTTGTATCTAGTGAGATCGATCAGTGATGGCATTAGTAGATGCAATTTAATCGCAATATGTTATAAAGCAATGCACAGCACAAAGCTCTACAAACTGTAATAGAATTGCATTATGCCTCATGGTGTGGTAAACAAACCCATTAAACTGCAGTGTGTGTGTATGTGAGTGTGCATGCACTTTACCTATAAGAGATTGGCAGCAGCAGGTTGTTCTTCTTCAAAGCCTGCACTTTGCTGAGGGTCTGGGGGTCCAGAGCAATATAGCAGCGCCGGGCGTAGTCCAAGAGCTTCTCTTTGGATGGGTCAAACTCACCCACCTCCGCCAGCTTCTCAGGGGCCACTAGCAGTAACTCTGCGATGGGAGTAGTGGATGCTACTGTGTTGCGGTCCACACCATGGATCTGAAAAGCCTTGGACATGTTCTTCAGCCGCTGGTATGTTACCAGAATCTTCTTATAGCGGAACAGCACACCAGCAGCATCTTTCACTGTGGACAGAAATAACACACAAGTGAGATATTGTACGGTTAGGATAGTCCTAGGTATATATGTTAATAATATCTATAGGCTAAATATAGTTCATTGTTTTTAATCATCTTGGGGGGGGGGGTTATATAGTTATATAACTTTTCCTGTCTCAGTTTTTCACTACTTTTTCTATGCCTACCCTATTTGTAAAGGTATAAGTTCATGACATATGTGATTAATTATGAACATTTCTCACCTCTTTGTCTCTCTCTCCCTCTGGCTATTCTGAAGACCCTCCTCCTCTTCAAGGCAGGGTGTCCCCCACCTGATCTCGCAGAAGCTGCCATGTTCCGCAAAGCTATGTTTTCTGACATCACATCCGCACCCGACATCATTTCTTCCTCTTCCAAGTAGCTGTCTTCCAAAAATTCTTCCTCATCCTCTCCCAGAAGTGAGAGGGACTCTGGGAAGGGAGGGAGCACTTTACATCAGTCTCCCACTCTTAACATCACAAGAGCTAGAAGGCCAGAGAATTGTATTCATATATACAAGCTAACAGTGCTTAATTTACAAGTACATGTATGTGTCAATACACAAATACACATCTTAAATTATGCTGAAATTGCAGATTCTAAACTTAATGTTAATGTTATTGGTTCAAAGAGGGAAATAATAAAGATTATTCACTATTCTGTTTGGGGGGCAACTGAAAGAACAATTTCTATGAAGTAAATCACCAAAGATAATGTATAGTTCATCTCCACTTGCACACACACCTGGCAAGTCATTCATGGGTCTGTTGTTATTACTACTGCTGGTACTTCCACCACCATGGCCCTGTAGGAGGGGCTGAGAGTGGGAGGGGCCAAACATGGAACTCATCTGAGCACTGACTGACCCGGAACCAGCACTCAAGACCTTGGCATTGGTTGGGGGATGCTGGGCAGCTCTCTGAGGGAATGACTGACGGCTGGCTGAAAGCTGAACCTCTGCTTGCTGATCTGAAAAGTTAATCATTAAAAAACTGTTAGCACTGCTAAGCATAATATTATTGCCCCTTAGGATAAAAAAAGCATTGACTTTGACCTGGTGATCTACATTAACATTGTCATCTACTTACTACGTGAAACAATTACAATTACTATTATACCTAGTTATGTGTCCTAAGCATGTACCTGATTTCCTTAATTAGGCTAATTGTGTGGCAGTTGTGTTTAGAGCTCTGGTCTAAGGCACTTTAACAGTAAGGCTGAAGTGCCTTAGACACTAACGTTGTGTGCTAGTGGTGATTCAAAAACAGGGGTAAGAGATTTCTTACCACGTTCGTCTCGTCGCCTCCTCCACGAAAAACTATGAGAATCATTACCTAAACAATGACAAAAATAAACGACAAATAAATGGCACAAGCTTTTCTGCTCCCCTTAGTCATAACTGAGCACTGTCATCAGCTTAGCTGCAGTTTAGAGTTTAAACTTTAGTGAGTCACTCAGTTGCTGTGTCCTTGAAGACTGGTTTAATTGATAAATCTCTGTTTTACTAAGAGTTAAGCCACAATGACTAATTAAAACACGTCTTCAGGTCTGTATTCCACACTTAAGACTACATACCTTTCAGAGTGGGTTTCAGATGAGGTCAGTTACAGAGAATAAATAACGGTATTTAGATTTTAAATTAGGCCCTGAGGGACTATGAGGGACTAAAATGATCCATGTTATTGATCACTGTGAACGTAATTTTAACATATTAAAGCAAGAGAGAAGCTGTGTATGTTCTCTGCCAGAATAAGAACCTCTGAATTAAGTTGTTCTACAGTAATCTTGGCATAAACATTTAAGTTAACACACAGCTGTACACTAAACCCCCGACATAACCAGTTTATCCAAAGCCGTGTTAAAACTGTGACTAAACTGCTGTTAGGCTAATGACATTGTAATAACCACTAAAATACTACACTGATAAGATCATGGACACCCTATCATATAACAGAAGAATGGAAGTTTAGAATTCAGTTTTCTTTCACTGGCAAGCTCTCTCCATCTGTCCCCCTTTATTTCCATCCCTCTCTCTATCTGTCTGTCTTACCATTGCTCTCCTGACTCTTGGTGGAGAAGATGAAGCGGTCGAGCTGGCAGCGCAGGAAGTCTCTCTCCTCCTCCAGGTCTTCAATGCGTTTCTGCAGCCACGAGTTCTTCTCCAGTGAGATCTGCAGCTGTGTGCGCAAATTCGTTATCAGCAAGTAGGAGCTTGCAGGAGCTGGAGGATCATTACCTGTGTTGGACATAAAGACAAACACACATTCATTTCCACACATTCTGAAGAGTTATTGTTACATCAGGACAGAAGAGAATAAAAAATACTTTTTGTGCCCAAGCTTTTATGAATTTATCTGTAAAGTCCAAGTTGGTAAAAAAAATAAGACACCCCTAGACTGAGTTGCATACTAAATGCTGGTCAGGTGTTCCACCTGAAAAACATTAAAAAATGAACCCTACTCGTCACATCTGAGGATGCAGCTGGCCTCTTTTAGACTTGAAGAAAAACAAAGTGGTGCGTTTTTCTCATGTGTCACCATGTAACAGAGCAGTATGCTCGTAGTACACTGTGAATGAAACCAATAGTTTGTACCCTATGCATACATTTCTCACTAAATGTACATAGTTTCTCATTAAATGTACACAAAATTTTACAGGAGCAACTGTTAAATGCTCAGACTGACCTTCAAAGCTCTGTTCGTTCTGGTTGTAAAAGCCTCCTTGCTGCTCAAAGTTGTTCTCCTCAAAGGGAATGGAGATTTCATAAGCGTCCTCGTTTTTGGGGGCTTTGGAGAAAAGAAAAGAGAAATTTCAAATATGTTTCTACATTTATGCATTATTTAACTACTGAGATTGAAACAAAGCAGTGGCATGATTTGTTGTGAAATCAAACATACTGACTCTGATTTCTTGGCAGTGATGGGAACCAGAGGTTGCATCTACATTTTACTAACTGTCAAAAAATTACAACTGAACATTGATGTATCTTCTGAATTAAACGGTGGTAAATCTGTAAAAAAATACAATTCTTGTATTTAACTCTTGGCTATGACTTTTTAAAATACATTTTAAGTGCATCAGGCATCAGATAACATTTTCATATTAAACTTTGTGATCCTGAAAGTAACCGGATACATTACAACACACTTTTAACAGTTTATTCAATCTTTATACTATTGTTCCTTAAACTTCATGGACATTTCATATGCAAATTGGATAGACAGACAAATGATACACTTTTATATCAGTAGTATAATAGTAATAACAACAGCAGTAACAATTAGAAGTGCAAAGTCCATGCAGAAACTTTGGTTTGTCAATGTGAGTTAATAACACATTAGTTAATAACACATGATAAACTGAATAATGATGCACTGTGATCGTTAGGTGATTGCTCTGTGGTTGCTTTGGCATCCCAGGTGGTTGCTAAAGTGGTTGCTAGCATTTCTAGGCTGCTGATATGTAGTTACTAGTGTGTTTATTAGTGTTCATGTATAAGTGTGTAAGAGTGTGTGTGCAAGTACTGTGTAAATGCTGTGTAATAACTCTGCATTAGTGTTTTTGCAATGTCTATGAGAGAGAAGTGTATTGTGACATCAGTATTGGGAGCTAGATTCGAATTTTCTGAACATCACATCACATCATACACTCCAAAAATACTCCAGAAATACACAAGCACACCTCACTGATAGAGCATTGGGTCTACAATCTTGAAATGTCTTTCTGTTCTAGCCTGGAAGCTGTAAGAAGAGTAACGTGATTTAAAAAAAAATGCACAATTCTAACAATAATTTTCACTGTTTATGTTATAAGAAGAAAAAGAAAACAAGGAACAGTAAGTTCTTTCTGGACACACCACATCAGTGAGAACAACAACAACAACAACAACAACAACAACAACAACAACAACAACAACAACAACAACAACAACAACAACAACAACAACAGTCTTACTTTGCAACTCCTGCGAACTTGCATGCTTCCTAGTGGCTGTTTCTGCCTCGTTCATATTGACTCTCTCCTGTGTGTTTTAGGCTGATTTCACATCAGGAAAAAAGAGAAAAGACGTCATCAGCATATATATTTCATACCTATAACTGAGCTGAAATTTAATATATAATGTCCTGGAGTAAAACTTTGCAGTAAAACCTAATTGTGCAAGAAAAGCCTCACTCCTGAGTGTTTTAGGCTGATTTCACATCAGGAAAAAAGAGAAAAGAAGTCATCAGCATGTATTTCATTCCTTAAACAGACCTGAAATGTAAAATAGGGTGGCCTAGTGTAAAGACATGGCTACAAAAAAAAAAAACTGCGCAGGGATTTTTTAAAAACTTGACACTGATACAATTGTCAAGACTAAACACAGTCCAACACGTTGAATTATAAATTTTAATCTGTTCAGTCTGGATCTGCACATTAACTAAGCTGGGATAACGAAGCTCTCAGATAAATAAGAGTTATGTTACAAATGGAGACTTTAGCAGTAACTTTCATACACTTCAATATATTGTATTAATATATTAACACCAATGACAACACACATTGTGATCATAAGCTTAGTAAGTGTACAAAAACGCACCAAAACATAAACAAATAAAGAGGAGATCACTGTCCACACTGGAAACACAGTGTTACTTCACTAGGTTGTATCTTTTTTGCTTCTTCTCCTTTTCTCGGCACTGGTTACCTCCAGTAGATAATATTCAGACCTGTCTGGCATGCACATACGGACCCTGAGCCCTTTACCAGCTGGGAGACAGGCTGCTGCATTTTCAGGATTCAAGAGAAAATGAGTAACGTTAGCTGCAGCCTGCTTAGCTGCCGTTCATGCAAATGAAGTCTTTTCTGCATTTCTGAGAATGAACGACACTGTGCACAAACCGTTCCCTGGTCTCTGAGCGTCTCTGCCGTGCGCATATAAACAGCCCTGCTCTCAGTGCTCCGCTGATTTTGCGCACATTTGCTAAAAACCTGCAGCCGCAAACAATAACAATTAAATGTCTTTCCCCAGTACAGTCGTCACCCTCCATAAAAAATGACGTATTTCCGGATGCGCGCGCCCGCACTCGCGCGCGTTTGTGTGTGTGTGTATGTGTGTGTGTGTGTGAGAGAGAGAGAGAGAGAGAAAGAGAGAGAGAGAGAAAGAGATGTGTGTATATGTGTGTGTATGTATTTTTACATGTGTGAGAGTGTGTATGCACGTTTGATATATGTGTGTGTGTGTGTGTGTGTGTGAATGTGTGAGTATGCATGCACGTGTATGTGTGTTTTTTGTGAGAGTGCATGCACGTTTGGTGCGTGTGTATCTGGCTATTTATCTCTGCTGGAACCAGATGTCCCTATAATGATAGAAATAGCAGACATACCAGTAGAAGTGTGGACATTTTACTGGTCCTCACAAAGAAGCGTGATGTGTTCAACTCTTTGGTCACTGAGACTGAGGTTGGGGTTTGGGTTAGGTGTAGGTGTAAAATTATTCTTTAGGTGTAATTACTCTGTAGGTGTTGTTGAATGACTCTTAGCATCACATGGATCAAATGAATGTCCTCACACATATAGTATTGTGTGTGTGTGTGTGTGTGTGTTTCTGTTTATCTCTGATAGAACCAGACGCAATCGTACAGATGTCCTCACAATGATAGAAATACCAGACTTACACGAATCGGTGGAAAGCCCTCACACATATTACAAAACCCAACATGTGTAAAGTGTGGGTGTGAAGTGTCCATTTGTCATCTGAGAACACACCACACCACAGCACACAGTGTTAAGAGCACGGAATTCTTTCTCTGCATTTAACCCATTCACCAAGTCAAGCAGAAGACAGCCAGGAACACAGTGCCTGGGGAGAAGTGTGTGGGGACAGTACCTTGCTCAAGGGTACCTCACTGGTACCACTGGCAATCCTAGGATTTGAACCCACAACCTTCTCATTGCATGGGCAGGTCCCTAACCAAGCCATCTAGTGTCCTATAAGTGTGTGTGAAATGAAATGGGAGGGTTTATGGTAAAGGAGTGTGCGTGTGTTTGTGTTGGGGGGGTGGTATCGATTAAAAAAAAAAAAATTAAATCTTTTGAGCTTAGACTACAGCTAAATGACTAACTCAGTATAATTAAAGTTCACTCCTTATTTTATAAAGCAATGGGCTGTGTCATTAAACCTGTCTTACCAGTTATCTGCTCAGGACCAGACAGAGAGAGAGAGAGAGAGAGAGAGAGAGAGAGAGAGAGAGAGAGAATAGAAATCAAGCCAGCAAGGAAGAGATAGCAAGAAAGACTAAAGGAGAAAGAAAAAAGAAGAACAAAATAGATAGATAGATAAACAGACAGACAGACAGAGGGCTGTTAGTTAACAGATACACATGTAAAGGTGGATCTGGAAAGGCACTCCCACTCGGTTGTCATTTTTGGAAGGAATTTTACTGACAGGTGAGTAACGAGATGAAATGTTTTAGCAGAGATTTGTTTGTGTTTTCAGAGATCGCCTGTAACGTAGCGCATTTTTCCACTTTTTAATTGTGCCCAAAACTGCATACCACCATACTAAATAGTGTGTAAAAAATACAGCATACCACCACTCCAAGTGCATTTGTTGGTGTGGTATTTAAAGTAAAGTACTGTGCGTGAGTCTTTGGCACCTGTGAAAAAACTATTTGAAAACCTTCTATATGACCAGTGTTATTTTTCACAGTGTTATTACTAAATATGCCAAATAAAACGTTAAAAGATTAAGTACAAAAAACATTGCAGTAAATAGTGATTTTGTGTACAATGATGCTGGGGCAGCTGGTGGTCAGGGAGTTGTCCCTGTTATTAGAAGATCATGGGTTTGAATCCCAGGACTCCTAGTGGCACCACTGAGGTAACCTTGAGCAATCAGTGCTTCATTAAATTAAACCAGGAGCTGCTTATGGAATCCAAGCAACGGCGACAGAGACGTGGAGAAGAAATCTTTACCCAAACCTGTGTTCATCTTACCAGCTCCATAACATCAAATACTTTTTTACAAACAAAACACCTCTTGCTTCTGTTTTATTGCTTTCTTGTTTGTTTGCATTTATTCTAAAGTTAACTTTGCTATCAGAAAGACACTTGATCACACACTGAGAAAAATGGTGCCAAAGACTTTTTCACAGTACTCTTTAGTAGTATGTAGTTTTGGATACAATCTTTTCTCATATCCATCTGATGCAGTTGAGAGTAACTTGTCTGTAACACAATATAAGTTGATAGCCATAT
>JBBJLS010000006.1:10826697-10839598 GCA_037577275.1 Bryconaethiops microstoma
AGGGAGACTGTCCCCTGTAGTTAGGGAATGGAAGTCACTTTGGATAAAAGCGTCTGATAAATGCCATAAATGTAAATGTAAATTAATCTCAGTGTGTGGCTGTGGACGTGAGATGCCAACAATCTGACAGGTCATTGTTTGACTCATCTGCGTAAAGTTTTGTGCAGAACAAAGTAAAAAAATTGCATGATGTCACAGACTTGACCTATAAGCTGCTTCAGTTTGAGCACCCAATTTAAAACAACCTCCCACATCCCCTAGAGCAACCACAGTAGAGGTAGCGCTCTCTTTTTGGCATTGTTACCAAGCATATTAAACACAGACACGTGCTATTTATCTGTCACGGACCTTTGGGTAATACCAGTACTTTTCTTTTAATCTGATACCAAGTAATGTCAAGGCTGGGATCCCACTATCAACAATGACATGTTTGTATAAAAAGGAATCTTTTATGATTACTACAGCGAAAAGCACAGAAATGTGTACATTATAATTTGCATCAGTGTAACATTATAATTTGCATCAGTGTTAAGTAAAGTGCTATAGTATAGCATCGTAATGTATCTCATATAGTAATGTATCTTACTTGGCTCAGCATATGAGTGTCAAGCAGAGGAAGAACACAGAATGAAATATTGCATATTTATTTGCTGTTTGTTCATTGCTTACTTTTCTCACCTTTGAAGACACGGTTCATTTAATAAAAAAAGACCTATGTTCAATTTACTATTCAAAGAAAAAAACTGAAAAGACTTTATATTTTCATGTGAGGACTGATTACAAGAAAGATATGTCTTGATCGGAAATATGGATATTTCAGTGTTGATTACCTATCCCTATTGACCAACATCAAACATTGTGTAGTTTACTATCTAGTAAGGGCAACAATTGCCTATGGTGGTAATTGCAAGAGGTTTATACCCAGACGCTGCATTTCTAAAGAAACATAAATGAGGAAGTCTAAAAAAAAAACGTAAGCAGCCAACAATAGCTTATGTAATAAATATGGCTTCAACTTATAATGAACATGACTGCAGCAGTTAGCAGATGGAACTATCATTTGTATTTTCAGATGCACTTGTCCAAGGAAAAAGATGTTTTGAACACATACACATAAATAATACATGAAATAATAAATAAACAAATACATAAATAAGGGCAAATGATTTGTAGTAGAATGTTTTCATTTCACCACATTCCTGTATGTGAATGATCTGTGAAGAAATAGGATTGAACTATTTGAATATTGGGTCATTGTCGGTTTTCCAGGTGTCTGGCCGGAGCCTCCCCCACTGTCCGTACAGGCAGGGAAGCTTGTGATTGGCCCTCATCACAGCCACACTGATGCAGGAATCTGGCTTCCGTATGATCTCACACCAGTCCGGGTAATCTATTGGTTGTGGATTGCTGTTGGGATGGCAGTTAACATGTGATTAGACAGCAGGAAAAGTGCATACATACATTACAGTTTTAAATACTGAATTTGTTGAATTACTCTAAATACATCATTGTCAATAACAAACTCAATTGTGCAAAATGTGTGCAATTCATTGCTCACACACAAAATACATTTCTCATGATAGTCTTATAGTCTCAAATTTATGCTCAATGTCCTCATAAAGTGAAACATACAGCAATCAGTGTGGAATCACTTACTGATCACAGCAGCCTACTCCAAAGGGCTCCATACATACACAGTGATAGCAGTCTTTAGTGACCCAGCTGTCACCAATACCATAGACCTGACCCAGGTAGTCACAAGTACCTGTGTAGCAAATAACACAATAATTTATCAATAAATGTATATTATGCATATTTAAAGAGAACTAAATATCAAGTCTATGAAAGTTCTAGCACATATGAAACTAAAACCTAATTCCAGATGGACTCTGAAGGTGTACATAATAGTTCTTCATAAAAATGACCGTTACAGTCTATGTCTGTAGTTGAGTGGATATAAAGTCTTGAATGAAATGCATTTTAAATATTGTTGATTTAGAAGTGATAAAAAAACGAATCACTAGGCTGCTAACTTTAGAGAACTCTCCTGTGGTTTTCAGTGTAAGGTTTAGCTGCTCATTTGTAGCATGTGGTTGGTTAATGACAATAACTTTGTTTCCTTGTACATATTAATGGAAGAAAAAAACTCAAAACACACTTAAAATAGTCGCCAATTGGAAGGTGCCATTATAATGTCACTGTTAGAACAAAACCTTCTATCTACAATTTTGTAATTTTTCATTTCTTTTTGTGTTATCCGTTAAACATGACAAGTGCTCTTTACATTGCGTCTGAATGTCATGATGAATGGACTAATAGAAATGGTCCAAAATGAGTTTGAAATCTCGATTCATTGACCTATGTTGAATTTTAATAGCGTCTTTTCCTCATACGAATTTATATACAGATTTTTCTGACAGTGACGATGTTTTGCATCAGTTTTTGTAAAAAGAAACATGTAGAAATGATTGTGTGTGGTAGTCAGTGGTGCGATACAGATGCTGCAGAAAGAGATGTGGTTGAAATAATATTTCTTTAAAGCACTAGATCCATTGAACAGAATGACTGACATCGCTGCATTTACAAAATTGCTTCTATGGTCAGCACAATAGTTTAGTGCCAGAGTACAGAATCCAAAAATACAAGGGAGTTAAACACACACAAGAGTTACAGCAGTTACAACACACACAGGCATACCTTTAGTATTGAAGGTACATTCTCCAGTGCTGTAGACTGCTAAAGAGGGATTGACCACATTTAGCAGAAATGCAAACGCCAGAAGTGCATTCTGGGTCACAAAGTGGACAGTACCCATCTAGAAATTAGATTCATAACAGACCTTGTTAAATTTTCTGAAAAATAATTGAATCATTTGTAAGATATTTACCTGCTGGATCATAAACATAATGAGATACTTAAGACGAACAAAATATTTAAATGATGCGCGCTAACCTTTGATTATTTTGCTTCTCTTTGAGTGTCTCTTATTCTGCAGTGTTCTTCAGAAGTGTTCTTCTTTCTTCTTTGTTCTAATCTCCTTCTCTGTTCTTTCTCTTTTCTCCAGGAACATCTGACTGCGCTGTGGGAGCTTCAGTGATCTCCAGTATTTATACGTTTCCCTTCGACCCTCCTTTTTTTACGCTTAGGCACACAAAGAGCATGTTGCTCAGGCACAGGCACAAAAGACCTCTTCTCACAAATCTTTTTATTTTGTACAATCACACCGACCCACAAGGTTTACAATGTTTTGTTCTTTGTACCCTATTAGTGGCTGTGTGAGTGTGTTTGCCTATTTCACAGGAAGCAGTAGACATAAGATGCAGCAGAGCAGGTGTGTAATGCCTGGTCATACTGCCTGAGATTTCTGGCCATTCATAAGTTGTATGTGTACGTATGAAGGATAAAATAATAATCAAATAATTTTACGTTTGTACACTCATAAAAGGTGCCTAACCTACATAGTGTGTCTGTGTTGCAAACACTAGTCCATAGTCACCCAAATTATTCCATAAAAAATACCCAAAACTTCTCTCAAACCACACAAATTGCACTGAACTCTTTATTTAGGTGGCACAGACATCTTGATGTGGTTTAAGATACAGTATATCGAAGTATTACTGGGTACTATAGAAAATAGACAAAACATTATGTGCGGCAGAACACTGTTTAGATAACAGGGCCTGTTTTCACAAACCACCCCTAGAGCACGGGTGCTGATCTAGAATGAGTTTGTGTGGCCAAAGCTTTCATCAATACAGAGGAATTGACTTCTGGTGTGTGTTAGCAACGTTAGTCTAAAGAAGGAAACATTGGACCCTAAACAGGTTTGGGCTGATGGCCTACATCTTGGTTTAACTACTCCTATACGTAGATAGACAGACAGACAGACAGACAGAAAGGCAGACAGATAGGTAGAGCAAAAAGTAATTTATGAATATGCATGCTTTCGTGTTTTGCAGTATGGTCATATTCAGTATGAAATTAACGGCCCCGAAGGCAGAATTATCCTCTTTATATCCACGTAGTCATGTGTGTGTAATGTAATTATGCTCTGTCCAGCATATGATTGTTGGGAATTTCTCAGAATTTTCTTGTCTTACTTTTAGCCGTGTTATTTTGATGCGCTGTGATTAAGTTGCATGCGTTATAACAGTGGTGAACTGTGTGTGTGTGCGCATATGTGTACATAACGCTTATAATGTGTTTACTACATTTATCTGACACTCTACAGGTTGAGTAAACACAGAATCTGTCTATTGCTCCCATGTAGTAAATGACACTGAGTGTCTGTTTGTGTGTTGTTTGTTTGTGTGTGTGTGTGTGTGTGCGTGTGCGTGCGTGCATGCGTGCGTGTGTCCTGCACTCTTTTTCCCACATCATTTTTTTCTTTCTTTTAACATTCATGCATTAATAATAAAGCCCATTAAAAACAACAACCCCACGTAACAGCCATACCACACAGTTTCAATGTAGAAGGGAGAGCAAATGATATATGATCAAAGGTTGCTTGGTTTCCAGTAACTAGACCAGACCAGTCATGTCCTACCCAGAACAATAAAATGTTGCCTGTGATAAGGGCCACTGTATCATGCTCACTTGCTTCTTAATCTGTCCAACCCAATACATGAACTGCTTCTATCATATAGAATAGCTATACCGTATTAAAGACTGAGAAAATATGACAAGAACGTGGTATAGCACTAAGCACACATACTTTCGCCATGGGGTTAATTCACTTATGAAAGCACGAGTGCACTAATGCAATAATGTCAGTGTATTAGGATATATTAGAATGACAGAAAAAATAGCCTTCTGTCGTAAGTAACCACATTGTTAAGTGCATGGGTAAAGTAGCTTTGGGACATAAACTGTGGTTGCACGAGTTTTCAAACTGCCTGAGTCACAGACTACAGTCCGACCCTTCCACCCACACATACACACACACTTAAATTTAAAAGAATAAAGAACATTGGATAGATACATCAAGCTGCTAAAAATAGCCTGCTTATGAGATAAGCATGCATATGCTGCTTAAAACACACTGCTCTTCAGCAAATGGATTTTATTCATGTGGAACTGATGGCCACGAATGTATCAATTGCTTTTAAAGAATATTTTTTTCATTCTTCATAAACAGGCCTGAAAGTATTTGCATGTATGATTTGTGTAACAATGGGCTTTAGATATATGCACTATATGGATTGGGAAAAGTATTGTGACTCCTGACCATTACACCAACAGGGACTTCAATAACATTGCATTCAAATACATAGACTTTAATATGGAGCTGGTCCCCCACTGCAGCTAAAGCAGCTTCCGCTCTTCTTAGAAGATTTCCGACAAGATTTTGGAGTTTCTGTGGGAATTTTAGGCCCATTCATTCTGTAGAGCATTTTTGAGGTCAGGCACTGATGTTGGACGAGAAGTCCTGGCTCGCAATCTCCATTCCAGTTCATCCCAAAGGTGCTGGATTGGGTTGAGGTCAGGGCTCTTTTTTTTGGGCCAGTCAAGTTCCTCCACACTAAACTCATCCAACTATGTCTTTATGGAGCTTGCTTTGTGTACTGGGGCACAATGCTGGAATAGAAAAGGTTATTTCCCAAAGTCTTGGTGTGCTGAAGTATTAAGATTGTCCTTCACTGGATGTAAGGGGCCTAGCCCAAACCCTGAAAAACAGGTCTGTCCCAATACTTTTGACCATAGTGTATCAAGTTAAGTGTAATTTAAGCAGACCTGTTCGATCATGCTTACCCACAGTAATTGCTTAACCACAGTCTGTTCAATTTTTTTTTATTCTTGGCTGAACTTTGCACCAGTTATTAAAAAAACAGTTCTCACCAAAGCAGTAACTTTTTCTTGTCATGTTTTTTATCTTATGATTTATGTCATCAGTATAGAGACAGCCGCTTATTTTTTTTTTTAGCTTCTGTGGAAATATGTGTATGTATAGGATTGTCTGTGTGTATGCACAGGCATTTGCATAAAAACACACACACACACACACACACACACACACACACACACACACACACACATATATATATATATATATTCCCTCTGTCCTATTCAAAGGTGAAATTGCATGTTATAATCATTTGTATTGTTTTACACACAATATTACCAAATAGACTGTATATTAAAACAACTGTTTATTTAATATATCAAGGCTATACTCTTTTATACTGTTTTCTGTTTAAATGTTTTGGTCAAGGTATCAACCTCAAAAATTGATCACCACATTTCAGGAGAGAAGCAGTAAAGATTTATTCTCAAAAAAGCACAAGCCTGGTACACTGAATTAATTTTATGCATTTATCTAAAACATTGATTCCAAAAATTTGAACTGTGTTTCCAAACCTGTATATTTGTTGTGTAAGTGGAAAAGAAAAGAATAACTAGAACTTACAGACTCCTTGCCAAATATGCACATGTTTAACATTGAGCCATGAAGCAGTATTAGGACATTTATTAAATAGCACTCCTATTCTGGTAGAAATCTGCTTATTACTTTTGATCACTATTAACAGTTACGTTTGCGTTTTACCTTTCTATTCCATCTTCTTCTGTCCTTAATAAAAAGGACACTATATTGGGTGGAAGGTCATAAGTGTGATGATGAGTAGAGGTGTGCCAGGCTCTATAGGAATATGTCTGATATTTAGTTGATGTGATATGAGGAAAACAACCGAATATCAAACATATCATACAGCCCCTGGCCTGCGGATGGCAAATGCTGTACCTGGAGGAAAAGACTGGTTATTAAATGGTTGTCTCTGGACCATGGGTTTAGGAGAACAGGGGAAAACGAGAATCCTAGGCAGAGGTAGCATCAGAAAAGCAGCAGGAGGAGGTGTAACAGCTAAGTAACAGATACGTGCAGAGAAAGAGATTAATGTCTCCAGTACACCACCACAGTGGAGCAGCTGGACACACGCCTTATCAAATACAGCCAGGAAAATACGCTTGTATTTGTCTGCTGGTTGCGAATAACCAACAGACCACTAAGCAAATGTCTTACACTCAAACATGCCTTATAGAATCTGACCTAACACACACAATGATGATCCATAATGGGGAAAATGTATAGAAAAAAACAGACTTACCACGCAGAAATGAGGTCTTGTCTAAATCAGCGTTGAGGCAAACTCATGCATATGTGTGCACTAGAGATGATGAAACTGAAAAAAGCACTCTAAATCTATTCAATCTATAAGGTGACATGCACCAGAGCATCAGTGTCAGTGTGTGTAGTGCAGTGATCTTGTATGTGAGTGTGTGAAAAGTTTTACTCATAGGGGCATTTATATACGTCCCAGGCAGAAGTTTTGCACCCCACACATCGAGGGGTTAATTAGGAGCATATTGATCACCATGCCTACGGCTCTTCCCCCTGCATTAAGCTAATCAATATCTGTGATTTCACACTCAAACACACACAGAGGGCGACAACAGGGTCACCACTCCAGGCCCAAAATCTCCTTATCAATATCATAATCATCAGATCCATTCCACACATCTGCTCTAATACAAGCCTCAGAATACTGCCATTAACTGTGCAGCACTGGTCGGACCAAAAAGGAGTCCCACATACATATTGTTGGACAAGATTATTATAATGTTTGTGTGTGTGTGTTTATTTACTCATTTAAATGATTATTTATTTAGCGAATTAAATTATTTATTTATTTATTTAGCTCATATAGTTACTTACTATAGATTTTATTTTAAATTCTAATATAATGTGAGTAAACTGAGCATTCATGCCATTACTAGTCTTATTGTGCATTTTTAACATGACAAACCTGAGTCTGTCTGTTCACCCTCTATGCCAGTAAAACAGACCCAGAAACAAGGCTTTGATTTTAAATTTGGATTTACAGCAGTACAGTGTATAAGTTGGAATTCATGGTAAAAACCATTGAATCATACCACTGAAGAAAAATACACCTGCTCTAGTTCAGTTCAGTTCAAAGCCCATCATAGAGCATTAATACAAAACCAGTGGTTGTTTAGATCCTTCGATGAGTTTTAATGTTCTCAATGAGAAGTACAAAGTTGAGGCCTGTGTATTTTTTTCTTCTGTTCCTGTGGTGCCTCAGGTGTTTGTAGAATAAAATACGACACATCATAAGAAGTATCATATTTACCTTTTCACACAGGAATGTATTCTGTTAATTCTGGTAGATGCCATGATTAAAACCTTTTATTAGTGATAAAACTATTGAACACACTACGAAACACAATGTGCTTAAAATGTGATTAACCCTACCTTAATTTACCCCTGAAAATACACCAAACCCCTTAATTTGAATTAAGTGGCCATTCATTTGTGAACCAATCCCTTAATATTATCTTAAAAGTGGATTTAAGGCACAAGTGTGAAACCCCTTAATCTTAAACATAAGGCATTCATTCAGGAGGTTCTGTTATTTAAGGGGCAAATTTTAATCTGTCTTAACCTGTGCACTTTTCCCCTTAATTTTGCGTAATTTCCTGGAAATTAAGGTCAAAATGAAGGTAAATTTAAGGGGTAAAATTAAGCGGTTTGGTTTCATAGTGACAGTAAGGCAGTTTTTATTCTTTAAAGCTTTTATGTCTTTTTATCATTACTGCTCCACTCCAAAAATGTTTCTTTAATTGAGAGCAACAAAAAAATTACAAAAAAAAGAAATACAGGGGGCCCTCGGGTTACAACAGTCTCGACATGCAACGTTTCGAGTTTTCGACGCTCACTCCCTCTCCCACTCGGCTTACACCGTTAGCCTCGTACTTACGGACTACGTGGGCGAACTAGTTTTGTTGCGCGCAGCGGAAGAACACGCAGTAACGCAACGTATGAATGAGGGAGGTTTCCTTTTCCTTTCTCTGGGGCTTAGTTGTGTTTAAGATTTTACAACTGTGTTATTATATGTAAGTGACTTAAGGTAGGGTGTGTTTCAACTTACACCAAAATTCGGGTCACATCACTGCCGAAAGAACGGACTCCAGGACCCCCTGTACATACAATTAAACATATTTATCCAAAATATGACAATGTTGCTGATCCAATTTTTATTTACTTTTACGGTCCATTCAACCTGATTCACTATCATCGTTTTACTTCATTTCACTTGCTTTGGTGCAGCTTATCAGAGATGGTTAAAAATGATCACTGTGGTGATCAATTGGATTGGAACCACACATGATCGTTCTCTTTTAGAACCAACAGTAAAGAGGCCGATTAATTAACCATAATGTTTAGTAAACTTTAAAGCACACACTGGAGGGATAGGAGAGAAAGAAATGCCCAATATGCAAACAGATGGGTCCAGGAACCGCTGGGGAAAATGTGTGATTTATTCAATCATCAAAAACTTTCTCTACCTAGGATTTCTTGTGTAATAGAATCCTATGTTAAATACAGCAGTATTTACTTACTTTGGTGCTTCTTTTGACATAAGGTGGAAACCCCGCTAGACACTTGACTTTTATTTAATTGACTTTAGATTTACGTTATCTTACATTAAGTACATAATAAAGACGATTGATTCAATAAACATCAGCTTAATTCTTTTTTAACATGCATGACTGCCAATTCTGTTTCTGATCAATTGTGAGCTTTCTCCATCTCTCCTTCAGTTTGTATTGCTGTCTTTGTATTTCCAGTGACTAGAAAAAAGGCATTTTTCACTGTCTTTCATACATTAGCTTTCATCATAATATTTAGCACTCATCCATTCGGTTATAGGTGTTTAATATGAGCAGTAGTTGATTGTTCAGACTGTGTATGTGTGATTTGGTGGGGTCCAAATGTCCTTTGGATCATTAAAAACATTACCATTTTGACATTTATGTCCCCACTTTTTTTTTTTATTATCCTTTTTCCAGTTACTGTTTTGGTCCACTCTGTATCTTCTATTTAGGGTTCTATTCACCATGTTAAAATTTTCAGTTTAAATGACAGCTAAACACTCTCAAAGTTGCAGAAATTTAAACCAGCAACCAGATTTAATGACCATATGTGCTGATCACTGCATCAGCCCATCAGAGACTTCCATGGAAAGATACAGGTGTTTGGGAGACGTCCGTTTCTTTCCTCCCTTCATGCTTTGTATGCTGTGCAGAGCCCTGCTGGACGCAGTGACCTTCTGAGTGAGCTGGGGCGGAAGAGACAGAGAGCCACTAATTGTGTCCTCTAATTGTGGGCCTGCGGGCAGCAGTGTCATTGGTAGAGTGGGACGGGGGAACACAGGGGTACGAGAGGAGAAAGAGGAGGAGCAGAGAGGGAAAGAGTATAGCAACACTCACATGAATACCCAACACTGAGTTCACATATGAGCAACATCAGGTTTTAGTCCCTTTATTTTGAACTTTGTAACATGGGTTTCGTACTTTTTGGAGTAAGATATAAAAGTCAGAGGTATAGAATATTATGAGAGAAAGAATATTATGGAAATAGCGTCTCTTTAAACTGTTCACAGTAACGTTTATAATCTGGAGAAAGTGGTTGTTACAATCCTTTATCTCAATATTGGCCTTGAAGGACTTTTCTGAAATGTTTTGTCTGTGCGATGACTTCTGGGAGTTTGCAGTTATTCCAGTTAACATTCTACTAGCAAAAATACATTTGACAATTCAATCAGCCAACATGTAAAACAGCACCATATTTTAATAGCGTTTGATTAAAAAATGTTAGAAAAACAGCACAGTGAGATTACTTCCACCAATGATTCCAAAATTTTCAACCACAATTTAAGCATCTTCCCATTTTGTCTTATTACTGCTAAATAAAACCTTTCACATATGAAACATAAAAAACAGTCTTACATACACAAGCAACCTTTTCCAAGTTTGAGACATTTAATATATTTGCAATATTTAACAACATTTCAAGTCGCATATCACAGATATGCAGGGATAGACTCTTATAGCAGTCTTGCTGTTTGAAGATTCTGATTGGTTTGTAGCAGTACGGTCAGGGCTGCGCCGAGCTATTGGGCTGAGGATGATGTGGGATGACAGTGAGAGGGTCAGAGCATCTCGATTGGTCGATACAAACTAGCAGATATAAACATGAGTGAGAGTGTACCATGGAGCAACAGAGCCTGAAGGACAGCCTCACTTTTACATATACACACGTTTATACATACACACAGAAGTGGTCACAGCTGTGGATATTTCTGAGAGGACACCACATTTGTTCTTTTTGTCCTCTCTCAAACACAAGATAAGAACACAAAGTTTTACGAAGGTTTACACGGACTAAGTAACAACGTAATAATGGTTAATCATTTAAAATTCTTAGGCTTAATGTAGTGGCCCATAATGTAGCATTCTGGAAATGTTTGTATATTTTTCAATATATACCCATAACACAGGTCAACAGGTCAAAATCAGAGAAGTTTATGTGGGTTTTGTAGTGTTTTTCATGCTGATTTCAAATCTGTTTTTAGTTTTTCCCGCACGTACAGTTTTTGTGAGTTGTATATTGCATGATAGTGGTATAATTAGCATATAATAATCATATACTAAGTGTTTTTGAAGAAACAGTGGCAGCTGACTGACACTGATCATTATATCTATGCCACAGTGTGAGTCTGTCTGACTATTGCAAATCTAATATTACTCATAATTCAAAAAGTTGATGTGACTAAAAAAACCCGAAAGCCAGTCTGAAATCATCATGAAAAAATGGTTTAGAAAAGTGTGTTGTGGTTTCTGATGATTACAATTTTTTTTGTTGACCTGTGTAATTATGGGATGATCAGTCTTGCTTTAATTGTTCCTAACAAGTTTAGCATTATGTGATCTACTCAGAACAAATACCAAACACAAAATATGCAAATCAATTTCTCACGAAAAAGAAATGTAGAAGTGTATAGATGGAAAATAAGATTGCCTTTTTCCAAATTATTTTTCAAACATTTTAAGGTAGTAGGTTAGTCAACCTGTTGAAGTTGCCAACACATTTGGGCTAGAGCTTCCATTCATTTAACCTTCAAATATGTTTGATGCATTACACAGTTACTTCACAATATGCATGCTGAACCCTTAAAGTTTTGTGTAAATTTCACAGTGTCTAACAAATGACTGGACATTTATAACATTTGTGCCTCGGTTGAGTGCTTCCGGCATGTTTTGTTGCAACAGAATTCAAATCCAGGCCAATAATCCAATTCTCAGTTCAAATATAGGACAATAATCCCATTCTCATCAAAATAATAATCCAATGGCCAATAAAAAATACAAGCAATAATCTCATTCCTAGTACTGTCAAACAGGGCAATTGCCAATTCAAATACATGCTAATAATCCCATTACTAATTCAATTACAGGCCAATAATGTCATTCCCAATTCAAATCCAGGACAATAGCCCAATTCAAATCCAGGACAATAGCCCAATTCAAATCCAGGACAATAGCCCAATTTCAAATTTAAGACCGGGTCAATAATCCCATTCCAGGTTTAAATCCAGCTCCAAAATCCCATTTCCAATTGAAAGAAAAGGATCCAGGCTAATAAATCCAATTTCCAGTTCAATCGCTGTTAAAAATACCTACCAATAATCGCATTCTCTCTTCAACTATATTCCAAAAATCCCTTACCCAGTGCAATGGGACACTACCAGATGTTTGTAATGTAGATTTCTCAGCACTTGATGCACAAAGGTGGAAAGTGTCCAGTCCTGTGAATGTAATGCAAAGGATAAATATAACCAACCAACAAAAAACAGATGCCACAGAAGCTCCAGATTATCTCAAAGTACAACTTTGATACAGTGCCGTAAAGAGTCCCCGCAAAAATTAAAAAGAGAAACTGAAAAACCATGGACACTGTTAACGTGAGACAGACTGTGATTGCTTTCCTCTTCGTGTGGTTGGTCTGCTTACTGTCCTTCCCTTTCTGACCTGGTCCTGGAAA
>JBBJLS010000006.1:10839698-10858180 GCA_037577275.1 Bryconaethiops microstoma
CACACACACACACACACACACACACACACACACACACACACACACACACACACAAGTTTGCAAACACTCCTACTGTCTTACATGCCCATTGTTTAAATTCATAAGCCTTCATCAGGGACAAAATCCATGCATATACAGCCATTTGAGTTCTAAATTTTAACAATAAGACTGTAAAGAATAATGCTTGTGAAACTGTGTGTTCTTTGAGTTTCTGAGTGCATTTGCAAGTTGCCACTCACCTATTTGTTCAAATTCCGCTGCATAGGCAAAATGATTTCTTTCTTTTTTTCTTTTCTTTGCTTTTTTTTTAAAAACCCACACATCCCTTCAAAGACACTATGTGAGACAGTGTGAGGGAGAGACAGAGACAGAGGGTGAGGTTGAGAGACAAAGGGAGAGACAGAGAGAGAGAGAGACAGAGAGTTATGCAGCCCATTGCCCTGTGATTGTTATCTTACCTGCCGTGTATGTTCAGACAAACACAGTTAAAAATACACTTCGGAAACGGCCAACGTAGCGTCAAATCTCAACTTGCTCAAAGTGTGGTCAAACGTCAGACAGTGGAGATCAGAGCTGGTGTGCGTGTGTGGTGTCTGTGTGGGGGGTGGGGTGGGGGAGGCCATGAGGGACCTTTGACTATTACTGCTTAGTTGAGGGAACTTGTGTGTGTTTGTGAGAGTGTGTGTGTGTGTGAGTGCCTTTGTTCATGTGAAAAAGGTATTGGCCTTTGTTTCCAACTTGAGTCTATTTTCCCAGGGAGAGATTTCTCACATTTTAAGCATAACCAGCATGTTTTTTTCACAGCTTTTCAGAATTACTTTCAGTCTCTGAGAAAGTAGAAACTCAAGTTAGAAACAAAGACCAATACTTTGTCTTTGTCTTTATTTTGGCCTTATTCCCAGCCTGGCTGTAATTTCCTATGGAAAGAAATGAATGTTACATAACTTTTCCTGACTGCATTGAAAATGGTACACTCAGTAATTTGTAACGTAACATTTAATCCTGTAACTTTTTTTTTTTAACTCAAGAAAAGTTCAGTGCTTCGGACAGCCATGCAGGTTGAATTCTTTTCTTCTGATGCGACCATCACACTGAGGAGTTTATCTGTTTACTTACTTTGAGTACAATTGACTATAACTCACACTGCACTTATTTCTCCCTTTTTAGGAAACCCACTACCCAAGAAGACACATTTGAGTGAGTACAGAGACTGACATTTCTTCATATTTGACTTCTTTCTACACGTGTGTTAACATGCCATGACTAATGCGTGCTTTAAATATGAACATCTATCTCTTTGTCGCATGGTGAACTGATGGGCACGAAGTAGAAACATATGGATGGTTCAAGTTAGCTTTCTGTCACTTCTAATTCTGAACGCAACTCCCAGTCTAACTAACGCAACAGTTTAACCAAATGTCATATTTAGTGTCATACTGTCCTGGATTCACAGTGGCCTCTCAACTCCTATGGGTGCCCCTTTTGTCCCTTTCTGCCTGCAGCGTCTGCATCACACAGCTGATTACCAGGCAGAATGCATATCAATGATACCTTTCACTGAACCTAGTAAGGGAACAAAAAACTGCATCGATGGGGATTGCACTCACAATCTCCCGATAACAGAGCCAATGCTAAGACAGGAGCCGAGGAGCCCAAATCACACTGTGAAAATACACACAATAATAGTTCAGGTTTAGAAGTTTTATTTGTCACATGCAGTTATATGTAGTACACCATACCGTTCCAGCAGTACCCTCAGCTGTGCTACACAGAATTGACAAGACAATATCAATCTAAACAAGACAAAATCAATCGAACAAAAAAAGAAATATAATTTAAAAAGTAAGAACATATTTATAAATGTAAAAAAATGAACAATGAACAAATTAACAATAGATGTTGCTGTAGCTCCGGCGCAATGACTTCTATGATTTTACGAATTTTATTAAATACAGGGAAACACACTGAAATTGTTGTCTGTGGTAATGGATTGTGTGGTATAGCTGCAGCAGCTGGAACAAGACTTATTATTTAGTAACTGCTATAAAATATTTGGAAAATAATAAGAAACTAATGCCAGTTCTGTATTAATGATAGTGAGGAGCTGAATTGTTTGTACACAGAATAGACTATTGGACTAGTATTAACTGGAACCACTTCTGGAACCACTTCTACTAGTAAGACGAGCTGGTAGGTGGTAAGAGTGTGTATGACACAAGCATGCTGGAGTGGGATATTAATTGGTGCTGGTTATTTGCAAACTTTTCTCAAGGGATCCAGTTCCATCACATTTTATGTTCACCATAATTACATCATGTTATCATGATGCACGATTCATTGCCACATGCCTTGTACTGAGTGTATGGGTGTGTGGGGGAACTCCATGCCCATGGAGTGCGTATGAGTGATAGGTGCGTGTCAGGCAGCCATGCTGCCGTGGTTACGGAGGTGGGCTTGAAGCAATGTAGCAGTGCACGGCTACACCTGCCAAACATCCACTCCAATCTGCACCTGCCTCCATATATATTTTTACTTCAGACACAGGAGCTGTATGTTTATGTGAGCGTGGAGATGGTATTGTTTACCACACACACACAGACACACACACACACACACACACACACAAACATACACACTCTACTTCTTTCTTTCTAGGGGTGTGTATATGCCACCTGAGTCTAGATAACATCTGAGTATATTTTTGAGACTGCCGTTCAGAACTTGCGCGGGTCTTTATTACACCTGCACATTGGCACATTGTGTAAGCTGCACACACGCACACACACACACACACACACACACACACACAAACAGACTCTCACACACACACACACACACACACACACACACTCACACACACACACACACACAGGCTGTTGTGTCTCTTATTTTACTTCTACTGTTTCGATAACCTGCACCCCCCCCAAATATAGCAAATCTTGTATTCACCCATTCAATCATGAACTGTTGGTACCCTGAAAGAGGGGACTGATGTAATCAGCTTTGCAGTAAGTCTATTGTTTTTTCTTATCAAAGGCCCAGTCTAGAACAATAACCTTTAATAAACGCTCCATGTTATAAACGAAAAGCCTTTGCTATGAGAGTAGCAAAAGATTAAAAGAAGGGTCTTATATCTTCCATCTCAGTCGGTTTTTAGTGGCTTGTGGTACTCTTAGCTACACCGTGATACAATGAGCTTGGTGTAATGCAGTGTAATTATTTGATAATCATCAGTGCTTTGCTCTCAAGGCTGCAAGAGCAAAAGGGTCTGAGGAGCAGAGTTAAGTAAACCCAGTATTATTCCTTCCATGAATGACTCAAACAAAAGTCAAATAAAATAATTTTAGCAAAACAGTACTTGAGCTCTATTTCAGAATCAGAATCAGAAAACCTTGTTGATTCCAGAGGAATATAGAACCACAATGGAATTTCTGGTAACACCATATTTTAACATTCTAACTAAATATCTATTAAATGCAAATGAATGTTAAATGTAATCTAACCCTAATTCTAAACCTAACCTTAACTTCAAATCAAAACCTAACCTTAACCCTAATGCTGTGGATAATCAGCTTAGATGAACCCGATACTTTGTTAACAAACTATAATAAAAATAAAGTGTGTGCCTTAACTGGCAGCATCTATCTGCATGCTGTGTCATTTATGCTTTTCCTTTTTAGCACAGTCTAAAGGCTTCAGAGGGATATGCAACCCACAAACAGGAAAGAGGATGTCACCAATGTAGCAGAATGAAATTAAACAAAAAAAAGAGATCCAGTAACTATATGTTAATGACTAAAATGGAATTGATTTATTCTTCCTCAAATACAGTTGAATACAAACGTTTAGTTTCTCTGGTCAGATTATCTTTTTGTGAATTTTCTTAGTGGAAAAAAGTGTGCTGCATATTTATATTAAAAAAAAATTTAAGCCACTTGTCTAATAATGTGTAGAATGGACTTCACAACACCTGGTGTGCCTCCACCAAGCAGCAGGTCCTTTAAGTCCTGTAAGTTGTGAGGTGGGACCTCTACAGGTTAAACTGTTTTGTTCAGCACATGTCAAAAATACTCAATTGACATATTCAGTTGAGATCTGGGGACTTGGGAAGCCAGGTAGGTGGTACATGTCTAAGTAACATCCACACGAGTTCCAGGACACAAAGTTTCCCAGCAGATAATTGCCCAGAGCATCACATCACCTCTTTTAGCTTTGCCTCCTAACATAGTGCGTCCTGATGCCATCTCCTCCCCAGGTAAGCAACATACATGCACCTGGCCATCTACATAATGTAAAAGAAAATGTGACTCATCATACCAGACTACTTTCTTCCATTGCTTCATGGTTTCTTTGGATGGACAGGGGTCAGCATAGGCACTCTGACCAGTCTGCGGCTGTGCAGCCTCATAGGCAGCAAGCAGCAAGTTTTGATGCCTTTCTGTCTTAGCCAGCATTAATGTTTTCAGTATTTTGTTCTGTAGCAACTCTTCGGTAGAATAGCCATCCTTTCCTTCACACATCAGTGAGCCCTTGGGGTCCGTGACCCTGTCACCAGTTCACTGGGTGTCTTTCCTTGGAAACCTTTTGACAGGTACTAAAGCACTGCATACCGGAAACACTTCACTAGTCCTGCCGTTTTGCAGATGCTCTGACTCAGTCGTCTAGCCATCACATTTTGGCTCTTGCGAAAGTCACTCAGGTCTTTACACTTGGCCATTTTCCCAATCTTTACCTTCAAAAACTGACTGTTCACTTGCTGACTAATAGAAGCTATTTAATATTTTTATACATTTATATAAACACTCATATTTATATAGAAACAATGTAAAAAGATGCTATTTTCACATTTGAAACTACTCTGGGAAGAATGAATCGTTCTAAAGTTTACTCAGTACGTTGATAAAATGTAGCTACTTACTACCCACTTCTGGCGAAGAGTTGGACGAGCAACACTTATGCAGTCTGTTATATGGCAGGAATGCGAAAAATAAGTCATGATAGAAGAGATACAAGTCTGAGGTTAAATAAGTTTGGTTGAATCTTACGGAAATATTCAAGTGTGTGTAGTGTCTTGATTACTTTGGAAATAAAGGAGGAAGACAAAGAGAGAGAAAAGGAACTAAAGTAGTGCACTGATGCAGCGTGAGTAAAAAAGAGAGACAGAGGGAGAGAGAGAGCGAGAGGCAGACAGTGAGAGACTGAGAGAGAGAGACTCAGTACAGTTAGCTTGTGAAAGGGACAGGCCCTCTCCCACTGTCACTCTGCACACTCACGCACACACACACACACAAACACACACACACACACACACACACACACACATACACGCGTGCGCGCGCATGCACACACTTACTCATACACATACACACCGACAGTAAACCACCTAATCTCTGTCTGATCTCCCACACTTAAACAGTATCATCAAGAAGACAGATAGTGAATCAGAGAGAGAGATATTTCGAATTTTAGACAAAAAAGCTTCACCAGGGAGAGACTTCACAGCTCTGTGAAGATGATGCGAGGTAGGAACTGCTGTGTTTTGTCTATACAAGAAGTCGCATACACGTGTGTATGAATGATGCTGAATGTTTGTGTGGGTGTGTGTGAGATGCCAGTTTACATCACAACAAATTTCTTCATGCCTCACACTTGGCACTGGCTGACCATCACTATTGGCGTTATCGGCAGAAGCAAGAAAGCTGATGTGGAGTGGAAGGTTATAAGAAATGCAACTTTTTGTTGTGCTTCAGGTCAGGAGTGTGTGCAGAAATAACGAATCCCATCGCTAGCCATTGGCACTCAGCAGCAACCTCTGACCCTCCGGTTTACAAAATTCTTTTGCTTCTGGATTCGTGCCACTAACGCCGCCATATTACCTCTGACAAATTACTGATGACTGAAATCTGAAAATTAAAAGTCAAACCACTTTAGTCAAAGTTTTTATGAGTGTGCAGCTCTGCAGGGGGGTAGCGTAGAAAGCATAGTTTTATCAAAAAAGTTGACATTGCTTTCATTTTAAAATCAAGACATTTTGAATAACATGCACTTCCTATCGCCGTGTATCGCGAACTGGTAAACTTGTATGCCATAGACTTCGTGAGAAGCCAGCATGATCAAATGTGTGGTGATATTTTGTAAAAGACTTTTGGGGGGCCTTAAAGTGCGTAAGCAGAAAGTGAGTGTGTGTGGGATGAAAGGAAGAAAACTTGTGTGAACACTACAAGAACCTGTCACAAAGAACTCTTTAATGTTTGGAATTCACCAGAACTGATCATCGTGAAAGATGTTTTTTTTTTCCTTTGCTTGTTCATTGTGTACAATTTTTTACATGGGTGCTTGTACGGCTGTGAGCCTTTAGTGTTTTGAATGTCTCTGTGGGTGTGGGATAGGAGCCTCTGTTAGCGGAGTGAATGAGAGGGGTTTTTCACATCTGTTCTGACACATACCTGAACCTTCAATATGCCACAACATAGCTCATGTCTGCCTTCATCCTCACTTCAGAAACTCAGGAGTCAATCAGCACAATCTCTTTGAAATAAATGCACGAATCTCAGTGGTGACAGCGGTGGAAAGTACCAGTGCCATGATAAATCCAGGCCAGCGGCAGCATCCCTTTAGTCTGAGCGGCAAATTGCGAATACAAAACATCACTTTAGCAGGAGAAATGGCGAAAAAGTGGGCGGTAAAAGATATATTGGACATTTTAAACCTTTTTACCTTGGCATACACATTTCAATGACCAGTCAACGCCTTTTTTTTTCCAGAAGTGTTGTAATACTTGGGACGTCACTTGGTAAAAACAAGTAACGCTATAAAATTATTATCATTATCAATTATTGTTTTTCTTTCTTCAAAATCCTGTTCTGTTATTTGCCCTTGATTTTTGCTAAGTGTATTAATAAGACAGTGATAAAATATTTGACAGAATTATAGAGTTTATGTATTAGAAAATCACAGAACTCAGGAACTATACCGCATCGCCAGTGCCACGTATGTAAATTCAGATTAAACCTATGTATGTACTTGGTCTCTGGAAAGGCAGTTTGTAACCCACACTAAGGAGTCAAGACTGTCTGTCTGAGCTCCGATGACCTTTGCCATGACTGTGGATATGGTTCTGAGATGTCATTTGGTTCCTTTTGCGCACAAAACACCTACATTTTCCATTACGGCCCACATCCTTCCCACAACCAAATATCCCTTCGGCAAAATACCGATTTGAAAGGGCTAAATTATGGAAGAGCTGTTTAAAGGGGGTTTAAAAGGAAAATTAAAAATGTCTCCATGACATTTAGATGTAAACAAAGTCAGCCACCCGAAATGATTCATTGTAGAGAAATGTACCGAGTCGGATCACTTTACAGTGGTGGTGACAGGAACCAGCGGTCACGATGTCTAGAATGCAAATATATCCTCCATCCAAAACAATCAATGAGCCTAAAGCAGCAGCTTTCTATGAAAAATCTTTAGTGGCGTTAAACTCTTCAAATGTCTGAGACCCTTCAGCGCCGCTGTGAACAACGACTCTAAACCGAAACTGTGAATTACTGAGTCTACATTGATACAGAGCGAATGAGCACAGTTAAAACCAATGTAGTCAAAGCAGCTCTTTTATGAGTGTAATTTTGGTTCAAATATAATATGTAGAATTACCAGTTGCTATCTCAGTTTTCTCAGCAGGCTTTGGACAGGTCTTTTTCAGAACAAGAAGGAGAGAAAGAGGCAGATATTTGAGATAGATCACTTCTAAACATGTGTTCAGATGTTTTCCGAATTTGCAGGATAAGAGGTGCAGCACTGCACTGGATTCTCACTTCACCCACTTCACACCATGACCACTACCAGCTGCACATCTGTTTTGTTACTGGGGCCACCCTTTCAGTGCAAAATAAGTGTGTGTGTATGTGTGTGTGTGTTTAAGTGTAGATATGCACACAGGTGTGCATGCACAGTTTTTTTTTCTGCTGCTATTTTTCATCCCTAAGTTTTGTTTCATAAACCCATCAAAATCTGCATCTGAGATCACTCCTGATAAACAAGTTAACATGTTCATTTTTGTTTAATGTTTAGAAATAAAATTAATTGTATTGTGTGAAATTTTCAGACCATGCTGAAATATAATCATTTATTTGATGGGGAGGTATTTATTATAATTTTTACAGCAATTTATACATTTTTCACATTTAGACTGACATCATACAATCCATCCTCTGATCCCCAAAAGCTCTAGCTATTAAAACATCTCAGTCTCTGTGTAGCACTCAAATGGGCCAGTGCGTTTTTGTGTTTTCATTTTGCTTAGCAAGAATGCACCCATTTGATATATGAAGTCTTTTGTTTCAAAATGGTGTACATCCATTTGCATCAATTTTGGATATAATAGGGAGGTATTAATCATAACAGATCTTTGATATATTTGTAGACTCCACTTCCAACAATGTATATCATGAAGTAAATACATGAAAGCTTTGAAAAATCTCGAATGCATTTTGAAACGAAACAACAGAACATCGTATGTTTGTACATTGCTTATGAAACCTTCATCTCTGTGAAACTTGTACAATCTTCCACTCTTTCTCTCTGTATTCTATGTTTTACTTGTAACAACAGAAGCACCCAGAATTTCGCATGTGTGTTTGTGTGAGTTGCTGCAGCCTGTGCAGCGAGAACAGGTTCTCTTCTCAGCATGTCTATCCTTTCAATTTATGAATAATTAATGAAAAAAAACTTTGTTTAATACTATGAAAGGGCTTGTAATCGTTTAATGGATTCTATGGTTATTTGTGTGCTTAGTGGCAACTGACGCATTATAATTTGACTGAGTGTGTTCTGCATCAATATACATTAAACAAATACATGAGCTGAAGCAGGATATACTTTTGAATTATGTTATAATGTTTTCACACAAGAGGTTCAAAGTAGAGTAGTGATTCAAACTAATCATGAGTTAATTGTGGCTTTTGTGAGTTAGTTAAATAGGTATTTACAGCATAATTCAATTTCTCTTGCATTGCTTGCATTGCATACCAGATAAATTTGGTCTGCATGGTTAACATGTTTATATAGCTTTTGTGTCAAATGTGTTTTTCGCCATTTTGAGACAAGATCCTTTCATTTGTCTGGTTTTCTCTCTTTGCACTTTGTCTTAATGAGGCGGTCTAGTGTTCATCTTGAGGATTTCCGTTAGTGGAACCTTGAGGTTTGAAAGTGTTCACAATGCAAATTGCTGACGGGGGTTTCAGGGAAAAAAGGAGGAAGGTTACATTAGAGAAGTGTTCACCCACCAATCCAGTAGCAATTGGTGGTTTATTTTCCACTTCTACTGTAGATTTTCTTTTTTTTTCCAACTGAAGTCATGTACTTATTAAATGTAGTTGTGCCCAGTCCCATCCACTAGCTAGGACTCTACCAGTCACACGATACACTAACACTAGGAAGAACCACAGCTTCTTTTTGAACAGCTGCTAATCCAGTGTCACTGGACAGCGCAACATGCTTGGAGGAGAGTACTAACCACCAATTTTTACATCAGCTGACAGGTGCTAGCATCACATTGACTGATGGGGGAGAAAGGGAAGACTATCCTACCCTCTCAGACTGAGCAAAGCCAATTGTGCTCCCCTGGACTCTCTGCCACTGTGGCATCTGTAGTATTACAGTGGAAACACTGGGATCAAACTTGCAATCCCTAGATGAAAGAGACAGTTAAAATAAATAACATGCTATTTTAATCTGATATGAAGCAAATTACTTTTGGTATCTTAACCCTCAAGTCGGTGTTAATCCTCCTTCTGTTGGATCAAAATATGTCATCTTGCCATCTTAACAAAAACAACAGTAAAATCAAAGAAATATGAAAACTCTGGTAAGCTAAAGGTATTTGCTTGCATCCCACACTGACCACCATCGAAAAGCATTAGCTAAATGATAATGTCACTGGAGGATGAGGATTATTGAGGATTATTGTGAGCTATCAGTGTGTATTCTGCTATGACACAGTGACATATCAGAGCTCCTAAAACCCAAATCGGGGATTAGAGCTGGTGCCAAAGTTTTTATTTGACAGTGAATGTCTGTGGACAAAAGTAATGTGTAAAAAAACACACTCAATGAACGGTAAGAAGAAGTTGGTTCTCAGTCAGTAAACTCCAGGCTCCTGTTGTGCTTTTATTTGTCTTCATTTGTCTTTGTTTTGTCTTCATTTGTTGTTGTGCCTTCATTTGTCTGGTTGCTGGAGTTCTGGGAGTGCTGGGAAGTTTAGAATGTGGTACCATTTTAAAGAGTTTTTTATCAAATGGATTCTGAAGAGCATAATTAAAAAAAAAGTTTTTACCTCCAAAGCCAACATACATAATTCAGCTATGAACCTAACCATGTAAAATACTTTGTACTTATCTTAAGGATAAAATAGCAAAATCTGAACATATATATATATTTTTATTTATTATTATGTTTTTTTTAGCCTGCATAGATTTGTAACTTTTTAGTAAATGGGAAAAAACTAAATATAATAATACTATAATATTATTTCTGTGTTCTCAGAAATAAAAAAGCATACTGATATCTGCACGTACTGTTAATAATTCATGAAAGAACAGTCTACCTGAATCGTCATACCTGAAGGCATTTTTGCAAAACATGATATCCATCACAGTATATAGTTACATTTGTTAAGATTTAAAAAAAAAAACCATCACGTTTAAACGATATGAAGGACAATCTACTTTATTCAGGATTTACAACTGCACAGTGGAAAAAACGGGTAATAAGGTGAATTATGCTCTCATGTTAATGAAACATGAGCTGCTCTGTGTTCTTTATGTACCATATATATCCATGATATAAGCAGAAAAGCATGCCGCAATGTAATGTATCATGTTTTTCTGTCCCAGACTTCTGATCAGTTTTCCGTATGGTATTTCCCGACTTTTACATTCAAAATGCAATGAGCGTGAAAACATGAGATAAATGTTGATGTAAAAGTTTTTTTGTTTTTTGAATGGAACTTCAGTGTGGGTTTTGGTTGTGTCAGTAGTGTAACGATAATATCACCGCTTCCATCTGACTTACGGTTGAAGGGCAAAAGTCTGATTGTATCTTTGTTTCAGTAAATGAGCATAACTTCAGAGATATAATCGATCGAACTAAGCTAAAAATGGTTGTACGGTTTTGATAGCATTTAGTCTTTATCTAGATCAGTTAAAACTATCTAGGTTTGTTAAATTATCGCTTTTGTGAAAGATAGCAGAGCTATCCTACTAATGGTACTACTTTATTTTTTTAATGCGTCATTCTTTAAATGAAAAAAATCTTTTTCACTACCAGTGAATGAATTGTGCAAAATGACCAGCAATTAATGAATGTAACAGGTAAATATAATCAAATGAACATAATCTGTATATAATGACCATAAAGTGAATATATTCATCAGAATGATGTTTAATTTTGTGCTGCGCTCCTATGTTTTGCAGTTCTATTCAATTAGAAATGCCTCATTTGATTTTGAGCATCACTGTCAGGTTATGTGTGTTGGGGCCTTATCTCATCATATCTGATGATGCTTGACCAGCATTAGTTTCATGTGTGTGTTCTTCAACTGCTGCGTCTATGTGCCTCCACCTTTGCGAGTGGTTAGCAGGGAGAGATAGCAACACTGACAAAAAAAGGGGGGCAAGATAAGGAATGAGGGCAGAAAAAGAGAAACGTGACAGCTTTTTGTGCATATCAGCATGTGGTTGAGGTGGATCGAGAGATGGAGGAGAGATGGAAAGCTGAGAGACAATATTTACTCTTTATCAGCATGTGGTTTGAGTGGGGTGTTGAGGCAGAATTAGAATGCTAGATAAACGCTTTATTTCAAAGTTCAAATGTTGCTGTGTCTGCATGTGTGTGTGTGTTGTCTGTTTTTTTTGTGTATTTGCTAGTTCACCATAAATGTAATTTATTCTTAATTTGATTATGGCACATTTAATCAATTTGAGCAGAGTCCGCATGTGTAGACTGTTAATTCAACGCTTTTGCGGTTATTGGTGGACAAAGTGCACAAGTCCTGTACTGGAGTGAAAGTAGATATTGTTTTTTCATTTGCACTTTAGTTAAAGTACAAAAGTATTTTAAAACAATTTGACATTACTGGAGAATTGGTTGATCTGTAAAATAATAGAGATCACATTACATCCTTGCCAACTGAATACTAACATTTTTGGGGTTTTTTTTTTACATTTTGTTAAAAGTCACCTTTATGTATGTAAATGAAATATTAACTACATAATATTTGCATATTTTGAAACATTGAAAACCTAGCCTTTGGATCACATAACAAGTAAAATGTTTATTTTATTGTGAAGACTCTCCAGAGAAAGAATTTTATAGCCCAGGCTGTTGAAATCACTATTCACTGTAATTAAAAAGGTTTTGAAGGCTATTTATTGTACAAAATTATTATCGTTCATATATACAGCAATAAGTAATGTATTTGGAAATCCTTTGGCAAAATCTTTCAGAATGTGTTTAGGAATGAGCATGCCAAATGTCCTGAATGCAGGTGTTCTTGAAACTGAGATGTTTGGTTCTGAATGTCAAAAAACACTCATTTGAAGAAAAATGAGTTTTAAGAATGAGCCTCAGGATGGCATTTCCTTAGAGAACATGCTCTGATTGTGAGAATATTGTTATTAATACAGAGGAAATATTTTAGATTCCACTGTTCATATTAAATATATTCAATTTGAGTTTTCTACAGTTTAAGAGAAGAAAAGTCTGAAAAAATGGTTGGTGCACTTAAAATCCTCATTTCTGCAATAATAAGGCATGTTGTGTCTTAACTAACGAAATTAAAATTACTGTGAATTGTTCTAGCTATTATAGTAATTCAATTATTTCTCCTTATTTCTCATTATTTAAGATAAAAATAGGTAAAATGTCCTGTGTTTTAATTAATGGAATTAATCAGAATCAGAAGTTAGCATTTTCAATGATAACAAATAAGTACCAGTACCAGTTCACCAGTAACACAACTCAGACACAACACAATACACAATACAGAGCACATACATCACTACACAACCTGACCTGCACAGGCAGTGCAGTTGTAACTGTTTGTTAATAGCCAGATTTGTAGCTTCTACAAGTAATTTTTTAAACCAATATATCAAAACATTTTAGAAAGCAGTAGATAAAGTGTGCCTAATAGGTCTAAAGTGTTAAATAAAGAGACTAAAAGCTACTGATCATAGTCATAAAGGCGGAGATCTCACAAATAATGATCAACACTGATGAAACGGCAATAGACGAGCTGTACTACAGGGAAGAACGACAGGGACTCCCTGTCATCATGAAATTCATGAGTTCAACCCTCAGCAATGGGGTTGATGGTGGCCTAGAGGGTAGGATACCTTCCTCTGGACCAAGAGGTCATGGGTTTGAATCCTACCTTCAGCAAACCACCATGTTTTCCTGAGTTGCTCCAGGAAGACTGTCCCCTGTATTTAGGGAATGGAAGTCACTTTGGATAAAAGCGTCTGATAAATGATTAAAAAATTCTCCACACAACAATGTAGTCTTCTGTCAAATTTTGAAAGGTTGTCAAAGGTGCCTGGGTTATAGTTATTAAACTACAATTGAACAATGATTATTTAGGGGTGGGGTTTGTTGAGAGATGTGCTGTGATTGATCTTCTTTGAAATGGCTTTTGGATATGTTAGAAAATCCAGTTGAAAATCCAGTTTATCTATCTTATTTCATGAGTAAAGTAAGTAGTACTTTACATTACATTACAGTCATTTGGCAGACGCTTTAATCCAAAGCGACTTACAATATGAGGACAAAGTACGATGTTTTACTGGTTTACTGTACTTCACTCACAAATGTGTGAGCGACTGTTACGAGGTTTAACAAACTTTACAAAATATTGACAAAATCCTGTTCAACGCAGCTAACTTTGGTGAGAGTCTGTATTTGCTACATAAACTTGCGTTCACAGTTTAAAAAGCTACAGAACTTTTCTATGTTGCTGTAGCTAAACAGAACTAGACTGGCTGGAATGATTTTGCCAGCACATCAGCAGACAGGTGCTAATAATAATATGACCAACATCGCAACAGTATTTATTGAAAAAAAGCATTTGTTGTATGAGTTTTGTACAAGTCAATCATAACCTTGACTTTTGAATGTATGTGATACACTGAAAATAGTGTGTCCTTTAATGTATGAACAGAAAACAGTGATCTTCGAGAATCACCTGCAGATCCATGTTAGTCATGAACTAAAGGAAACAGAGGAGAACATTTCAATAGGTGTCTACATCCTGTCAGATATAAAACACCGCACAGTAACAAGCGTGGGTAGGTGAGTGTGCGTGGGACTGTGTGCATGCATGAGATATTTCCTTTTCCTTTGAATGCCGTGTGAGGAGAAGGCCTGGACAGGGCCGACGAGAAGAGAGAAAGAGGCAGAAACAAGAAAAAAAAGATGAACGGCTCTGCATGATTCACTTAGCTGTTATTGTAAACATCAAACAACAGGAAATTCACCTGGCCCGCAACTGTGCTCCCTCTGTACCCCTAAACACACAAACATATTCACACATTGCCGTACAGTCCAAAACACACAAAGACTTGTGCCCTTTCAGTTCACACGCCTAAGCAGGTACCTACACTCTCTCAGAGTAAGGCCTTTATCTGAACACACTGAGGTGGTACTAAGGATGGCAAAATATAAAATAAAAAAAAAAACTTCAGTGTATTAATATCAAACTAAGACTAATTGTGCTTTCTTTGTAAACATGCAGTTAGTCAGTGTTCTAGGCGTAATGAAGATGCTCCACAGTATAATCAGAAAAGCGTATTGTGAAATACTGTGATGTATTTTATCATGATAACTAGAGCTGATTCTTGAAATAATTGGGACCATGATTCAACTCTTACAACTCTTCAGCATGCCAGTTCTGGACAAAACATTACACCACAGTTAGTTCGATCCTTCTAATGTGATCTGCTGAAAGGCGTTCTGTGAGTGCCAGACTCTGCCGATAGTGCCGCTCTGACTGAATCACTTATAGTATCACTCGGCCGTAACTGCCTGCAACTTCACAATGACAACCAACTGCTAAAAACATAACAGCCAGAGCAAGTTACACAAGTTACAGTAACAATCCTCTCCAAACAGCAAAAGACAAAACAAAAACACTCCTGTTGTAATTATCGGATCCACCCGCCCCCTTTCTGTTTTTGCAACATGAATAATAGCAGCTCAGATGGGATTTTAAGCAGCTTTTACGCTGGTTTGTAAAACAAACAGAACTTATATTTCAATAATAATAATAATAATAATAATAATAATAATAATAATAAAAATAATAAATCTATGCAATATAAAGAAAATGAACTGCTCAACCCATAACATGACCTGCACTATGAGCTTAGCCATAATGATAAATATTGTCATGTTGCTCAGCGGGGCACCTCCATAAATACCTTGTCACTACTTTTAGTCATTTTTTACACTGCTTTGACCTTGTCTTGACTTCAGGTTTTTTATTGTATTTTATTTTTTTTAAGTTATGGAAATATACAAATATGCTGCGAGAAAGTGAAGGAATTCAGTTAAGGTACATAACCTCGATTAACAAAAATATACCTGTTCTGCACTTTACTGTATGGCAGTGTACCATATCCTGAGGATCATATTTGCTAAGAGCCAGCATGCCTGCAGGTGTTTATTCTAATCAGCCAGGAGCACACCTGAGTCTACCTGTTAAATAAGATGGACTCTTCAAACAGTTGATCAGGTGACCACCTGCTTTATTGCAATGAATGCAGTCGACAAGATTGGGCACTGCTGCAATATAAACACGGACCAGGAACTCCACCTTTTAACACATCTAACGCACACACACACACACACGTGCGCGCTTTTTAGGCATGCTGTGCTAGCTGCGGATATGAACAGCTTTTTGGAGTTCCTTCCTGTGCCCAAAATCAGGGCACGCGTGAGATGACACACTGACATAAACACACTGACACAGAAACACACACATTATCTGACACAATACTTGTGCTCCCATCAAGATGAGCACATTTAGTTGGCAAATGCTGGTCACATGCAAAAGTAATCACAACTTCTTGTGGTACAGATGGATCATTTTGATCCTTCACCTGCGGAAATGCCTTCATGAGCATGTACAATTCCATGAGTTTTTTTCTTGGAGAGGAGATAGTGAGTGACCGAAACAGGAGTTGAGAGGGAGAAAAAGGGGGTAAGAAGACGTGCTGGAGGAGAGAGGGGTGTGGGGGTAAAAAAGGAGAGGGGGATGGACATTCCTGGCAGCGAAAAACACAGATAAAAGACTTTCTTACTGGCAGACACATCCTTTGTGAGAGAGACAGAGAAAGGGAAGGAAAAAGCAAGAGAACGCTTGAAAGAGGGATAGTCAGAGTGAAAGAAAAGCCAGTAAACCACTTAAAAAGCTTCTGAGGTTGACACCTTCAAGTCCACCTCCTCTCTCTGTCAAATATTCCCCCACTTTCTCTCTCTGGCTTCGTCGTTTTTTTGTTTTTTTTTGTATCTCTCCATTTTTCGTGAGATGTGTAATTTTTGATGTTTTGGTCTTTAAGTGAGAAATGCCCTCGTCACAGTCCCCTCAGCACGGCAGGGCCTTTGATGGCCCCGGTGGGAAAACGGACGAGAGGAAACTTTAGTTCTCTGTCGTAAAAGGTCATGCTAATATGATTTATCTCAGATTCCACTGACTGCTCCACTCTTGGCATACAGTAAAAGCCCTAAAATAAAGCTTAGCAGCAAAACACCCTTAAGGCAAGACAACCTTTCGTTACATGTTTCAAAGAATTTTTTTTAAAAAAAGGAAAAATGATGAATACAAGGTTTTGAGACGTTTTGGTTGAGTCATGCTTTTCTTCGCCTAGAGCTATAGATCTTTTTATATTGTTTTCTTTCTAAATTTTTATGCCTTGTGTTTTCACAGCTATCGTGTCCTTTTCTTGTATCAAAAGCACACTTTTCATTTTCATTTGAACTAAAAATAGAGAAAGGCTTGTTTTTTTCTTAGCTCAGCCACATTTCAGAAGTCTTTTAGATATGATTAGATTCACTACTTCTTATAGGCATTGTATTTAGAATGTATTTAGCCTGTAACTCAAAGAAAGAGTTTTCAATAATGTAAGACAAGTATAAAATCCTTGATGATATGCATGATATACAAATCTCCCTACTGAACATGTTATTGTTGAATATTTCAGACACTGTTAAATGTTTGAAGTGAATTATATTCTGTTTCTTTTCATTTTGGTCATCATTCTCATGATTAAAATGCACCGAATACATTTATAAAGACCTGCTTTGAAATAAAAGGAAAGTGTCCAAATCCTATTTGTTAGTGTAAACTGTAAACTCTCTTTCAGTGTAGAACTGAACATCGGTATGAACAATGACTAGCAACAAGAAACACACTATCAAGAGCAGTTCATCATATTTTTACTTTGACACAAAATGTTATCATTGCCGTTACACTCAGAATTCCCTTCAGCATTATTGACAGTTTTGGTAAACAACAACAACAGCAAAAAAGGACCAGGATAAAAGACAAAATAGCCATTTTTATTTACCTTCTTTGTCTTAGACTCAAAACTATAACATTTTAGATTGCCATAATAAGACAATATGAAACAAGAATAATTATGTATATACTGGCTTCATTGTTCAGCATTTGCAGTTTAAATCCTAACCAGTGTCTCTTTAAGAGTTTACTTTTACAAAAGAAATTGTCAGGACATTTCACACTGGGAGGCTGTTTTGGCAGTAAGAGAGAAATAATTCATTTCAAAATTACACATGATTTGCTTACATTTAATAACAATGCTGTTTTTTTGTTGTTGTATATATTAGAATTTTTTATCTAGTTTTTTCAGTTATAGATAATAAAATGTCCTGATTGTTATGATCGATTGACTTTTGCCTGTAGCTTGTGTGAACTGCAGTTTCAAAAATTGATCTTGAAAACAAACATATGGCTCAGACACATGTATGTCAGTTTCAAATAAACATTTTAACAGTTGTCACTAGGGGTGTGTGATATATATCGTTTACGATAATCGAAATTGTTCTTTTAACAATGAGACAGCTGGCATTATCGAGTATCTCAGCAGTAACCAGTGTAAAATAGCAGGACATGTTTTGATCACGCCTGCAGGGGGCGGCGCGCTCCATTCAATAGCAGAAGGTTAACAGGCCATGGATGCTGACATATGCACGGAGAAAGAGAGCTAGGCTAACTAGCTGCACTCTCCGTTTCTGTAGATCTGGTAGCAAGACGTGGGGCATTATCACTCGCGTGGAGATGGTTTGGCCTCAGGAGGGTGGATGTGGCTCAGACCAGCCCAATTAACCAGCTATGTGGGAAAGGGGTTTAGGTGAAAGACGCCACCACAACGAACCCCCGAACTCGGGGGTTCATACAGAGAGTATGA
>JBBJLS010000006.1:10873539-10900909 GCA_037577275.1 Bryconaethiops microstoma
ATATATATACACACACACATGTACAGACTCATATATTTGTGTGTGTGTGTGTGTGTGTGTGTGTGTGTGTGTGTACATATATATACACTGCACATATTTATGTTTGTGTGTGTGGTACAGACCGTCCATGTCTGGAGGACAGAGACAGAGTGCTAAGAGTGAGAAAAGACGTGGAACAGGCCCTCAGTCACATTCTACACAGAGACAATCATGAAAGTCTACCGCACAAGGTGTGTGTGTGTGTGTTTGGCATACTAAGCAGAGAGAAAGCAACATTTTAAGGGCTCATATATATATATAATTATTGTATGCATTACGTATCATATATATATATATATAATGGATATATAAACATATATTTTTAATTGTACCAATCTTATCAGACACCAATCTTGTTTCACATATTTTTCACATATCTTGCTAAACATGCTGTTTTTATTAGTCTTTATTTGTGTTCTGGTTGGATGCTCTGTACTGTATCTCATTCAAAAACTAGTCTGGGTGAGAGCACTCTATATAACTTCAGCATAACTGACTGACCAGACTAACCTGAGCCTATTTTAGGATTGATTTTTGCTTTGTTTGTTTGCTGTTTGCAGCTGTATCAGAAGGTGTCCGTGCTGAAGAGCCTATGTGCACTGCATATTGAGAAGCTGCGCTGGTTCCGGCAGCTCTACCCACTCACAGTGCACTCACTTTTCCCACCTCTCTACAAGGAGCTGTTTGGCTCAGACACTGACATTCAAGCAATGGCTACTCTCTAAACACACACACACACACACACACACACACACACACACACACACACACACACACACACACACACTGTACAATTACTAATAGAACATGTAATCAGTATGTCTTAAATGTATTATTTACTTAAAAGAAAAAAGATAAATATATTTTTTTAATTCTGACCGGAACAGAACATAATGTCAATAGAAAGATACGCGTCATTGAGTCTGTATTTGCAGATACTATTTTGTAGTGTGAATAAGAGATATTGTTGCATATGTTAAGCTATCCAGCTGTGCTAGTATTTTTGATAGTCTATACCTTTGAGCTGAATTTAAGTTGTTTTAAAGGTTGGTCAGTAAATGTGATCAGAATATTTTTTAAAATCCTCCTGACGTCCTGAAAAAAATGCTCGCAGCTCTGACCAGTGGTAAGGGTCTTCAAGTATCAGCGAATCTTTCCCAGGAGTGGACCGTTTCTTTGAAAATGAAGTACTTGAATTCAACTCCACAGCAGGTTACAGAGTTTTGCACAATCATAATACTATCAGGTCTCCTCTGACACACACTGTTGTTTGTCCTAATCCTACATATGGAGAATCTGAAGAGAGGGTACTCCATCCCTTTGAAATAACTATAGCATTGAAAACCATACATCAATTATACTGACACAAAATGGAATGGAACATTCTGGATTAGTACACTGTACTCGTCTTTTTCATTTCAACCTTCTTTTCTCAGGATATATAAAGAATTCGAGCAGCTACTGGAGGAAATTGAGGTTTAAGTCATTTATACTTGAATTTGAATAATGAATGACTGGACAAACTGCATTAATTAACATTTGTTTGACAGCAAATTTGACATATTCCACAATTTTCTTTTGAACACAGTAAGGCTGGGTCAGCTTCTATCCACCATCTTAATAAAACCTGAGTTCCAAGGGGTTTTTGGTTTGTTTCCCCTCTAATGCCATTTCACACAAAACAGCTTGTAAAGTATCCTTAGAAAAATACTGACAATAAAATGAGCTTCTCAAAGCCATTATGCCCAGTTCCAAAAATCCTAGTACTGGGTTGTGGATCAATGGAGCTGCATCACCCAGAGTGATTCATTTAAACGTAAAGTGTCTATTTGTCACATGTGAACAGTGCAAAATTGTTCTCTGCATTTAATCCATTCACCCGAGTGAAGCAGCGGGCATCCAGTGATACGGTGCCCAGGGAAGAATGTGTTAGGACGGTACCTTGCCCAAGGGTTCTTCAGTGGTGCCACTAGCATTCTTGGGATTCGACACACAATCGTCCAATTGCATTGGCACCTCCCTAAACACAGGCCACCAGCACCATTTGGAGTGGTATTTGTAATCTAACATCAAATCTCTAAACCCATTGTTTCAGAAGGAATGTTGGATGAGCGGGTGTCTGTAAACTTTTGGACACTGATCTACAATTTCCCTCATACATTTTTCATGTCGTTCATTCTAGGCTTCAGTACCATTGCAGCCCAGTCTGATCATTGGGGTACTAAGTAACTTCATGCTGCATGAGGGTTTTTTAACATTCACTTTCAGGAATCTGAATAAAGTCATGGGGCATTCGCTGTGGTCTCACTAGTCACACATCCTGTGTTTAAAGACCTCACAGGTCTGAAAAGTCAGTGCGGTGAAGTTCTAGCACTGTTGAGTACGAAGTGTGATGCATTTATGAATGTTTATGTATCATTTATAAGAGTGTGATATGTGTCTTATATGTCTGTCAGAGTGACCTGCTCTTTTGGCATTTAATTTAACTACTGCTGCAGAATTTATTTTATTTTATTTTTATTTTTTTTGCTGTGATTTCCTAGCTATTGTTGATTGGTGATATTTCTGTGAGTGTGTTTGATGCTGGAACCTTTTTTTTGTTTTGTTTTTAATTTTTAATTTCCCATTACTGACCATAGTGACGTGCTATGTTGAGGAAAAGACATCAAATAAATATAAAAAAAACACAAAAATATTCTCATTTTTTCTCAATCGTAAGACAAAGGATATGTTTTTGATTAAGCTCTTGATTAATACCATACTTCTGATTTTAACATTCAGTTTGTGTATGAAATGGTTTTGCACTGTATACAAAGTCCATAAGGTTTTTAAAAAATAACTAGCCAATTAAATGCTACATAACCAGCTAATTTGTCATTTCATTAGTAATCAGTACATGTGTTGGAGAATTGTCCTATACTTAAACTGAGATGCCTACAAAGATACACTGTCAATGATTTGTCATGAAATTTTGACTAATCTTTAGCATCAGCACTAATCAAAGTGGATTTGACCACAGTGACAAAATGGAAAGGAAAATATTGCCAAAGAGTAAACATCAACCCTCAAACTCATCCACAGTAAAAGTAAAAGTTTTGTTTGTTGAATTGCATCTCATTTCAAGGATAGTTTAGTTATGGGCTTAGGCCACATCTGGAACCTTTCAGAGAAAAGCCTCAGGTCTCATGATTCAGCCATTATGACTAACATAATGACCTTTTGTTTCATAACCCTCCGAAATAATATGATCATACAGGAAATGTGTCGCCTGGTCAGGCCTTTTTATAGGATGAAATAGATTCACTCATAGGTTTCTTTCCTTATATTCATTCATAAAGAGAGGAGCATTCGCAAGATCAATGTAGCTACATAGAAGCTGCTAGCAATTACCAAGTCCACATTCTAAAACAGTCATCCCATTCTGTACTAGAATCTTTCCCAACCCTGTTTTCATCATCTCAAAACACCTGGATCTCGTCCTTCTAGAGTTGAAGTGGGTGTGTTAGAGCAGAAAAACACACTGTAAACAAAGCTGCACTTACTGTACTGTATTCAGTACTATACTGACTCTACTGGTGATGGTGGTGTATTATTTTTGACTCACTGTTTAGCATGGTACAATGTGGCTTTGAATGCAGCACAAAACCTTGTGTCTACATTTTTAACATGTTTCTATCTTTTTTTACATGGTGTTTAAATGTAATGATGAATGTAAGGTTCAAAATAAATAATGACATTACATTAATTCACTTTAAAGGTTAAAATGCGCCTTTTCCCTTCTTCTTTAAAGTTACTTTTTGAAAGTGTGAGGTTTGACAGCAAAACACCATTGATTGACTCACTAAATAATGTGGAAATATTTTTTCATCGTACTTTTCAGAAACCATAGGGTAATAACTTTGCCCGTTCAAGCCCACTGGTTATGAAAATAATAATGGCATGACGGAATTAACACACAGAAGTACACTAAACAACGTGGTTAATGAACAAAAAGCATGGTAGAGTAAACGCAAAGAGCGACGTTTTCTTATGAGTTCTGAACAGAAGTGGGTAGAAATACTGAAAGTATGGCCGGGTCATCTTAACAGTAACTCCGGTAGGAAGAAAATGAACAAAGGAAATAACTTCAGGAAACAAGTTCCATATTTGAACTTCCAGACATGTTGTAGGTTTCACTTCCCTGAAGAACTCTTTTTACAAACACAGCGTGTGTTCCAGTCTGAAAAAAGGTGAAGTGAATACTGAACATCTTCAGCGAGATCTGAGGAATTTTAAAACATAGCATAATAAAATGTATACAGACCTCTGGAATGGTAATAATTTGTAGCTCACACTCATCCTCTTAGTGTTGAAGAAGCGTCAGACTGAGGGCCCGGCTGTGACTTTAGACTCAGGCAGTAAAGTGTGTTTGTCATGTTTGTGTTTCTGAGAGGAGCTTTTGGTATGTAACTGTGGGTCCAAAACAAACACTGACGGGCTCAGCTGGACTTTATGAGAAAGAAACATTGCCGTTTGTGTGTGTGTGTGTGTGTGTGTGTGCATCTGTGTGTTTGTTTATATTTTTTTTTTTTCCGAAGTACAATATTCTGAATGTATGAGGAGAAGAGGAAAAAGTGGTTACTGGTTAAAGCAACAAGACCAACAAAGTCTAGTCTATTCTTGCTTTTGCATTTGCATTTTTGTATACTGAGCAGGATGTGAAATACTAGGAGCCTTGGGGCCAGGCAGCTCACTGAAATTAGTGTTTGCTTGAGTTAAGCTCATCAACTCATTTTGGCCCCCAATTGACAAATGTAAAATGTTGGAACATGTGTTGTGTGTGCAAACATTACAGCATATTGCAACATATTTATATTTGGAATTTGTGGAACATTGACATATATAAATTTGCTCCCTATAGCAGATATTTTAACATTTTTTTTAAGAAAATCAAAAAATATGTAATTTGACTGGGAAGGTTTTTCAGTTGTTCAAAATTTTGTAAATGACAAAATGCAACTTATTATGCTTTGATTAAGAGTGGGTGGGTGTAACATTTTGCCCTCGTCTTGTCCTCGTGCCTTGTCTGAATCTTTTTTCCCGTTTTCCCGTTCTATGTACTTTTTTTGTTTTAGCTTTGTCTCGCTGTAGTCCTGCCTAGGTGTTCCTTGTCAGGTGTATGTAAAAGTACCCTTATGATTCAGTTATTCTTTGTGGAATTTGTGGTAGTATTTGCATGGCCTGTCCCTGTTTCATGAGGTATAATATCACTCTAGGCCTTCTGGAAGTCCTAGACAGGTCACTGACATTTAATACAAGAGCAGTCAAACCAGTGGGTAAAAAGAGGCAGCTCTGTACCAAGGCTCCTTACTGAATGAGTCTCTAGAAATGCAAGCTAAAATAGATATCAATATACCTGTCCAGGTAAAAGTTCAAAAGTTGAATTTCATGCTGTTCACACTGTGTGCTGTGCTTTACACATACAGGACATGTCCTGAATCCCATATCCTGAGATTGAATATAAGTTTGTACAGCATGGAAGACTGAGGGAAGCACTGCAGCTCACATACATATTTCATAGGAGCTCATAACATGCTGCCCTCACTGAAACACACTGAGACTTGCTGCACTATCACCATTACACACTGAGGCCTGTAATATACTGCGTGGTTAATAGACAACTATCCATAATGCCTACTTATAGGTTGCTTTGTTGTGATGACAACAAAGAACAAATGCACCATACTAAGCTCTCATTCAGTCAAGGTGTTATGATCACTGATAACACTGTGGTACTGACACAGTGCTTGTGACAGACTGAACGTAGTCTACAGATGCGGAAAAAACAGCCAGTCTAATGATATGCCATGCTGTTAGTGCTGAGAGGTCATGGTGCTTTGTCCTCTCAGCTGAGAAAATGACTAATCTTGCCCTATCACGCTCCCAGTCTCTCCCACACAAACAATGTGACCGAAACAAAGTTATTATTGAGCTGTTGAATTATGTTTAATTGAATACCTGCAGTCTCCACCAGCTCTATACAAAACCTCTCAACCTTACTGTAAACACAAGATTACAGAGAAATCATCACTGTTGAAGTGCTTCAGGCCGCTGTTTAGTTTAATGTTATGATTGTATTTTACACTGTAAGAGGGCAGACAAAGAGATCACTGTAAACATAACTCAGAGGCATTTCAGACGCATTTACCTCATGTGTTTTTCACCAGCTAATATCACTGTTATGGTTTATTCATACTTTGAAAGGATAAAGGCACATACACTGTGTGTATACACACACATGCAGTGCACATCCTGTGAAAAAGTAACTGCTCCCTAGTTCCTCGATCAATCAATGTAGTTTTACTGATAATTACACACCTAGACTTGATTACTGTCAACCCTGCTGAATCTATACATCACTTAATAAAACCAAATAAATAAACAAATAAATACATAAATAAATAAATAAAAACTTCACAGCAATGTGAAGAAGGCAACAAGCAGCACACAATACCACAATTTAAAAAATGTTGACGTTTTTAAGTCTGGAAAGGGTTACAAAGTCTATGTCGCTTTGAGGCTCTCAGACCCCAGTTAACTACAGTGAGAGAGTGGAGAATTCTTGGAGAATGGAGAACAGGGGGTGAATCTTCCCAGAAATGGACAGCCTACACAAATTCCTCCAAGGGTGCAATGACAACTTGCATAGCCAAGGTGTTCATCTAAGGAACTGCAGGCCTCAGTTGCTTCAAATAAGATCAGCGTTAATGAGTCCAACCTCAGAAACAGATTGGTGTCCATAGAAGAGTTGCACAGAAGAAGTCATTTCTAACCAAGAGGATCATGAATGTTTTTCTCGCCAAACAAATTTACCATGATAAACCCCAAGCCTTTTGGAATAATGTTCTGTGGACTGATGAGTCAATAGTGAACTGTCTGTAAGACTACAGCCCCATTACATCTGATTTAAAGCTAACACAGCATTCCACATCTCAACATGGTGGTGGAAGAGTGGTGGTGTGAAGAGGCTTTGCTACATGAAGTGACTTAACGGTAGCGTCTGTAGGATCTGTGACTTCTACTCCCTATCAGAAAATGCTGCAGGGGAACGTGTGGTCACCTGTTCGTAATCTGAAGCTCAAATGCAGTTGGGTTATGCAGCACGACAAGTCCATCTCTGTATGCCTCAAAAAAAAAGGTTTAAGAGCAGCCTGTTCAAAGTCTTGGCTTTGAACATGCTGTGGCAAGACCTTAAACATTAAATTCTGTATTCTAACGTCATCCAGTGAAATAAAGAATTCTGCAAAGAAGAGTGGGTTAAAACTCTCCATCAATTTAAAAGGCTGTAGTTGTTGGAATCATTTGGGTGTATCTGTTGCTCCTGAAGGTGGCAATCATTAAGCAAATTATTAAGGAAATAAATTTTTACATGAGTGAAATAGGTGTTGCGAAATCTTTTTCCTTCAATAAATTATATTATTAATATTTTTGTGTTTTGCGATGTCTCATATTCTCCTTGTTATATGTTACATTTTTGTGGGGTTATGAAAACATTTATATATTTAAAAAAAGAAGAAGTGAAGACTAACTCGCTAACACACTGCAGGCTAACATGATACCATACTTTAACATGGTGGTTTTTGTGACATCATAAAATTAATGTCAAAACGACCTGTGATTGCTGTTACATCCACATACATGGACTGAAGATTGAAAGGATAATTTTGAAACTTTAGCAATGTTTGCATCAAACAAAAAGATTGATGTGAGCTCTTTACATTTTTGGTGTGTTCTGGCATTAAAATCAACCAGAAATGGAATGTTGATTGTTGTGGTTTATTGTTGATTCTGATGTTCAGTTTAGAGAGTTTGCATACATACACTCATACAAATTATTTTCTACCAGAAAGTGAAAACATCAAGTTCCTGCTATTAGCATAAGAGCACACACAAGGTAAACTCATTATGGGGACATTCTGTTTTTTCAACTGATGCATTCTAAACCACATGATGTATGGATGAGGCTCATTTAAAGTTTTTAGCTTTTAGTTAGAAACTGAGTTAAAAGAAGAGGGAGTTCCATGTTAACAGACGTATTACTCCCTTACCGTATTACTCTCTTCCAATATACAATCATGTTTTCAGAATAACTCGCACTAAACTACATAATATAACTGTCACAGTTCCTATTGGCAAAGTTCACTGAATCCTCAGAAAAGCTTATTTGCTCCTAACATAACAGTATTACTGCGTATTACTCACAGCGTGGGGGCACTTTCCAACTTCCATGGTGAGAATGTTTTAACCCACAAAATACATCATTACTGATGAGTAATACATTGGTTAGTTTTCCCTGAACATGTCTTCAATGTAGTGACCTATTAAAGAACTGCAGCTTGAGCATTTTCACCACCAGCTTCCCTAGTTTTCTATGTGAACAGACACAGCGGACATAACAGAGAACCGGTTCAGGTGTGTCAAAGATTAACCAAAACCATGCAGTAATTAATACTGATTAATAAAGAGATGATTTGAAGAGGAAGCACATGGTCAAAAATAACATATGATACTGTTAACCTACTTTACATATTTCATTTGGGTTTTTTTTTTTTCATTTGTTCACTTACTTTTTAGGTGTTACCGACTCTTTATTTAATCTTAAATCATACTGAACATTTCTGTGCAAACCTTTAGCATATCAAGCAGCATGCAGGGTGGATTCAGTGATTCAGTGTGTTTGAAATTCTGTATCTTGACTGGTGAACTGCTTGTTACCAAGGTGTATAATAATCCATTTGCTCAGATATGTACAAATGTTACATGTACATACAATATGCATGTATAATGTTTGTAAAGTAAAATGTTTATGTATTTGTAGTTTTCTAGTGATAACATTTTACTCGCTAAAGCACATTTGTGTGAAAAGATCTGATTTTGCTCATTCACATTTAGTTATTAACACCTGTGTGGTACAATTTGATTCTGGTCTTTTGGGGACTGCATGCTGTTGCTGATTCACACCTCCAGATTCAAATGTTTATGTTTTACTCACTGATCTGATTTAAACACTTTCCGAATATGTGACTGAAACTGGTGAAAGCTTTACTGCATCACCAAGTGTTTACGAACAGATCACGTTTTCCAGGTTTTCAGTTAAACAAAAAGTTGTTTGATTTTAAGATTTCCTTCATTTGTTCTCCACTAGGATAGTAAGTTACAACAAGTCAAGCCAAGTAGGTTTACTGTCATTTCAGCCATATGCATAGTACACAGTGAAAAGAAACAACGTTCCTCGAGGACCATAGTGTAACACAAAAACAAAAACACCACAAAATACACAGAGTACAAAAGAGGAAGTGAGAGAGAGTGTAAGCAAAAAACAACCGCAACAAAACAAGTGGACAAGACAACATTTAGTGCAGTCGACGTTTGAATGAATAAGATATTATGACAGACAGCCTACTGTATCGTAGCGGTGGAGTTGTTAGGTGTGCAAAAATGCAGAACAGAGGTAGACAACAATAAATAATAACTATAAATAATAGCAGCAGCAGCAAAACAGCAAATGTACTCAATATGATAAAAGCAGGAGTATTTACAGCGGCAGCTGTCGTGCAAGTGGTTTGTTAAAGGCAGAACAGTCCAGTGTGTCTATGATTTATGTGAGCAGGGGAAGAAGTTCAGTTCAGAAGCATTAAGTTCAGTTCAGAAGCATTAAGATTGGCTTTCACTGGAAGTAAGGGGCCACCTGAATTAAATAATTAAGAGCCGTGTCCCAATACTTTTTGTTCATATAGTGTGGGTGGGTACAATTCATTCAGCTAAAAATTGCTGGGTTTATGTACAGTTACAGTTAACTGTTCAACGCCTTTACGTAATTAATTAATGAATGATGTTACTGTTTATTAATTTTATGCTTGGCTGCTTTTATTCACTTTATGTACGTCGGTTGAAACAGCAGACCCTAAACTAACTGAAACGTGGGTTTGGTCAGAGAGAGTGCGCATGCGCCTTACAGGGCCAGACTGTCAGGGCAGCACACAAAAAGCCTGCGAGCTGGACTGGAGTGAGATAGCGACAGACTCGAGAGGACAGAGGGCTCCTCATTATCAGCAATGGGAACTCTACAGAAGTGTGTTTTCATGATGATTGCACTCGTGGTGAGTGCAGAGGAAGGTAAGTCTCTGCGTTTAATGCTGTCTCTTTAACAGAGCTCCCAAGGCTAAAATTAAATGCACTATTTTTTCAGACCTGTCACTCTTGTTTTGTATAACAAACAAAAATATTCCCTAAATTGCGTAATCTAGCCGTTTAAATCTGCACTGCTGCCGATCAACTTTGCTCCAGTTGTGCATTTTTTAGGAGGTTCATACTTACAAGCAGTCCACCAGTCCTAGTTCAGGATGTGGGACAGCAAAGATACACTCAATCAACACTTTATTTAGTTGTTTTTTATAAGATGTGACTCTCTAAGCATTGGAATGCTGCAGCTTTTCTAATTGGAACCACTAAAGCTTGCCGTGGCCAGCAGAGATCGGGCTGGAAAAAAACTCTGCCTGTTTGTAAATACAAACTCTGTCAGTGCATTACTGTCTGCTACACACATGTCCTGTCCTACTTTTCCAGAGGATTTTCTGGGCCAAAGAGAAGTTATTTTGGACTTGAGCGAACTGCTGGATGAAGGTCTGTTTAACTGTACTTGAATATGACAGCAGTATTTATGCAGCCAACACTTTTTAACACGGCACATGGTGGGACATCAGATAATAGGGGACACTTATTATTTATTACATAGTAGTTAGTAGTTTCTTAGAACAAAATGCTGTAAACAGTCTAATCAGGAATATCTATTAGTATAAAATCCAATTAAAGATTTTAGGTTTTCAGGTCCTATAACACAGTCCCATAACACACACATCATGTTTAACTTGATATCCCATAATATCTATAGTGAGCTTGAGTTAGAAAAGCCTCTGCAGACCATGTAAATGATCAGAAAAATTGTTACTTATTATGAATTTGTGTTTATTATATTACGCTATAATAATTATTAATCATAATAGTAGTTCTAATAATCAGTAAATAAATTAAACTTCTGATGAGGCAGCTACATTTCACTTGACTATTCATTTTTCACTGTGATTTAAAAAAATATATTAACTCACATTCTAAGCGCATGTGACAGCATTTCTGTCATTTTGTATTATTTCAGATCTCGTCAAACTGAAAGATGTCACGCTTGAATATGCTGAGATTGAGAGAGAGGCAGATGTGCCGCGAGCAGGTGATACAGAGGGGAAACGTGATACTTGGCTCTTTCTATGGAACCCGAAAACCATTTGAATTTTTATTTTAAAGGCGCTGTTACGTTCCCCTGTTTGTGTTTCTAGTTACCAGCTTTTCAGGATGATGTGATATTCCAGTCAGTCAGTTTTTAGGGCTTTTTCTTATGTAAAGATGTAAAGTTGGATAATTAATGAGTTTTAGAGTTCATAGAGATGTCATTTGCAGCATAGTGGTCTCTGGTCTGTTAAGTGTCCTCATTTTCTTATTTGTATTATTACTTCTTTTTTGTTTACTTCTTTTTGTTTTCATGTTCTGTCTGTCATCACACTTCTTTCATTACTTATCTTTCCTTCTCTCATTCTCTTTGTGTCCCCGTCACTCAGGTCCTCCTAGGTTTAGCCCCCGCTCCATGGGAGTCCCACAGATTCCGTTCCCTCTTGCCCGACCAAACTCCAACAACATCCAAGATATCTGTCTCTACAGTAAGCAGCGACCCCGGTTTCCTAAGGAGTCTCTGCCTAGGAGTGGCTTTGGCTATCTGGTCCGTCAGGCTAACGCCATTAACCAACTGGAGTCCTGGCTCTCAGTGTGTTGCAGAAACGGAAATGAGGACGAGCAGCTGACTCTGTGCTGTGCGGAGCAAGCGGTGAGAACATTTTTCTGCTCATAATTTATGATTCACAGTGTTTAGTAATAGCCCATGAATTATCACACCCTCGGATTAAGAGAGCTGAGTGATTTGTAATCCATGATTTGAGTCACCAAGGATTTGAACGCAGGGAAAGTTTAAAAGTGTTCATACACACAAAAAAATTCCTTCACATCTCTAATGCACACATTTTATGGATACGGCAATTGTATTTAATTATACAGTGAAAATTGCTATTGTGATTAGTAGCTCTGCTGAAGAACTTGTACAACCTACTGTGTGGATTTTATAGCAGCTGGAACATGAGCTTGTCAGTGATAGGCAGTGCTGCATTTATGAACAAAACATTTTGCCCTGTTCACCATAAGCCGCCTTCTTTGACTTTGTACCATGGACTAAAAATGATCATTTCTGCCCTGATACATGTAGACATGCGAATAAAACCACTTTATGTCGCACAAATTGCTTTCATGTTTACTGCTGGCAGCTAGAATAACCCTGAAGGCGCGTAACTAGTACACTGATGCACGTCAACTATGTAACATATACAGTCCTGTGCAAGTCTTAAGCACCTACAAAAATAGTTTTAAACCCATTTAGCTGAGTAGTATAGGCTATTACAAGTGAATATTAGAATATAAACATATAATATTAACACAGTAATGAGTGATTTTATGTACATGGGGTCTATGTACAGGGGAGTTATGACACAGATCCGTTCCTTCAGCAGTGATGTAACCTGAATTTTGGTGACAGTCGAAACACCCCCTAGTCTAAGTCACTTACCGATCCTAACACATTCTCTGTCACTCTTTAAACTGCCTAGTTTGCTTATGTTTACAACCAAGGCTGTTTATGGACTAATCAATTTACCTATGATCCCTATTATTTCAAACACATTATGTAGCATTTCAATGTCCTTATTTATTTGGAGAGGCAAATCAATAAAGGCTGCTAGAAACAGGAAACTCCATCATGAATGGAAATTAGTATCAAACATGGAGTAAAAATGCAGATGGATATTTTTAACGAGTGAGTAGTTAGTATGTAAAGTTTTGCTTTTTTCTTTTTACTGAAAACGTTATTAAAAACATTAAGCCTAATTAATGTGTTCTGCAATAAAACTGAGTTACATTTTTGTGTTGCACGCGCTTGTTCTTTCTGATTTGATGATCAGCTGTTGTTTGCACCTCCTTATCATCTTACTGAATGTGTTTTTGTAGCTCAAACCAAACTGTATCTCATTTAAATGGTAAAAACAGACATTTGGGGTCTGTGGAGCAAAGCCCTTCATCATTCTGTTTATGTCTTATTGTACTAAGATAGACAAAACAGTGGACAACCCTGAGTTATATCAGCTGTACACAATCTGATACTGTCTGGGGTAATGGGAGCATGTTCTCTCTGTCTCTCTCTCTCTCTTTCTGTAGACTATCCTTTCTGTCTAATCTCCTTTTTAGCCACATGCTCTTTGGTTTATTGTCTGTTCCATTTATATACCTGCCAAGATTTTCTACCTATATACCTGCCAAGATTTTCTACCTATATTTTCTTTTGTTCTGACAAGTCTCTTTTGTCATATTGCAGTGGAAAAAGTCACTCTCTGCCTTCTGTGATGAGGAGTTCTCCGTTAAGACCAGTCACTATCACTGCTGCAAGGAGAAAGGGTCAGAGAAATGGGCTTGCTTTGAGAAGGAGGCTTCAGACCACTCATATCAACCTTCTAGCTATGGATCGTGGGCAGACATCCCTTCCATGTCTGAGGGCTTTTCCTTTAATCCCACAACCTGCCAGAAGAAAGGGTATAATTGCATTTCTGCATGAAGTGCATACTTATACTAGCTAACGCTAAAATCACTAGTGAAGAAACCTGCTTTGTAAAATGATTAATAAATTGGAATTTAAGATGTATGTTGTATTTTTTGAGGGTTCATTTATGTTATTTGCTATTTGGGGAAGTAAAATGTATCAATACAGTACCTTTTTCTGGTAGAATATCAGACCACAATGTTCCAGATTTGTTCCTTTGTAATATTGGAGTGGGAGACTGATTTTGTTGTTTTTGCTCTTAACAGATCACGTGTTGGTCCTAGAGCTCTGAAAGGAAGAGTGACTGCAGTTATGGACACCTTCTTTCCCCATGGGCGCCCTAATTCTGACAACATTGGTTCCATATGTATATATCGCAAGCACCGCCGCCAGTTCTTCTCTAGATGTTTGCCTCGTAAAGGCGACAGTATACTGACCAAAAAAGCAAAGGCCATTAATGACCTGGAAAAAGGCTTCAATCAGTGCTGTAAGAAGAAAGAAAGACAGGCCTGTGCTGAGAGGAAGGTGTGTGTTTGTCAGTGTATGTTGCACTGGTGACTCAAGTAGAGCATGTCTAAACAGGCCCATTAAAACATGAGCATGATATGTTATTAATGGCAGAGATGATGTGATTATCCTGAATTTCCTGATTGTACAACGCCTCATGATCCAAGTAACGTTTGCAATGCCTCTTTCACTCTGTCTGAAATAGTGGAAGATGATGGTGGACGAGTTCTGTATGAACGAGGATGGCCTTATGCAGTTTGCTTGCTGTGAAAAGGACAAAGGAGAAAAGCTGTTTGATTGTTTTGCTGCTGCTGCTCCGAATCCAGACTACATCCCCCACAATGAGAGCATGCCTGTCTCACAAGCTCGCCCCACTCTAGACATGTTCTGTGATATGTACTCAACTTACCACACCGTGTCGAGACCGTAAGATTTTCTTGCAAATACTTGATTTTTGTTTATTGGCAAATTTCTGTATTTTTTGAAGCTTTCACATTTTAAAGAATGTTTGTAGGTTTTTAGGCTTTTACTTTTGGGTCACACACTTTTAAAACACTGAATAGAAATTACATTCCAGAGAATTCCACAGAGGAAGACTGAAAAATTGCTTTTAAAAACATTATGTATATGTTATGTATATAGCGCCTTCCTCAAACTCGGGGTCGCTTTACAAACAAGAAACAGAATACGACAGAACAAGAAACAGAATACAACAGACCGCAGTAGACAAAAACACAAAACAGTCCAAATTACAAGACCACAGTGTACAACAGCAAAGCACAAATACAAAGCAGATCCAAGAAGAGGCATAACACTCAGAGATCTGCTTAGGGACTTGTTGAAATGCTCAGACTGTACTTTATCACAATAATGATAAAAATCATCATATAACCCAACCCCAGTGCTGCATGTTCGCTTATATTTTGTGGGTAGTGATGTGTTTCTGTAAATCCCTCCTTAGGCAGAGGACCACAGCAAGTGACAATGCAAGTACAAGCAATGAGTGTATTCAGATTGTATGTTAAAATGTTACCTGTGGACATGATGCTTTTAAAAAACGTTTTTTGCATCTGGTTGTATAAGGCCATTTTGAACACAAAACTGGACTAAATTCATTGCATGTGGAAGCCTGTGGGAGCTGATTTTTGTGGTATATCTTGCTTTAGAAGTATATCTTGGAAATAAAAAAAACAAAACAGAAGCAAAAGAATGGAAGTTAAAGAAAACGTAACAGTAATATGCTCTCTAGTTATGTAAATATAAACATGTACCTGGATGTACATATGTGCTCAGAAATGTAATTTGATAATTAATGTGTAATATGTGAGTCTCAAAAATCTCTCTGTAGGATAGATGACAGTTTGGAGGTTTTTGCTGATAAAATGGCTAATCAGTGCTGCCATCCAGAGGAAGAGAGGAATCCTGCTTGCCCACAGACAGAGGTGCGTATTCAAATTCTTGCTGTATCCTAATCTTTGTGTCCTCAGCTATGACCTTGGTGTGATAGGCCATGTATTTGTGAACAGCTTTAGTTCGTGTTTGATTATTTTCCAGTAACACTAACATGAGTCCAAGTTGGGCAATTGTTGCATGTACTTGTACTTAACTTGTCCATCTGACCCAGCTGTGAATGTTAGAGAACATCTAGCCTAACAGTTATTGATCTAATATGTCCATGTTGTTTTGTGTCAGCTGGACAACATTGTGGATGAGGTGTGTACACATGAGTTCTGGAGATTACTGAGCTGTTGTAAGATGAACCCCAGGAGCCGCATCAAGTGTGTCACCAAGCATGTCCTGGGCAAGCTTGCTGAAGGAAATAGCCAGAAATACAACAGTCGGAAGAAATGTCCAGTCTTTTCCTAAAGTCCTGTGTCTAACTATAGATTCATTGTGCTGAGCCAATGAATTATTGACAGGCTTGTATTCCAGTTATGAATGTAGTCTGAGTGAAACCGCTCAGCTGGGTTACATTTTGAGCCAAAACTTTATATGGAAGCCACTTACATTAATTGATTTTTTTCACTTTTTTTTAATTAAAAAGATTTTATGAATGGATTATTTTCTAATGACTATTTTTAATACATTCAGTATTAGAACACTTTATATTTACCATGTAGACAATCTTTTTTTCACAAAATAAATTCTATCTTTAAACCTTTCATTTCAATCTTTTCTTTCTTTAATTCCTTGCTTATGAGGGAATGCATTCATAGTATAGTACATTTTCTGTGGGTTCCTCAGAGATCTGAAGAAATTTTAAATAAGAATTTATAACATGATGGGCAGAGGTCCATTGCCTCCTAAAGGTCTAATTAACATCAGAACTAACAACAGGAATAAAAAAAAATGTTTTCATTACAAAAAACGTCAATGTGAATAGTTAGATCTGTAACTAAAAACCTATTTTGTAAACCTAAATTAAAACTACAGCAAAAATATCCTTAATCTTCATTGTTTTTCTGTTTGACCTCAAAATTACACTGCCAAATAAAGGTTTGGCTGCTTATTAAATACTGAAACAATGTGTCTACTGTCTACAGTCTACTTGGTCTGTAAATACATGGAAAAACAATACAGACTAGTTGAGTAATTCTTAAGTTATATAAGTGCATAATAAGTCCTGGCCATTTAAGGGATTAAGTTACTTTCCACATTAACGGTATGATTCATTAGGGCCAAACTACATTTTGACCTTTTGTTTGTTTTCGTGAGAAGAGCTTCTTTCTGCTAAACCTACACGTTCCCTTCGCCTGGTGTTTCGACTGAGCCCAAGGTGATGTTATCTGTTGCTTGAGAGCCTTGTGTTATGTTGGTCTCAATACAAAAAGATGCAACGTCAGAGTAGGCTCTGCCTCCCTTAAACTTGTCTGAGACATTGGAAAGGCATGCAGGCAGTTATGTGACCACAGTTTCCCAGGCGACAGCTGGTATTAACATTCATTTTCGATGATTCGATAGTGGTAATAGGTTCACGGGCTGTATATGCCCTCTGTTGCATTATTGCCTAGACAAACAGAACCACAGGAATGGACCGCCTCACTTGGTAAAGGAGTGTTGCTAATGGAAAACAGTCATTTTCTTCTGTCAAGTTACCACAGAGCTGACCTTCCTTGTTTCTGTGTGTAAAGAGAATAGAACCAACCAAACCTGCTTTGTCCCACGCCATATGACTGTCAGACACTGGGATTCATTTGTCTGTTAATGAGGACTAAAAGTTAATGTGATTTTCCAAAGGTGACACGTTTGAATGAGTTCAGTGTGGAAGAACTTGATTGGCCCACACAGAGCCCTGACCTCAACCCCATCCAACACCTTTGGGATGAACTGGAACGGAGATTGCGATCCAGGCCTTTTCACAAAACATCATTGCCTGGTCTCATAAATGCTCTACGGAAAGAATGGGCACAAATTCCCACAGTCTTTCACGAAGAGTGGAAGCTGAAGTGGGGATCGACTTCGTATTAAAGTCTATGCTTTTGAATGCAATGTCATTAAAGTCCCTGTCGGTGTAATGGGCAGGCGTCCCAATACTTTTGTCCATGTAGTGTAATTGCCAGCATATTTGGGGGCTAATGGCCATATAAGACTGAAGAAGGACTGTTTTTGGTGCATAAAGTCACATTGAGGTCATAAGACAAGGGTCCTGCATTAGGGTGAGTAGTCCTGGCCAGGCTGGTCCTGACTCTAAAGGGTTAATTTCTTAGCAGTGTGGCCTGAACCACAGAGCTAAGGGCTTGAGTGGAGGACGCCCAGAGAGACTGGGAGCTCTGCCCGGGCTGGGGGAGACAGTCTGGGGAAAAATGGCGACAGCCGGTCCCGCCGATTCGGGCTCGACCGCCCTGGCAGGTAAACGACGTATTTAGCTTATATTTGTCTCTGTTTCTTTAAAAACGGTTTTAATCAATGGCAAAAATCCTCGGATGCATGTTATGGCAGTAAACGATGTGAGGATGTCTCTGTTGTGGCGTTAGTTAGCCTGGACAGAGGCTAATTATTCCTCTGTTCAGAAACATATTAATTTTATTACACTATCCACACCGGAACCCCTTTAACCACTTCATTTCACCAACGTAAGACCTATTTTAAATGTAGGAATTGTTTTCTTTTCAAAAGTAGCCATTTACTCTTTGTTTTGGCTCCGTGTTTGCCGGTATAGCGAGTCAAAACAAAAGCTGGACGGGTTTCTTTTATCTAGCTAACTAGCAGTTAGCCGGTTCATGAAGTTAACATTCACAGCAGTGGGAAAGGGGGTGTTCTTCTGAGAGAAAGAAAGATTATTTCTGGAGTCAATGGCACTAACCCAAGGATTGTTACTCTCTATTAAAGCCCCTACTCTAAATGTGTGATAAAGACACTGGTTTTATATATACACACACACACTGTAAGTGGGATTAAACACTGCAGGTTGCTGCTGCTAAGTTAACCAGGCTGGCCACAGCCAGGTAGCTAACTGGCTCAGATATTATGTGTTTCTTTTGTAAATTTCCAGCAATGCTTTTGTTTTGTAGATTGTATGATCTTTCTTAAACTGTAGGAGGCACCCAGAAATATGGTCAAACGGTGTATGTCTTTATAAAAAGGATTGGCAGTGTCTGGTGGGCTCAGTTTGAGGGTCTTTAAAATTTTAGCCTCAGCTTGAAAAGGGCCAGAACCAGCATGTTGGCAATGAATAATAATTCAACCGTATAGCTTGTATAAACAAGTGTCAGCAATCGCTTCTGTTGCATGATTTATATAACAGCTGATTGATATTGGGAGCATATCTTATGGAAAACTGTCAGGCTGCTTCTCTGTGTCTGTTTTTCGTTCATGTAATGAATCTAATGGCTTGTGCAGTTCCTTGGAAATCTAGATTTTAATTTCCACCCTAATTGCTTTGTTCTCTCTGTTCCGGTGTCATATTTCCATTCACCCCTGCTTCTCTCAGATGTTACCCTGTCTAGTCCCTTGACATGGTATTAGGATTTAAACTTTGTCTGCACATTAAGAACACAGTGTTTTCTGGCATAGGAGCGAAGTTTAATCTGTATGAGCACAGTGTCAAATGGATCTGGAAAAATGTGCAACATTAAGTATTTTACAGTAACATTCAGAATATTGTGCACCAGAGAGGGGCTATAAAGCCTTTACAGGCCTTTACATCAAGTCCGGATACTACAGACAAGAGGAAGAATTCAAATGGAAGGCCCTGATCAACCCTTATGTCTGTTTTGTATCAGAGCTCATGAATGCTCATGATTTGTTTGCTCCATTTACTTCTACACACACACACACAGCCTTGCAGCAGAGCTTCAGCTTTTTAAAAAAAACAACATTTAATCTATCTATGCCTCCATTCGTCTGTCCATGAATGTAGAAAACTTTTAGCTGGTTTTCTTATCAACAAATTATAATAGTTTTAATATAAAGACATAATATCTTTAATGAAAAAAAAAGTACCGAGCAAGTATGTTTGCAAGTATCTGTCATATTGCCCAATCCTCCTCCTGGGTTATTGCCACTCATTTCTAGAGAATTTCTTAGGAAATCTGTGCTTTCTGATGATTATTGATGCTTTAGTGTCTGGTTGTCCATAGCGTGAAGCTCTAATGTGCTAGACGTTTAGGGTCAGTTTCTCAGACTGGGATTAAGCCTAGTCTTGGACTATCTTTTCCTTGTCAGTGGAAAAACCCTACTCACAGCACTACATAATCCAGGGCGAGACTTAATCCCTGTCTTGGAAAGTGACCCTTAGTGTTCAGTGTATTTTACCCATGGTTCTTGGACGTAAACTGGCAGGGTGATTGCAGTTTAAATGTCCGGGAAGAGACCAGCCTTTCTGAAGGAATGTCGGATTATAAAGTAAAGACAATAATAATTAAAATGATAGCAGCAATCTGCCCATATGGTTCCTTTTCTTTCTCACACATACACAAGTTTTTGACCCAGGCTCGGCTGTTGTTCTATATATAAATGCATAAATGGGTCAAGAACCAGCAATTTTCATTTTCTAATTAAAGACAATGGCAAAACGTGAAGCCTGATTCAGAGCAGACACTGTGACACAAAGCCATGGCGGGGAGTCAGTACTTCACAGTAAAATGTTTCACAATGACTGAGGTGACACTACATAAGGAGATTTTTTTTTTTTTTTTTTTTTTTTTTTTTTAAGCTAAAATTTTGGGGACCAATTGGAGAAGGCCTAAGTTTTAGGCAATTTTGTTTAATGTCTAAGCTGATAAAGTCCCTGTACCAAATATAAAATCACTAACGAGGTCTCATCAAAAACAGTGAAGACAAACTGTTAAAATGCACAGATTTTCAGTAGTTTAGTTTACATTGGGGTTGTCCTGAATGTTTAGAAAACTTACTTTAAAAATAGTTTTGAATACCCTCAGTTGCTAAGTAAAGCCTTGAAAAATTAATGATGTAACCTTAGCTAATGTTTGGGTGTGTTTCTAACTGCCATAGCCCGAAGAGGAAACAAATTATAACCTTTCTTATATTTAGCCTGGACAACTTTGCATTGCACAGTGGTCGTTATGAGGGCTAAATACACTCATGAGTAGTCACCAAAGCTTTCACGTTCATACAGTTCAAAGGTCTATCGCTCTCATTCATACTGTATTGCAGTAATTCTGTTTCCACCCAAACTCCAGTAATGGAAAATACTTTGCAAGTAAATGTGGGTATTGGTTACATGCTGTGTTGCAGAAGCTCTATTTATTCGTAATAATTAATATAATAAAAAATAGATTGTAGTTTGTCAAGAATAGGCTTTTGTTACCGTGTTACCATGGACCCCTGAACAATGGGAATTTTCTGCTTGTTACTGCTAGTGCTTCTATGTGATTCTGCGTGTTATGCTGCATTTCATTTAAAGTCAGGTGCTAGGATTTTCCATTTGAAATGACCAATTTCTGAATTAGGTACAGGTCAGAAAATCTAGACTTTTGAGTTGTCCGGAACGCTTCATTAGCATCAAATTAACAGTGCCGTGTGTTTCACACAATTAATATTACGTACTTGAAACAAATCCATTAGATATTTGAAGTTTATAAGACATTTAAGTAACATGGTCTTACATTCATTTTTACAGCAACTCCTTCAGTAAATTTTTAATTTAAAGTCGAACACTGAAATCCTGTTGGCTGAGTTGATCAACTCAGTTATTAATTAAATGAGTTTAAATAAAACTAGTTTTTATTGGATGTGTTTAGTACAGTTTAAGCCATTTACTTTATATTCCATCTATCGATATCATGTGGTCCAAACGAGTAACATAACTGGATATTAATTTAGTTGTTGTGAGGCGGGCATTGGTCTGTCTATATAGAGTATTCAGTAACAGCTTTGAACGTGTCTCATCCATTTAGACCTTAGAACCAGACCTGTTTTATAAGAACCATTTTACCTCCCACAGACCTGAGGACTCCCTTCTGGAGGATGCTGGCCTCTCAGAGAAGTACTTGCATGGTTTTGCTGTGGTGAAAGTTCACGTGTGTGATGAAATCGGGCGTCTAGGTCTAGTGAGCATGTAGTAACTTGGTTGAACAATGGATGTGGACTTGAGTTTAGCTTTACAGGATTAAGAAACAGATGTAGACGACTTAAGCACTGATGTACGTCGCTCTGGATAAGAGCGTAAGCTAAATGCCGTAAACGTAAACGAAATGGATAAAAAGGCTGAAATGACCTCCTCTGTTGACTTAAATGTGTTGGGGTGGAGAGTTGAGACAGTCATTAAAAAAAAAAACTTCTGTCGATGATGAAGGGTGTATGAGTTTTAAAATGTTGTCTTCCAACAAAATGAAATTGTTTGTCATATGCTGCTGTTCATCCTAAATGTGTGGTTTAATAAAGAGGTCTGTTTAAAAATCAGTGCTGGTTTAAATCTATTTTTGGATTGTATAAAAATGTTTAAGAAGGAGGTAACGCATCACTGTTTTTGCTTTATTCATGATTTCCAAAGTGCATACATAGGAAAAATGAGACCTGATGGGAGAAAGAGATCTTAATTGTTCTATCAGTGATGGAGTGTATAGATTTCTTAAAATATTGTCTTTTCAACCATATGACAATTATTTGTGATATGCTGCTGTTTACCTCAAATGTTTAGTTCAATAAAGGGGTCTGTTTAAAAATCACTGCAGTAGATCACAAGTTTACAGCAGATTAAAAAAAACAAAACATGGTTAAGCAGGAGCTAATGTGTCACTGTTTTGACTTTATCTGTGATTTCCAAAGTGCATGCATGAAAAATGAGACCTGATGGGAGGGAGATATCTTAATTGTGTTTCAGCTGTGTCTGGGGTGAATGGTAGCATCTGCACACTCCTTGGTTTGAAAATATAGAATGTGTTGACAAACACACACATCTAAACGTTTACTGTGTTTCAACTGTTTTAAATAGTCAGCAAACAAGTTGGAGTAATTAGGTATCGGCTGGGAGAGGTATTAATGTGCTACTGTTTTGATGTGTAGTGTGAAAGAGTAATTAGTCCCTTAGCTGTGCTTAATGGGCTTATTCCTGCTGGTGGTTTCATTTATCACTCCATAAAGTGGAGCTAAAAGGACCAATGATGGGTTATGATGCATTATTTTTGCGGCTCAGATGTTTTTCAGTTGCTGTTCTTGCTATTGTGTATTGAGGCAGAGTAGTTTAGGTGGTATCCTTAACATCTTATCGTCTTGTAATTATGCATTTGAATGTGGTGAAGACAAACGCAAGTGAGGTCATTTGCAGAAATCAATCTTAAGCGCAGTAACAAAACTGCCTGTTTTAATTAAGCTCCTTCAGTGTAGCGTCGCTCTAACTGGCTGGACAGTCAAGTCTTTGCATTGCTTTCATTATTTTAACATCATAAAGGCTTTAAGTTCTCAATGCCTTTTCTGTTTGCCTTAATACTTTTCTCTTCTTTGGTTTTCTCTCTGAAGGGTGTAGTGGAAGTCGAAAAATGACCTCGCCAGAGGTGAGTGTTGGACCCTAACATTTTTGTTCAGTGTTTTGTTCAATGAACGTCCATCCGGGTGCACATTGTCTACCAAAAATACTTTTAATTTTTTTTCTATTTTGCCATGTGTTCTAATCTGCATATCTTTGTTGTCAAAATAAAATGTTCATAATAACAAAATTGTCATGCTTTTTAAAGACATTTCTGTAAAATTGTACCAAGTCTGCATGTCTTTGATCTCAAAATTACACTTTTTTTCCAGTTAAAATGAATGCTTTGACTGCTTATGAATCTCCGGTCGTTCAAACGTTTTACATGCCCTTAATTGATGTTCTAATTTTCTGCTGGACCTTCATATGATGCATTTCCGCTCATTATTTGTTCAGATTCTGTTGAACATTTCTGTGTTGTATCAGAAATTCTGAAATTGTTTCAGCACATTTTCAACCCATATATTAAATACGCCTTCCTATACCAATGTACAACAACCATTTATGTTGTAATGGCGGGGGGGGCGTGGTAATTAATTGGTGAATCTTTCTTGGTTTGATTAAATAGTTGACCAACACATTGGCAGCTGACGAATGATGAAACTCTTTCTTTCAGTATATGTTTCTGTTCCTCATTCATATTTTATTCCCTCTCTTTCTCTCCGTCAAAATCACTTTGTCTCTCTCTGTAGGGTCCAGGGTCGTCTCAGAGTATGAAGAAGACGATTGGCCATCGGGGAGTTGACCCTACTGGAGAGACTACATATAAAAAGGTAAATATACCACTTACCCTGGAAAGAGGGGATTTCGAGAAAGAGAGCCCCAGAATGGAAAGAGGGCTGTTCTTTTAATATTCATTACCATGAATTTATGGTGGTATGATGTCTATATAGTCGTCTGAATCAGGAGGTCACTAAGTGGCATTTTGCCCCTGGTGAGTTGTTTAAAATGGGCAAAAGCCTCATCTCTTGCCTTTTCTTTTCCTTTGCGGTCACAGAAGTTTTGTACTCACTTGAAAAATGTCATGAACTCTGACTTCCTGTGAAAATGTTTGCCAGTTTGTTGTGAAGCCAGCTGTTACATGTATTGCCTTGTTGTTTTGAAGAAAGCTAAAAATAAGATGTTGGCACAGGAAGCTGTCTGTGTTTGTTATATAGCACCATAGCTACCATCCTGGGAAGCTACAGGCTAGACTTTTATCTGTGACTGGAGCTGCTGGGATTCAGATTGGGTTCTCTCTGATGGTAAATAGCAAGCTGTTGGAGTAACCTGTAAACCTTTGCATAAGATACTTTCAACAGATAGAAGCAAGTTTACCTGGTAGTCAAAACCTCTCTAATAAAGCATGACAGATTTTTTGTTTCTTGGTGCCTAAGTTTGCCTTTCACAAGAATTTCACAAAGTGTATACTACTTCCCAGTGTTTTGGGATATTAGGGTAAGGTCCTGGTTTTCTTCAGAATGACAGGTGACCAATTTGAGGAGAGAAGAACTTCCATCTTATAGTTACTTTGTAATGAGTTGAATGTGCTGAACCTAATTTAGAGCTAAAGCGATATTTATATTTAAAGAGGTTTCATATTTGGTAGACTTTGAGACAGTATACTATACACATCTGCTTTTTCCTGATTTCCCAATTTATGCCCTTTTTTCTCCTCACAGACAACCTCTTCAGCACTGAAAGGAGCGATCCAACTGGGTATCACCCACACAGTAGGGAGCCTAAGCCAGAAGGCTGAGAGAGATGTCCTCATGCAGGACTTCTATGTGGTGGAGAGTATCTTCTTCCCCAGGTGTGAGCGTATTCTACAACCAAGTTACCCAATTTGTGGTTTCATTTGAGAATATTTGGCCCTAATTCCCCCAAAGAACATGCACTTGTATGTCAAAGCTGTTGCTCACTACTGTCTGTTATCTGACAGTTCCTACTGATTATGTAAAATTCTGGGCCCAGCTTAAAAAGAGGTTTGTTTTAGCATGTAGTGGTCGAGAGATTGCCAGTTTCTCCCTGATGCTTGGAATTATTTGAGACCTTTGACTCTCCATGATTGACTCTTTCCCTGTTTCCCCCCCCCCCCTCTCTCTCTCTCCCCCCAACAGTGAAGGGAGTAATTTGACTCCTGCACATCACCATGGTGACTTCAGGTTTAAGACCTACGCCCCCATCGCCTTCCGTTACTTTAGAGAACTCTTTGGCATTCGACCCGATGACTACCTGGTCAGATAAAACTCCTGCACGCACTTACACACATTCACAGATTCATGTCATTACCTAAATACCTAGTCATTCTAGTTCAAAGGTAGGAGCTTCAATTATAAGCAGTTGGTTCTGAAATGACATGTAGTGTTATTCCAGTATGGTTCATTTTTGTCGGTCTGTTAATACCCAAATGATGAGCTGCTCAAATAGTTTGTGTGTGTGTGTGTCTCTTTCTTTGCAGTACTCTCTGTGTAATGATCCCCTGATAGAATTATCGAACCCTGGAGCAAGTGGCTCTATTTTCTACGTCTCCAGCGATGATGAGTTCATCATTAAAACAGTCCAACACAAAGAGGCCGAGTTCTTGCAGAAACTGCTGCCAGGATACTTCATGGTACATTTTGGTTGTGGATGGACTTGTGTGAGCAAATGTATGCACATTCAGGTTTCCATAGAAATGGAATTTAATGCACATGCGGCAAGAGAAAAAGTTTACTGAAGCTGGGAGAGATAACTGAAGTATTATTGCCGATCAGTAGTTTGCAGTGAGTGTAATATGTACTTCATGAGATTCTGTTGTCTTTACAGGGTTCTGATATGTATTTATTTATATATATTTTTTGTTTCTTTTGTGCTAGAATCTAAACCAGAACAAACGAACCCTGCTTCCCAAGTTCTATGGGCTGTACTGTGTGCAGGCTGGGGGAAAGAACATCCGTATTGTGGTCATGAACAACCTGCTTCCACGTTCTGTCCCAATGCATCTTAAATATGACCTGAAGGGCTCCACATACAAACGTCGGGCCTCGCCTAAGGAGAGGGAGAAAAGCGTGCCCACACACAAAGATCTGGATTTCATGCAGGACATGCCTGAGGGCATCCAGCTAGAATCGGATAACTACAATGCCCTCAGCAAGACAATCCAGCGAGACTGCCTGGTGAGTTTGTGTGTGTAGTCTGCCATTCACATGTCATTACTGAGCACTTTGAAATGAAAATCATTACTTTCTGGGGTGACAGAGTACAATGAAAAATTTAGTAGCAATACCTCACTGTTCTTACATTAGAAATGTTGTCATATTATGATGTAGCATCATGATGTATTTAAGTAGGCTAATCAATTTAGAAATTTGACAAAATACCCCAAACCCCCTAATTATTCGAGTTTTAATGTCAAGCAGTCGTAGTAGTACAAATACAATAAAAGGTCATCAAGATTGTGGTCAATGCTTAAGTTGGTGACTAAGAAGATGGATCTCACAGATGATTTGAATATTTGAATGCTTTTAAGATATTTTAATGCAATTAAAAATTAAGCCTCACTGTGACACAATCCCTCAGTAGTCAGCTGGTTAGCTGAGGTGTTAAACATGAATAAACATTCATGAATGGGCCAAAAAATGGCTTCAAATTAAATAATCTTTTCTATTCGTTTTTCTTCTCCATTAAAAGTTAAAGATGTTTTCCCTTTGGTAAACTTACCATTTTTGAGAGTGACAACATACAACAGCTTTGTGATGCTAGTGGTTTATTATATAGGATGTGTAAATATATGCTGTGGTGACTGAAGTTAATGGCTTTGGTTTGTGTGTTAGTTGTTGCAGAGCTTTAAGATCATGGACTACAGTTTGCTGGTTGGAATTCATAATGTGGATCAGGCATGTCGTGAACGTGTGGGAGCAGGGGACAGCAGAGGGGCAGAGGGGACAGTGACCCCTGACCAGCGGAGGCCACAGGCCCAGAAAGCACTATACAGTACTGCCATGGAGTCTATCCAGGGAGAAGCACGTGGGAAGGGCACATTGGACAGCGAGGACCAGTTAGTCACTTAGTGCTTCACTTTTTAAATCTGTCTGCCTGTGCGTCTGCTGCTGTTTTTCCTTTGCCTTGTCCATTTTTCATACGTGTGTGTGTGTGTGTGTGTGTGTGTGTGTGTGTGTGTGTGTGTGTGTGTGTGTGTGTGTGTGTGTGTGTGT
>JBBJLS010000006.1:10917200-10929676 GCA_037577275.1 Bryconaethiops microstoma
AAGTCTCTCTTTTTGTCTGCATGTTGGTCCTGTTTTAAGTAACTGCCCACATGGATTTACACAGCGGAAAAAGTTAAGTAATAATCTAATAATGAATTTATAATCTCATGATCAAATAGGATTCTGTATGATGTTTAAAATGATATACTTTTCTTAGAGAATGGAAATCAGTGCAGTGTCGTTCTCTTTCTGTATGTATGTTAGACGAGTGCAGAAAACGAGGGTCCACACAAACTGGTGAGTTTTATTATCAGTATAATGAGAGAAATTTATTTCAAGATATGGAACGCTTCATGAGTTATTGCATTTAGTACTTTCTTACTATTATTTATTAAATGAATTTTTTAGTCTGCATATTGGACGAGATCAATCGTCCACACTGACTGGTAAGAATTATTAGTATTATTAGTATTATTAGCTAAAGTAGGTGTCTGTATCAGTTTGTGTTTAGTGACTTTTAGAGAATATTATGAACTGGTTTGAAATGTTAGTGTATGTTCATTTGTGTAGTTATTAACAGAAAATAAACTTCAGTGATTTTTTGAGTATTTTTCCGATCCTCAATATTCCCTCTTTAGTGACAGTGTTCATCTCTGATATGAATCTGTTTTTCTATATAAATATTTATCTAAATGACACTAAAACTGACCTTTCATCTTCCCCATTAATCTAAGTCTTCACTCTGAAGACCTACAGAGCTGAAAAAGTTAAGTAAAGACATTTAATAGAATTATGTTGTATAGGGAAAAATATATAAACTTGTCATTAAATGGATTTTAATGACATTTTCTTCCAGATGATAAATATTCGTGGCCAGATGCGGTCACATGAGATTGGCGGTTGGTGAGCAAGCGAGCAAGGAGGCAGCTCCCACGGGCCACGGCTGTGAACTTTGAATAAAACAGCAACGCCACATCTTTCCGACTCTCTTTGATTTTTTGACTTAGAAAGAATTTCAGACTTAGCTTTTCATTTCAATTCTCCACAACAGTAGCTTAGATAAACCTATAATCTGGCCATATGCATACTTAACCAGAATCAAAACATCTTGTACTAATATCTAACAGAGACAAAAAACTTATTAATGCCCCATACACATGAAATTGCAAATGACATCTACCTTGTGGGATTGGTGTGCCCTGTATGTCAATGGGACATTCCTGAGTACATGTGTGAGGTGGCAGACCACAAGTAATATACATGCAGAGAAAACAAACTTTTAGGCTTCCCGTTAAAAACTAACACATAATGATGTAATGAGGTATGTGTCAATCGCGTGACCGAAATCTAGCAACAACAGGTAGTCCTGCTCGTCCAGTTTGATGTCCACTTTTGAAAATAATAGAAAACTAATTAGGCAGGAATCCTGTTTATACCACCGTGCATAATAAAAATCCTTTTGTGGCATGGCATGTACACACAACACACCTAAAGTGCAGACAATTAGGCCTACATGACCTGTGTCACTTCGTTGCATTTATCTTATGCTTAGTGCTGTATTTATCTTATGTTTAGTTAGACATGTTGTTGAAACTTTTTTACTCTTTCTCTTTATAGAAAGTAATCAGTTTACATTACTTTAATGAAGTAGTCATTTGGATTACACACATCAGGGATAACCTTTGAACCACCGGCCTAATATTGTGTTGGTCTCCCTCATGCCACCAAAACAGCTCTGACCCATCGAGGCATGGACTCTGAAGGTGTGTTGTGGTATCTGGCACCAAGACTTCAGCAACAGATTCTTTAAGTCTGGTACGTTGTGAGATGAGTCCTCCATGGTTCAGATAGTTTGTCCAGCGCCTCCCACAAACGCTCGACTGGTTTGAGATCTGAAGAATTTGAAGGCCATCATGCTGAACTTTATTCCTTAAACTGCTCTTGGACATGGGTCGCATTTGCTTAGATCTTTATGCTTGGCCATCAACTTCAAGAACTGAATGTTCATTTTTTGCCTAAAATATCCCTCTGCTTGACATGTGCTATTGTAACAAAGATAATGAATGTCATTCACTTCACCAGTCGGTGGATTTGATGCTGTGACTGATTGATGTACATTACATTTTTTTAAAAGTAAGTATTTTTTAGCAATAGTTATTCCTACCAGAATAACTTTTTAAAGCTTCCCTTCCATCCCTGCTTATAAAAATGTATATAATCAAAGGTTAATACTGAAATAATAAATTGTGTGCCATACATGTACTCTCTCTCTGTCTCTCTCTCTCTCTCTCACACACACACACACACACACACACACACACAAATAACCATGAAAGAATCATGTTCACAGTGTACTGTTCTTGCAGTCATAACATAAGCAAGGATCAAAAAAGTTTTAACTCCAATTCTGATTCTGATGTGAAAATTGTTACTCTGAATTAAGAGCTATCACAAACTACTTCCTAATATAAATAGTTAACAGTAATAAAAAAAATTATAAAAATAGTCAAATAATAAGAATTAGAAGAAAAAGCTTATTACTACTATGACTACGATCTACTACTACTACAACTACTATTAATAATAATGATAATAATAATAATAATAATAAATAATAATAATAATGCCAACAAATATACAAAATTCTACCTACCTAAGAGTGAACAGCATGATAGTTCCAGTAATTTATAAACCCATTCAAACCTTCTAGACTGTGTGGATACTAGTTTCACTTTGCTGGCAAACTAAATGTCACAATACTTAATTTGTTACTAAAATTGATCATTGCGTGTTCATGTTACTGTTGTATATACACCTAGCAGGGCAGAGAGTTAGAAATAAATATGAAAAAGCCATATTCATAATATTTGATAGAATTATTCAAATTTTGTTTGTATTAGCAAAAGGAATGCTTCACAAAAAGAAAAGAAAAGAAACTATAGAACATGCCTCAAAGAAAATAATGGGTCTGTATTGTAAACCTGTATGTGTAAGTGCTTGTTTATTACATTTATAAAAAATGATACACACATACATCATCTGAAAAATTCATGAAAACATTCAACATATGTACACACCTCTAATGCAAAATTTGGTAAAGAAAAGGAATTTGTCTGGATCTCACTGGATAGAACAGTTCAGCTGCAGACCTGAGTCTCACTGTTCCACCACTGGCCAGATGGGGGAGCTCGAAAGCCACAAAACAACAGATGAGAAATGACAGCAAAGTTATAGTCTGATCTAATGCAGCAAAACTCAATCCTTGAAGTGGTTTCTCTATAAGGAGAACCTGCTGCCAGACTGAATGCTCTGAAAATTGGAACCCACTAATCTGAGAGGAGGTCCAGTGCGTTCTGGGGTAAGAGATGAATCTAAACCCTCAGCTTTGATTGAATTTTCACTGTAGGTGATCTGATAAAACTGAGGCTGGGCTTCAGAAACGGAAGTACTGTCCATAAACATGGTGATCAAGTCTTCAGACACAGTCATTATATTTCTGTCAGTGTGACCTGAAAGCTTTCTATCCGAGCCTCAATGTTTAGTATAAACGCATCCTCATTGGAGTAGTGTTCAATGATGTTATCATCCATGTTGACAAGAATCCTGACAGCCACATCAGAGAGAGAGAGAGAGAGGTCGAGACACAGAGAGAGAAAAATAAAATGAACATTCATGTAGAACCACATAGTGTTAAAAGGTAACCCATTCAAAAGTATGCCTTCTTACAAACAAGGCCAAATCCATGTGACACTTTGGACCAAGCAATAAGAAACACTTGATCCTCTGGATCCAAATCACACAATTCTCTAAGCTAAGACTCAGAACTTGGCTATAAACAAAAAATCGGTTTGGCTATAATGAAAAGTTTCTGATTCTGAAAAAAAAAAAGTTTTCTGATTCTGATTCTGTATAAAGTGTACAGTTAGTTATAACATCTAATTCTGTTCACTGAGTCCATCTTTGAAGCAGATACAATTTAGATTAAATCAGCTGAGTTGGGAAAGGCACCCTGGAGTTTCAATAAACAAAGGAAATAATTATAGTTAGACTCTCTGTATCACACCCAGTCACGGCCTTCTAATGATGACCACATACTCACCCTTTCTTGCTCTTCTTGTAGATTTTAGTTATCTTCTCAGCTGGGAGAGAGTATTTACCTGATACCTAAAATAGAGTAAGTATAAACCTGTAATTCAGAGCACTTCACACTAAAACGTAATGTTTACATGCTGAAAGAAGAACACATTTGTACTTACAGCCTCCACCAAGCTTTTCACTGTTGGACACTTCAGCATTAACGCATCAAAAACCTCATCAGTTTCTTTCCTTACATACAGCAGAACTGTTAAGAAATAGTCAAGGTCACATGTTAGAAGAATCAGAATTAAGTCCATTCAGAGAATGAAATACAGTGAGAGGAAAAATCACGCACACTCAAAGCTTCTTATATAAATACAATCTGTTATAAATAGATCACATAAAGTACCTATAACTCTTCCTCTCTCACTGATGCGTGCATGCACACACACATACGCACACACACACATACGCACACACACACACACACACACACACACACACAGATAATACCTCTCCTTGGCGTGTCTCCTTTGCTCTGTTTGGCTGGCGGAGGGCAGAAGTCATCTTCTGTCTGTCTAAAGGCCCTTTTCATCATCACACTACAATGACAGTCAAAATAATCTTTGTATCATTTTCCATTATTTTGTAATAAAAGTCTTTTTGCAACGACTGTTTTTTGTGGGGGTCAAGCGTCCCATTACTTTTGTTCATATTATATTGGGACACCTTATCATTACACCAACAGAGACTTTAATGACACTGCATTCAGATATGGAGTTGATCCCTCTTTGAAGCTGCTATAATGCTCTGGAATCTGAGGGGAACATATCTTACTAGATCAAATGTGAACGCCCTGCAGTGGCACATAGCTTTGGTTTGATATTTGATTTGATTACATGAATGTTTAAGTTGAGATTTACAGAAACATTTGAGCTGCAGCTGTGCAACTGTGTTGAAGGGAACACTGCTGTTAAAAAGCTCCTTATTTGTTTAAAGTGTTTGCAAACCAAATGTTATTGCACTTTTCTTTGAATTGATTATTTAATTTTGCATATAACAATGCGATTAATTGCAGAAAACCTTGTGATTAATTATGATGAAAAATTTTAATAATTGCCCAGCCTTAGTATTAACAGTTCATATGGATTTTAATGTGTTTTTCTTTACAATTCAAAACAATTAAATTATTGTTTCATGTTAAAAATGGTCATTTAAAATGATCACAAATAGTTTGAAAACACTACTTTTGAACATAATTTAATAACATCACTGCACAGCCTGGAAAACAAAGACATCATTCACTAATATATACACACATTTAACGCCACTTACCCATCACTCTCCATTTCTTCAGAGCTAAAGCCTGTGAACATCTGTGAACAGACGGTCATAGGCTGAATAACATGCTCTTCTTACAAGGCAGGTAATAAATATCTTGCTGTGTTATGGGTGTATCCCTATTTTGCCCATGTCCCACAACATTTCATATCCACTCAAATGATGAACCCGTACAACAGAGATATATAGCAACTAAACTACTTTTACGTCTCTCCAGTGAAAGGTACCAATATTATATCAGTCAGATCAGGCAGCGCTCACCTGTGCAGCTCTCTGCAGGTTACTGAAGTGGACATCAGGGATGAAAAGCACAGGCTGTGACTCCAGGTCTGTCGTGGATTTGAAAAGTGTGACGTCTGACTTCTTCTGCAGTAGCGCTCCATGCCCCCCTGCTTTTCCTGCCAAGTCTAAAAGGGCAGGCACAACTCTGAGACCAGGGCAGCTGGATTTCAATAGGATTGCAAGATTAGATCGACACTACGCTGATTTTCCAAATGTACTAGGGAACAGCTGATTTTTCCATGCAGCATGGTTAAAATAAAAATGTTTTTGTTGTGCTAAACTATGCAAGAGCTAAAATGCATAAAGAATGTTTATCTACTCTACAGCAGTGTTTTGTCAGTTGTTACAGTGATCTTTTGTGTGTCTTTGACATGCAATATGCAGAGCGCTGTGAAACTGTTTTAATAATGAGACGGTTTTAATAATGTGCAGTTCTGCTGTTTTATAAAAGCTGGACTTACTGTACGTCCAACTTATGCTGCGTTCATTTAATGCTGGTTTAATGACTGAGCGAGGTGAAAGAACACGTGCCGCAAAGAGAACGAGACCCATGCATCATATATGTCTGCCTCAGACTCACCACTATAACCCTGGCCTGCAGATGTATGACCTTTCACCTTCCTCCGCATCTGCTTTCTCTCTTCATCCCTGATCTTCCGCTCAGCTCCCTGCGGTGCAAATGAGCAGCAGCAAACCTTGACTATCAGCTAGACCTTCTGACCATAGATATCAAAACACACCACCGCAATAATCCAAACGGAACTGCACATGTACATAAATGTGGACATCTGAAGCTTATAAAATACTATTATATGTTTCACCTAAAATGTGTAACCGAAATATTGACGTGTGTTTTATCTTGTATGTAACATTTCTAGAGTGACTCGTTCAGTAAAGAGCCCTGGTGCAGAGCTGGCTTGGTTTGGCCTCTAAGAGAAGGTGGGCAATCTGACAAAGTAGGCCTACAATATAGCAGATGAAGGTCTGATCAGTGAGAAAGCTTGCTTAGCTACCTAGATTCCAAATTCTGATTGGTTCACATTTTTGGTGTGTTTTAAGAATTTAAGCCAAATATTTCTAGCCAAGACCTAATAATGAAATAAGAACAGCACTGTAGTACTTGCAGAGCTTTACAAACATGATTCTATTGCTTTTTTAGTTCCTAGGCCTTAAAGGCCTAAAGGTTTCCCATTTGTAAATAGGATCTGAAGGAGTAACTACTCACAAATGAAGGTACCTGACAAATTTACTTCATGTTTAATGCATCGATATACGACTAGGGGTCATAAGCATGATCTTGGAAGAACAGAAATCTTAAATACTACTGTAAAATGCTCTGGTACAGAACTTTTTGCCAACCTTGTCACAGAAGACTTTTATTTGGCAGTAGGCTCTGTGAATGGGCCTGTTGCTCCTGTTGTTGTAGCTGTAAGTGTCGATCTGAATCATCAGCGGAAGCCCTTTCACTCCTTTCTGAGAGGAGAAATCAGTGCTCAAAGAGTTCACAGTAATAAACACCTACAAAAAAAACCAAAAAGAAAAAGTTTTACTTTAAATAAAATGTTCTTGAGTTGAATGTATTGTTCCTGGTTCTATGGTTTAGTACAAAACATTTACATCATGTAGTACATCATCATGTTCTTCACATTCATACACCTCATTTACACCAAAGAGCATATACGTTCACTAATGTGTGTGTTCACTAATGTGAGATGGAAATATTTTCAGCCAAACCTTGACTAACAACATGACAAGTGCATTGGCACAGCATAGGGATGTGGGCCTGTCTGAGTTTTGGGTGAGTCATACACTATTTCTAGGCATCTAGCCCAGGGGATTCTGGCATAAGCAGGCAGTAAAGTCTAAAGGCCCTAAAGCAACCTGTGTACACTATATACTGAATTAACACTTTCCAATATAGATGACTTATTCAAGAGGATGAAGCTCCTGGGTTTACTTTCTGCCTGTATCATCCATGCTGTTAATGGTGTTCAAGAGGCTCGGCAAAGCTTTAGCACAGCAGACAAGTGCCAAAAGAGCAAGGAGGGAAGAATGATCTGCATTTCTACTGGCACTAGCAGTTTATTCAAATGCAGTCAAGCAAAGTTTGTGAACTCAATAGAATGTTCTATATTTCTGCATAAATATGACATCAACAGATTTTCACACAAATTCTAAAAGTAGAGAACCCAGTTAAACACATGAAGGTATTCGAATCTGGCTTTCCGTATCTGGTGTGACCCCATTTTGCAGCAATAACTGTGACCATTTCCGATAACAGCAATAACTGTGACTAACTCTTGAGGTGCTGATGGGTTTCCTTACATGAAGTACTTACTTCAGGTCCTTCCTCATTGGTTTGCTATGTGACCCACTTTCTCAAGATTCAGTTGACACGTAAATGTCCTGACATTTTTCTTTAGAAAAGAATGAAGATGGCCCAGATGCGGCACATCAGGCCCAAATCATGACACTACCATCACCATGTTTCACAGATGGGATCAGGTTGTTCTGCTGGAATATAGTGTATTCCTTCCTCCAAACATAACAGTTCTCATTTAAACCAACATGTTTCATGTTGTTCTCATCTGTCCACAAAACAATTTTTACAAAAGTCTTACAAGAGTGAGACATGTTCTTTTTGAAGAGCAATGGCTTTCTCCTTGAAACATTTTTTTGTTAGAAACTCTGCACTGTGAGCTGTGAGTAGTAAATTTAACACACACCAGAGGCAGGAGTGGGCTGCAGACCTGTGTTTTTGGGTACCTTGCCCAAGGGCACTTTAGTCATAGATGTAATTAAAGAGAGCTCTTTAGTTGTTTAGATGTTATCCTTTGTGTTGCTTTGTGACTTGCAGACTTTTACACCTTGCTCTTGAAGTGATCTTTGTTGGTGAACCACTCCTGGTGAGTGTAACAATGGCCTTGAATTTCCTCCATTTGTACACAATCTGTAGATTAGTGGTGTCCAGACTGTTTAGAGATGGTTTTCTAACTTTCTCCAGTCTGATGAGCATCGACAACTCATTTTTGTCTTCCTTAGAAATATCCTTTGTTTGTGCCATGGTACACTTCCATCAACATATGTTGAAAAACAGACTTTGATAGACCCTGATTTCTAAATGAAACAGGGTGTCCACTCACACCTGATTGTCATCAAATTGATTGAAAACACATTACACTAATTTCACCTTCAGATTGATTCTAGAGGTTCACATACTTTCTTCAGTCACAGATAAATAAATGACCAAGGATAATATTTTTGTCATATTTGTTTGTCTCATTTGGGTTCTCTTGATCTACTGGTAGGAAAATCTGATGATGTTGTAGGTCATATTCATGAAAATTCTAAAGCGTTCGCAAACCTTCAAGCACCACCGTGAGCTAAATGACATTTGTCTGAAATGCTCCCAACTGTAAATTGCCTTATGCCAATCTTTCAGGAGACACAAGAAAAACTGCTTTGGAGAAATGAAATGTGGGAAATCTTTTTTGCCTGGAGTGAAAATACTTTCCCACTGACAGGCTTCTCTGCCTTCATGTCTGTGCCTGTTGCTTTTGTTCAACAAGATGGCTTATGATGCAATTTTGTGAGAACCACTTCTTTTCTCATGGTCACATGATCACCATCAACAGGCAACAGTTAGTAAATGACAAAACAACAGGCAGAAGTACTCTGCATCTTGTGTGTGTGTGTGTGTGTGTGTGTGTGTGTGTGTGTGCGCGCACACGCGTGTGTATCTTAATGTTAGAGTCTTCAGTGATAACAAATGCATATCAGAAGAATAAACCAGCATGAAAGGGGATTTACTATACACTACAGCTAAATATGGTCATATGATGTCCATTAACATGACCAGTTATTTCTACAACTACTAAAGTGAAAAAAGAGTCAAATTGGCTGTGAACAAATGTCTGTGAGGGTTTGCTGAATAGATAAATAAGATTCATAGTTTCATGTTTTTACTATTGGAATTGTGGTTGACAGTGTAAAAGCCGAAACAAATGATAAATAATTAAATAAATAATGTATGTCATACGTTTCACAAAATAAAACCACCTTTAACTATTTTTAAAGTTGTAACAATGTCTTTTTAATGTGAGTCTGCAATGTCACCTTAGCCTCCTCGTTAATATCCCAGGTGAAAGAGACAGCATTATAGGCGATTTCCTCAAGATTCCCAATAGTGTTAAAGCTCTCTTTGTAATCAGCTGGACAGAAAATAGGAGAGATCAGTGATGAAGTGCACAAGCTTCCAACAGAGAACAGCTCACACATTCAGATGTACCACACAAGTCCAGTTGAGAAAATGCACCACTAGTTTTGAGTCTTATCAGTGTAGAATTACAACAGTAAGTAACTGAGATGATTTGTTTGATTAGATGCTAAATAATTTAACTTGATGGGCATCACATTAGAATTGCCTTTTTGTGAAAACATATGAAAACACTGTATAAAACAAACATATGGCAGATGTTTAGCCTGACAGCTAGTCACAAGAATCTTGATCCCTGAGACTGTGTCTATTTTTATGCACTTCTGCCTGTAACCGTTAACATATCTATTCAAATCCTGATCTGTAGCCTAGGGTGCTATGGAAAATCCCTGGATACTGTTATTCAAATCAAACATTTAAGCCATATCAGGTTCCGGGCCCTCCAAAAAAGGCAACCACGACATCTTGTAGGTCTGCCACCTGCTATTGATGAGACCACTACAGTGGTCTCATGGCATCAACCACCACCAACCCCCCTATCTCGGCCAGACCTAATCCCATTGTCTAACCATTTCCCATCTGTGAGTAAAGGTGACAGATTTCACTGCCCAAAGCATTCTACTACTGTTGTATTTAACGGGATACAATATGGGAAGGGAAGGGGAGGCAGAAGGCTGCTGAATGAATGAGGAGTTCCAGTAAAAAAATAAAAAGACACAACAGGGGGACAAAGGGGGGCATCCCTTTTCAATGATACCCTGAGCAGTGAGAAACAAAGACCTGGGTTTCTGAGCATATATAGCGAAGAGCTTTGAAACACATATTGTCACAGTTATAATAAAACCTCCTAGCTCCAGAATGGTAATCTTATAGAAGAATGTAAAAATAATTTACATTTAATGTACTCTTGTATAATAAGCTTTGATTCCCGTCCATTTTGGAACATTTATATTGGCCCGTTAATTGTGAAATGTTCACAATTATTGGCCACCCACAGACACTTACCAATGTCCAGCACTCTCTGTTTAGCAGTGTGCTGACGGGTGTGCCAGTAATTCCAGTGCTTCAGTTGCTCATCCCGGCATTTATCGTCACCAAACACCACCATCACCACACTCTGTGAGACAGAGACGGCCAGGGCTTACATAAAGCAACAAAAGCATCATAGAAGCTCTATAACCAAAATTACATGATATACACCCACCTTAAACAGTCTGTAAGACACTGAACCTTTTATAAAATGTCGAAAATAAAACTGGGTCCCCAAATAGCAAATCTGGATTTTTTAGTTGTTTTTTTTCATTTGTCTCCTTTATCACAGTCCTCCATCAGAATGCCAGCCGGCTGCAGAAGCTTGAGATAGTTGCCATGTCGACAGCAGCAGAACTCACCCGCACTTTGCTGATGGGGAGGCGCAGGCCCTTGCTGGCCCCCGTCTCGCTCAGAGTGATGCCGTAGAACTGCCCTTTGTTCAGATAGATCATCGGCCCCTCACCCTGCTTCTGCCGCACAGAACGGCTGGCTTCTATACTGTATTGAAATGTATCCCTACACAAGAGGAGATGAACAGGTATATTAGTGGTCACTCCTGACAGCAGAGACACAAGGTTTCTCTATAGAACATAATACTCACACAGCAGGCTGCTCATACAGGGAGTCTTGGGTGCCTAGAGTGATGGGCACTTTAAATTTCTGCTAAAAGCACAGAACATCACATTTGTATTATCAACCAGGAATAAAAAAATGTAACCATTTTGTTCATCAAAGTGCCATAAAACAAAGGCGGAACATGGTCCCAGTGGGTACCTAAAATTTCCTCAGGTGAAAGAGCATAAAAGAAAAATTACAATATTATAATCAAGACGATGTGTATATGGAGCACGGTGTATTATTATTATTTGATCAAGTCCATTTTAACAGTTTGGCCTTTTTTTCTGACAAACTCTGGATTACTATCTAACTGCCCGACTATAATATTTTTCTCATTTATGCTGCCTCACTCTTTCAAAGTAACTGTGACCAAACAGTTGCTTCAGCTGACCATTTAGCAAACATAAGCTCTCACCACATTTTCCGCAGTGTAAGAGTCTTCAAAGGTGCTATCTGGCATGCTTTTCTGCTCATCCTTCATGATGCTCTGGGTGATGGGCCTGGCCTCGTGAGTGGACTGCTGAAAGGGCAAGCGGTGGTACGACTGTCCGTCTTGCTGGAGGTTAGGAGCAGACACAGCATACTCTGCTTTTACAGTGGCCACCACTCCCCCCCCTGTGGGCAGCAAGGTGTGCAATTCTCGCTTCACCTCTGTGTTGTGTGAGTCTGTGTGGAGGGAGAGATTGACTGGAAGAGATTTGGCAGCCTGTACACGCTCCTCCATGGACTCCACACCACCATGCCATGTCCTACAAAACAGATTCAGCATTTAAACATCACTTGTGAATGTGTCACAGTGAATGACAGTGATCAAATAGGAAGAAAATCCACATAAACAAAATTCTTATCATTACTAAATGTTCCAAGACTCATGACTTAAGTGAGGATATCATACAGAAATATGCCTTCCATGCTTTCTGTGAATGTTAGAAGCTTCAATACATCAGCTTGTACCAAATATATATATATA
>JBBJLS010000006.1:10943457-10963570 GCA_037577275.1 Bryconaethiops microstoma
ACACACACACACACACACACACACACACACACACACACACACACACACACACACACACACACACACACACGATGGTGCTGAGTGAGGTGAACAGAAATGGACTAGTGACTGGAGCCGCAATCTCTCACTGTAGCACACATTACCACACAAGAAGGGAACCCACACAAAAAGGTCCCCCACAACTATGCAGTGATGGGGAGAACAGTAGAACAGAAGTGGAACCAGCAGAGCAAAGCCCCTCACCTAGATATGTGATGGTTATTTGAATATATATCATTTAAAATTGTTATTTTAAATAATAAATGTTTATATAAAAGTTTATTCATTACTTACAAACAATTTTCTCAGTGAAGGCAAGGCTTGGCTGATAGCTCACAATTAGTTTACAACCTGCATAATGACACATATGTTTCACACTGGCCTCTCTTTCAAGAACATTTCTATGCCTTTTTCCTCCTATACAGTGTTTGTCATTTCTTCTTTCCTGTAAAATGTTTTTGAATCTTTGAAAAGCCACGTATTACATATTGTTCAATTAAATCTAATTATTGATACCTTACTTGATGAATCAGCAAAATAATCACTGGATTACTTTCACTAAACTACGTAATTTTATTATAATATACTCATATCCTTACATTCATCACATGATTTAAGCTTCTCCACTGGTGGTTGGAAAAGCCCAAGAAGAAACAATCATTAGATGTTGTAATGATGCATTGCAACAAGTTGAGCGCAGTACTTCTGAGCCACACAATATATGTAATGTGGCTCAGAAGCGTAAGTATAACTGCACAATCACCTATCCATTAATGGCTGGGAGAAAAAAATGATTAAAAAAAAAAAAAAAAAGATTGAATAGTCCCCAACAAATATCAAGTAGTATTTTTGCTCAAAAGTCCACCCAATTATTGTGAATTACCCTTGGTGGAAATATAACGGTGTTATAATGACCCCTTTCCTGCACGCCTACTAAAAATTTCAGAGACTTTAAACCAATTCAAACAGCGCAATCACCAATTTTAAATCTGAAAGCTGCCATGTGAAGATGACACCCTAAACTATAGTTTAATTTAATTGGTTATAATGAGAAAAAATGTCTAATTTTAACTAAATATTGCAAAGAAAATAAGTTTTATTTACTGCACTGTGCTCTGCGCAATAGCTGGGTTGAAATTATTGTTTTTTCACTATAACTTCATACAAGGACAGATCTGGTCAATAAACAGATTACAAAGCTTTAAAACTTTATATTTATGTGTCTCATTCATACAAGAATTATCTGTTATTAAATACATTTTCGGCACAACTTGCTTTGATTAGGCTGAACCAGTTCCTAGTTTCATTTGAGCCTGTTACCAAATAATTTTGTCAGTCTAAATGAGAAAAAATATGAAACTAGCTTTTATCAGATATGTCAGCCCTGTTCAAACTTCATAGTTAAGTATGTATGTTTTACATGAAAATTACTTTAGTTTTACAGTGAAGTTATTACACGCTAGCAAGCACATAAAAGGATCAAACTTATATAGCCTTTCATATTTCTTTTTACTCTGGTATCCTCAGTCTGTGGTGATTTTTGAATTTTATTGTACAGAGTTTGTCAGCAATTCTAAATATCTGTCAGATTTGCACTAATTCCTTGGCCACGGTGACCGATTTCTTGTTTTCTCTGCTACATTTAAAAATAGGACTTCTGTACCATTATAGAATGTATTTCTGTGACTGTATTTACAGTAAAATAGGTCATCTACATGATGGCGTTCTACTTGTGTCTATTACAGAATCACATTACATCGTACATTTATTGTTTTTTGATTACCATCATCATCATCCTCTATTATATATTTATTATTATAGTGAGAGAAGAGCCAGAATATAGCCTTCTGATAAAGAGGAGGGTGTGCAATATTGAAGAACTCAGCAAGCTTACTTTATGACAAACACTTCATACCATGAACACTGAACAATGATTGATAGTTGGGCCAAAATAGTGATAGCTGTATTTCAATATATTAATAATTAAAACAATTTGAAAATGGGCTTTTTAATTTAGTTTTACCATAATTTAAGGTGTTGACTGACATGACAATATTGACTGATGCGAAATTTATCATCAGGATGACATGTATGGCCATTTGGCCCAGCACTGACATCAACTAAATCTGTTCTCAGCTATTAGCTCTGGATTATCATTCATAATTATAGCATTCAATATATTAATATGCCATCTGCATAACAATTAAGTACATAGTTACCAACAGCATTAGTCATTAAAATGTGCTTAATTAGAGGATTTTCCACAATGTGTGCTGATAGTGCTTAGTTTGCTCTCAGAAATGCATGCTCAGAATGATTTAATGAGATGTACTGATCACCCTGAAACAATAAATACACAATAAAACTAAATAATCATTCTAATTATGTAATTATTTGGGTTAAAAACATTCATCCCTATGCTCCTCCTTTACGTGTGCTGCACTACAATGAACAGACACAGGTAATGAAATAAGGAAAAACCTGAAAAAATTAGTGTGGATGCCTCCAAACAGGAGTACTACATGATACAATTAAGCATTTAACATCCTACCATGATCTGTGGCATGTATGAAAATGCTGAATTGGGCTTGGATGAAGGTTCATTGAGGCACGGATGACAGGAGTTTCAGTGACAAAGACTGCTGAACTGACTAATGTTTCAACAGGAATAGTGACTAAAGTGGTATCTGCATTTCAATCTGCAGGAAAGATCAGTAAACAGGGCTGGAAATCAGGGTGGAAATTGCACATTCAGTGAGCATGATGCAACCATTAGTTTGATACGTGAAGAAAAACAGCAGAGCAGCTGTTCTTCAGGTGAATGAGAATGTCAGGGCAAGAATGTCAATGTGGGGAAAAGCGATAATGCTCAGTTGAGTCATCACCGTATAGTAGATAGATGCATGTGTTACAATCTCAAGGAGAAACATTGTGCCTATCCATGGGGCACAAGTGGTCATTAAATGGTTTTGATTAGTATGAAAATGATGTAAATCATATGCCACGGTCTGCTCTGTGACCAAATCGTAACTCATCTGAACACCTACGGAAGATTTTGGACAGGTGTGAGAAAATATATTTAATATCCAGCACAGATCCACATACTTGCTGGATCAAAAGGCACTTTTCCATATGCATGCAGGAACTGTGCTGTACCTAAACCATACTGCGATGGCACAGGTCTTGCCACACGCTTTGATTTTCCATTGTATTCCAGCCCGGTAACAGTGTTTCTACTGCATCAGCAGCGCAAATCTCTCCTCACAATTTATGACCGGTCATTGTCCCAACGGACGAACCAGTGGAAAGTTTTTCTATCAGAGCTGCTTCCGATATTGTGGTCTTTTATTATTTATAGGCATGTCTGAGTTTTTTCTCAGCATTCTTTAGCCATGCTACCAATACCTAACCTAGCTAATTGTTAGTGATGCCCTGGTACACCTTCGCACTTTTCACAGTGTTAAAGATAAATATGTCAAGGTCATAGACGACATCTACTGAAATTGACCCGCAGCCCAAATAGATAGTAGTGCTTGCATGTCATTAACTTCCCAGTTGTTGTTTTTGGGCACACCTAAAAACACAGCATCCTTTGTCTATGTTGCGATGACCACATTTCATACAATCAGAAAGTAGTGATGTGGTCGCTCGGCTGCGGCCCGCTTTCAGCCCTGCCGTCGAGCAAGGCCATGACAGCATGGGTACGGCTGGGTCGCTCTATTTGTAATGGAAAACCATTTGTTCACGGAATGGCACAGTACCTTGTGGCAGTGGAAGCCTTTCTCCAGCCACTTAGACACTTTATGGTGTTTTGTTCTTTAATTTACGTAACTCATTTTTATCCGATTCTTTTGAGAATATTCTTTTCACACTACTGTCATGTAACCAGTGTCACATGAAGGCACAAAGTCTAAAAATCTGAGTACACACTGCTAAAATGACCTCCCACACTTAGTGAGGAACCAAGAGAAGAACAACCAGGCCAAACTCCTCTAGCAGACAAAAATAGACTTGACAGAGACTGAAAAGCCTTTTTGTTTGAAAGGGACATTAAACTGATCTCTTCAGCTGCGGAATGTCCCCACAGTCTAACACCTAAGCTATTGCTAGTGCATGTTTTAAATTACACATTTGCAGGAATTTCTCTGGCTCCGAGTAAACCTTAGGAAATGTTTCCTTGATTTTACATCTGTTTAGACTTCATTTCATAGTTAGCAATCGCGTTTTCAGTGTGCGAGTTGCAATTTCATTTGCACTTTCAATTCAATTCAAATTTCTAACTATGATTGACTATTTTGTTGCAGGAATTTACAGCTTATTAATAGCTCACTTTGTGCACAGATATTTGTAAAATGACACATTCTTAGCTTTCTTACCTGTACAATTTCCAGCATCTCTGATTTGCTGATGTATCCATTGCCATCCAAGTCATACATGCTAAAAGCCCATTTCAGTTTCTGCTCCAGCTTCCCTCGTGATGTGACGCTGAGTGCAATTATAAACTCCCGAAAGTCTATTGTGCCATCACCGTTAGCGTCAAAGGTGCGGAATACATGCTCAGCAAACTTGGAGGCATCTCCATATGGGAAGAAGTTTCCATAGATCTTCTTGAACTCCTCCATGGAGAGGTGTCCGCTAGGGCAGTCCCGCAGAAAGCCCTTGTACCACTCCTGGATCTCGTGTTCAGTGAAGTCTGTGCTCTCCAGCAGGTCCTGCATCACCTCTGGCCGCAGCTTGCTGTTCTGCTTCCCCATGTTTGAGTTTCACGTTACAGCTTTGAGTCCAGAAAAAAGAGAAAGAGAGTGAGAGAAAGGTCAGGTATTCTGGTGAGATTATACAAAATTTTTCCAGAAAAGCCTCAGAACAATGACTATTCAAACGAACATGGTTAAAACGTGCAGTCACACATGTCCTGAAATGGAAGTTGTTTGTCAATTGCAAGCTTACTTTTACTTCTGCTTTGTTTCTTTGTTTTGATGTCCTTAAAATAATTCTTAAAATGTAAACATTTTTCATTAATTAATTATTTCATTCATTTTCTGCAACCGCTTAATCCTTACTAGGGTTGCGGGTAACCAGAGCCTATATAAGTTAGGGATGTCACGATTATACTTTTTGATGGCACTATTATCATCTACAAATTAATCATAATTTCACGATTATCATGATTATCACAATTTTTTCGCATTAATTTCACAATGTAGACAGTCACATTCTTTAGAGGTTTTCACCTTTTATTTAATGCTGTCGTTAAAAAAAATACAAAAAAACAAACATAATACAGTGCATAAATGGAATATACACAAATGGATACTGCCATTTGAAACATGAATAATGTAAACAGTGATGCATCATAGTTAAAACAAAAATAAACAGTCTATTTCTTTAGAATTATGTTTAAGATCACATATTAGCTAAGTTCCCTGGTGAAACGTTTTTGTTCAGGGCGAATCCCGCCAATTTGTTGATAAGAGTGTCATAATCTATTATATTTTTTAAGAGCAACAGAAGGACAGTGTTGAGCGGCCTTTACGATGAATAAACCGTGCCGTTTTAAATTGTGGTTAATACACACACACACACACACACACACACACACACACACAAAATGATGAAGGAACACATGAAATTACGCAGTAAACAAAAGAGTTAAACAAACCAGAATATGTTTTGTAATAAGGTAATGATAGACTTAGTTAAGTGGTTCTTGCCACAATGTGGAGTAGAACCGTAGTCGAATAGGATTACTGTCAACCAACCTACCATCACAACTGATGGTCCCAAACACATTAAGAAGGCAAGAAATTCCACGAATGAACTCTTGATGAAGAACACTTGTTAATTAAATAGCATTCCAGGTCGATTCCTCATGAATCTGATTGAAAAAAATGCCAAGAGTGTGCAAAGCTGTCATCAGAGCAATAGGTGATGTTTTCAATATTAATCGACAATGTAGCCAATAAAAAAAACAGGAAATCGTTGAATGAGAAGGTGTGTCCAAACTTTTGACTAGTAGTGTATATACATATATACACACACGCACAATTACTGAACCCAGATTTTAGCAAAAACACCTACAAAACAGCAGATAGATTATTATTTGCCTTTTTACATGGAATTTGTGGGGGTTCCCTTCAACAGTCAGTGCAGACTTTGCGCTGTTTGTCTTGTAGTGGACAGAAGTGAATCAGTTGTTACACGACCGCTGATATATCTACTGTCAGGAAGTGACTTTCTCTTTTCCGTTGAGTCATGACACCTAAAAACGTGTGTGTGTGTATATATATATATATATACACACACACACACACATATATATATACACATACATACATATACATACATATATATATACATACATTACACACACACACACACACACACACATATATACACATATATATTCAGAACAGCGGCTGTTACTGTTAGACTAGAACATGGCCTCTCAGATTTTAAGATTTTAAAAAAAAAAATTTTTTTTTTATCATCATCACATCATTAAACAATCTCATACATGCTGCATTAAATTCCTCCACAAAACAGTCAAAGATCTAAATCATGAACAGAAACAAAGCCCTCTGAAAACAAGAAGTTTAAATAAATGAATAAATACATACATTTCCAATTTTAGCACAAACATGAATATAAAGTTATGGCCCATTGTCTTCTAATAAACTATTTTTGGAAGCCCCTCACTCACAAAGCACTTGTATTTGTACCATAGTGATGCTAATGTTGGGCAAATACATTATTCAGATGGAGCACGCAACAGAAATATGAATGAGAACAGTGGCCTTCTGTCTCTGGGAAGCTTCAGCAGTATGAATAGGCTCGGCTCTGCTCTGCACTCCCCCCCCTCCCCCCGCAACACTGCGAGTCTCTTCATAAAGGAAAAGTAACCACATCACCAGTTAGAACCATCAAGCAGTTGCCATGGAAATCTATTCTGAAGATTTCATGGTTCTTCAGAAGTCTTTTCGAACGAGACGGCTGAGGGAGAGAGTACCTCCGTGTGTGACTCAGACAGGAAAAGGAGAGCAAGAGAGTGTAAAGGGGGAGTCACACATCAAGGGTCAGTCTTATGCAAGCTGTTACCACATGTGAAAACTGGCTGCACATTTAGTTTCAGTATAACAGAGGTAAAATCCTCAACCAATCACTGGCTCTCTTACTCTTTTGTCTTACCAAAATGTTTTTAGTACAAGGCAGGAAGGGTTAAAATCAACTAAACTGTGTTTAAAGGATAACTGATCACAGCATTTCACATTGGTGATACATTTGTGGAAACTTGTCCTTGTTTGACAAAAGTATTATTGAGACAAACCTGGTGATCTAATTGGGTCTCCTTACCATACAGAACAAATATATTGCAAAAACAAAAACTACGTGAATGCAAATTATTTAAAAAATGAAAATTCCATAATTTAATGTACAGGACAAAACACTCCATTTCACTGCATAGACTTTCTTTTTAATTTCTCTCAGTGCTACGGTAAACGTGGTGGAAAAATTGTGTACGAGATGAAGAAATCAGTTTTTGCTGAATCCATACAGCTTCAGTCTAATCACTGTAATGTACAAAATGTACCAGACAAATATTGAGGCTCATTACAAGGAATAATAATTACAATCTTTAATGTATTGTAATGTAATAATAATAACACTACTACACCAGCCTGAAGTTAAGGTGGATGTATGTTCAGGTCGATAAATGTATGGTAAATATAAGACATTAATCATATCCTGACAGTCTAGTCTTAGTAAAACCTGAGAGAGACTGCTGTTTAATTAGCTCAAAGTCTGAAACGCTGTCTTTGTCTACAATAATGAATCTCTCTGACCTTTTGCCTTGTTGCTATGGAAACAGACACTCTGCACCACATTCGTTAGCACCAAGAAAACAATAAATCGATGAGAGATTACAGGCATGCATGTCGGCAGGTTGAATACTGAATACCGGGTCTGTGCCGGGAGGAAAAATGTGGCTAATACAGAGCAACACTGTACCAAAGGACAGTTCCTGGCTTGCAGTGATTAGAACCATCACAGTTCTTTCCCTTGATAGTGATCAAATGATCAACAAAACATATTTTTCAGTTGCACTGCTCAGCAGGATTAGTTTTAGTGCCCCAAAAACAGAAGAGCAAAACCGTCCACGTATTCAGGCACAAATTAATGCAATTATGCTTTCCTGCATCTGTCAAACAATAAAACTCCCTATTCTAGAAGAGCCAGTAAGACATCCATCCTGCTTCTCATTTTCCATGCCGAAGGCAACCTATCAATCTGTTGACAGTGCATGCGGATCAGGAGATGGGCGTTTTTTCCCACCTTTAGTTTGAATATCTCCTGAAGACAGAAGATGACAGTTGTTCAGCAGAGTATCACCATATTTCCAGCCACTCAGGAAGGATGCTTTAAGTTCATACCAATTAATAAATGTGATTACTCAGAAGGTATGAAGACATGTATTAGGAATTTGTTGTTACATTCAAGTTACATTCATCACAACACCTTCAATAAACCTCTTTATGCATCTAACAAATTACAATAAAGATAAAGGTAAGAGCATACAGTGCCACACCTGCATTTGATGCATATGATTTCTCCCCTCACTCTGGTTCATTTGCTGCACGATATGGACAAAATATTGTGCCATTCAAGATACTAAAGGGCCCATATCATCACTTTTCTGGAGTTAAAAAGGGCTTGTTTCAAATGCTTACTCCCTCGTACATACAGTCCATATTAGGAAAATAAGGTAGAAAAACAGCTTTCCAATCACAGTTTTTGGGGTGGTGGTGGCCTAGTGGTAGGACGCTTGTCTCTGGACCAAGAGGTCATGGGTTCGAATCCTACCTCCAGCACACCACCACTGAGCACCACTGAGCAAGACCCTTAACCCCAAGTTGATCCAGGGAGACTGTCCCCTGTAGTGAGGGAATGGAAGTCGCTTTGGATAAAAACGTCTGATAAATGCCGTAAATGTAAATGTAATGTCACAAAACAGACACATCTACATATATCTCCTTATTCTGGCTTCAGCACTTTAGCCTTACCCATTCATACAATAATTCACCAAAACCTAAAATGGTTAAAGATTAAAATAATTAGACTTTTCTTGGCTTAAATAAAGACCTCAATTTATCATCAGAACACTGGAGTAGTGACTGGCCCCCCTTTCAGAAACAGTTAGAGGCTCATTTGCTTATTGTAGTCTTTTGTAGCCTTCTTGCAGAGCCCAATACTGAGATTATGATTAACAGATGATATATCATGCCTCCCTAGGTATATAACTGAAGGTGTAAAACTGAAGCTGCAAGACTAAAACCACAAACTAACCCTAGAAGTAAATATTCACCCAGAGCTTTTCAGTCCATTCAGATCACCAACTTGCAAACTTGTTGATGTGGTATAGGATACAGCATGAAAAGATTTGGAACAGTATTAACTATTAGTATTTGTGAGGAATGTTAACGCTGTCTCTTCAATTCTAGTGTAAAGAAGCAAAATGTGGACTGACATGTATTGATACCTGGGGTAAGTGGAAAAGTTAGATTTTTTTTGGTGAACTATTCCTTTAAGTAAGTATGAAAAATGTTTAAGCTGTTTATATGTTCCCAAACTTGATCATTCATAATTCAAGGCAATCATACACTTGGCCACATAATAAAGTAAGACATTTACATGGCTCATTCCCAAAACAAAGTCATTATGCTTTGGCCACACTGTAATCGTGCATGTAAATATGGTCACTGACAGGGAAGCACAGCTCCCTTCATCTGCTCTGCTCTACCAGCATCTACTTAACTGTGGGGAATTGCAGATTATTAAGTAACTTGTTTTCTCCCAAACGCTTCCGGGTCTGGCTGTGGCTTCATCTGGCTCATTAGTCAAATTACAGACTAAGAGATTTGTTTTAGCCATGGCAAGCCTTTATGAACCAGCAGTTATAAATCCCAGCATGCTCTGGGGCAGAGAGGAAGATTTCTTGGTAACTCTATGGGCTCCGAGAGTCATTTGAAACTGTGGTGCAAGGCAGGGAGTTCACAACGGGCAAAAGCCAGTTAATTAGCCAAGATAAACATTTGTGAAGCAGTTAGACTTCTTAGGGAAAAACAAACAGCACCTGATGTTACTACTTAAATGACCTGATACATGCTATGTGGCTATAATGTTCTGGCAGGAAAACTTTAAGTAACCTAGCACTAAATAATACCTCAAGATTAGTGAAATCTACTTTCAGAGATGCAAACGACAGAATGACACACACACATAGAAGAACAGTTTTGTAGCCTGCCAACTTAATTTCTAAGAATCATTAACTAGGGCTGCATAATATAATCGTTACCAAGTATTACATGTGTTTTGAAGAATGGAGATAATGCAACAGAAGTCAAATTAATTTTCAATTATTTACCATAGTAAATTTTCCATTCATAGTGATTTTCATTTATTTACCATAGTAAATTTTCCATTCATAGTGATTTTCATTTATTTACCATAGTAAACACCCTGATTCACTAAGATGTTATTAAAGGGCCCATATTCTAAATTTCCTTCTAGTTAATGTTCCCATGATTTTTGTACCAAAAATTTGATAAAGAATTAATCATAATTTTTTCTTACATTACCATTTTCCAATCTCTATTCATCCCTTAGAATTAAACAGGCTTATTTTGTTACTAGCTTTTAAAATCTGATATTTGCACATTATTTTTTGATAAGTAGTTCTGTATGGCTCGTTCAACAGGCAGAACTGGGCCAAAACAATCCTCATAACTTCAGCATGAATGGGCAGGGCTAAACTGCTGCAGGCTGAATAAGGAGATATATATTTGCTGGTTTTGTGACATCACAAAAACGATGAATTGAAAACAGGCTGTTTTTATAGTTTAGTACCCATATGGATAGGGGAATGAACATGCATTTTGAAACTTTCCTGAAATATTTCCTGAAAAGTGATAATACAGGACCTTTAATATATTGAAAGGCACTACAATCCCAATACGTAGCAATGTAATTGCAAAAGTAATATTTCACCTGGATCACACACAGCCCTAGTATAAACATTGTTTCAAGAGACAAATGGAGCTGAAATGCTGGTTGAAATTAGCATGCTCATTTTATTGTGAAGTCTGTGAGAGCAAAACAATACACCCTGGAATTCTAAGAGCTCTGCTGAAACACATTTTGTTATGGACAAGACTCCTCACACATTCCAAAACCACTTAAGCTGAGGGCCAGAATGGTTCAGTGATAAACTGTGAGGTTTATAAATCTGGCTAAGATGCACAAGTGGAAGCTGTGATATATGTCTCTATTTATATGTACCACAGCTGAGAATAATAATAACGCTGAAACTCATAAAACCATACAATTTAAATCAACCATGGGCTTTGAAACGAACATTATAAGACTGATAATAAACCATGCAGTGAGGCATGTGGTGCTGAAAGAGTATCCTAGAGGAAAGTCATTTCTCTTCCTCATCTACTGTGACAATTCATGACAGTGGCATGACAACAGCGCTTCAAAAACAGGCCCTTGACCTGAGTGATAATTTGTTAATGCTGAAAAGATTAAAGAGATTAAGCCTTTAGCGAACCGATTCTAACACAGAGGCATAAAGCTGATGACACTCAATAGCTTCTCTCTTCCCACAGAAAAATGTGTCATGCTATTCAATAGACCTCCAAAACCGCTGGGCAGAGGGCATGCAAACTAATGCAAGTCAACTCAAAACATGAGGAGTGTGTGGGTAACTACAAATCACAGCCCATTTTCTACTTAACATTAGTGCTTTCAATGAAGGATCTGCTTTGTGTGCTCACTCCCAAATGGCTAAATATACATACAACATCTAAACTGAACATAACCTAAACACATGGCACTAAAAGAATGTCAGAAGAGGCTTGAAACATCAGTCTACACATCTATTATCCAATTCTCTTTTATGGATTACATAGCACACATTAACCCACAGTTGACAGGCTCCACTTATGCACATTTGTGTCTTTTGCACCAAGCATAACCAATAAATAAATACCAAGTAAAATCGTTGAGAGAATGCAAGTTGAAAAAAATAAAACAAATTTCTTCTAGTCATTCTGACTAGTTCCAGCACTCCCCATCACACTAATACACTTACACCACACCTCCAGAGTTATTCTGTATTTCCTACATTCCCGTTATTATCTGTTGAAGGGATGACATGACCCAGGAGAACAGTGACAGCCCATCATGATGGGAACCTCACTGCCCTAGACACCATGAAGAAGCCTTTTAAAATGTTCAGACATTCTTTTGATTTTCACTCCTCATGTAAGAATGGATGGTGCCCGATCAAGGATAGAGCCACATCACTGGCACTAAAGTCTCAAGAAAAGAGAAAGCTCTGCTGTTGCTCTAATGGCATAGCTCTGTTTCATGACTAGTGATGTGCCATTAAAGGTGCTTTTGGACAAAGAGGAGAGCATTCATTTCATTCAGCTTTGCTTTGAAAGAGAAAGACAAGATAGCAATGCTAACACTGTATTTTATCAGAGAAAGCTTGCTAACATTACTGAATGGTTGTCTGAAATAAAGCAATGTGTTCTGCTGTAACTATTGACAGAGCATCATTCAGTCTCAGCTAGGACTGGCTCAAAAAGCATTTTACAGGCTTCAAACACTGAGATCTACAGCTGTTCAGATCTCACAGGTACCAGCAAAACAGATCATCTAGCATGTGGTACTCATTTGTGTTTCAGTTCTCCAATGGCCGCAGTCATGAATGGTCACGAACAGTGGCATTAGAAATGAATGTGCATTTGGACGTTTCTTTGCTTAAATATGCTTTTTTTCATTTTAATATCTTTGACCAACAAATCTTGCTTCAGCGTTCCAAAGAAAAGGAGTGAGTAGGCTGTTAGATGCTCATCTACTTCTGGAATTCTTGAAGTATCTAAAGGTTTAACAGAGGACAAAGCTTCCAAATACCAATTAAAGAAACAAATACCTACATAACGATGAACCACATTTTTTTCAGTCCAGCCCTGTTCCAGCAATAGTTTGAGTGTGGATTGTGCTAGCATAGGAATGGAAAGTGTTTCAGATCTTTGCACATTACACATATTAAATAATTTCTTGCTGAATCTGTTAGACAAAATGGGTTGATAAACTTTTGTCCTCATAGCATAAATGTGTTTTTACAGCTTGTACGATGACCCACATCAGCACCACCACCCACCACAACACCTAACCATTACTGGGGGGGAAAAGGGAAAGGAGAAAAATGGCTCAGCATGCAGAGGGACACACATAAATACAGTCAATGATTCTGTGCTACAGAAGCTGAATGGCAGATTATCTAAAAAGTGTGATTTCACACCAGGCAGAGTACGCCAGCATTTCAACTATTTTTCATTAACAGAGAGTGACTGAGCTGTGAGGAATATGGAAAGCCTCAACAGCTAAATTTAGCGGGGTCTCCCAAAACCTTAAAACTGCAAGTGACATGAAATGGTTGAATTGAGAGGTTGCTTGAGTTAAATCAACTCACCCCTCCCCAACAATTATTTTATTTTGTTTCAACTGTCCCAAATAATTAGATTTCATTTTGCCCCTCCTTCTCCCCTGTTGACATATTTTTGTTTCATTTCGCCTGGAACCAACTCCACCATCGACAAAGTTCACAGCTCCACTAAGGCGATAGAAAAGAGAAGCAGCTGTGTCTGACTTGCTGTCTGGTGGGCATTCTCTGAAATGCAGCCCTGAGGTGCCCGAGGTGGCCGAGTGTGCAGCATAAACAAAAATAGGCTTCTAGGTTTTTCTACTTATGTATGGCCTGTTTCCATCTTAGACTAGGGACGGGCATTTCAAGCAAAAATATCGCTCTAAAATCACTGGGAACTGAGTGACTATTCTTAGAAAGTGCTTGCTCACTTGCCCATAATAGTGAAATGTCAGAGAGACTTCACACACAATCACTAAATTATAGGCATGGAATGAACAGCAGTTAACAGGCTGCAATACATCTCAAAATTCTCAAAATCACCCTTAAAAATAATTGGCAATCTCCAATGTAACAATAATTTTATCATTTATGTCGACACTAAAGGTGTCAAAGATTTGAATGACTGTTTTGTTCATCACCATCGCAGGTTTAGTTAATTGGTTTTATTTATCTTATGAAGTTACTGTCTTTGGCTACTTCATTTTTTTAATCATGGCAATCTGAGTGACATATATGTCTGAATAATTAACCAACATTTTTTAAATCACTTTTTACCCTTATACAGTAATACTGACTATCCTTTTTAAATGCCTCTGTCAGTTAAATGTGTTGTAGTTTAGGCTACAGTTTTTTGGCTTGAGGAAAGGACAAAGCTTCCAAATTCTAAATATAGACTCAAATACCAATGAAAAATTTCTCAAGAATTTGAATTATTAGGGCGAGCTCTACCAGTTTAGTCACGGATCTTAAAAGGTCAACCATATAATAAAAAATTATGTAAACAGAACACTTCATTTTTACCATTTCACCACTTTTCTAAGGATAATATTGTGAAATGCATCTTTTTCTACATGACACAGTTGCCGCAATTAGTACGACTGGACAAGTGCACAAGTATGTAATGCTACATATTTCATTCACCACACAAAACCACTTTGTAAAAAACAGTTAATTCTACAGCTGAGCACCAGTAACCCCAGCCGCATTCCACGGTACACTCCTCCAGTCTGAAGACGATTATACAAGATCTATGAACAGCACCACTGTTCTAAAGTTCTCAGCCAATCTTACACAGCTGGCAGGCCCATGTCACCGACACTTGCAGCTCACAGTGAAGCACAGGCTTACGACCCCATGTTGAGACAGGCTTTACTGGCCTTTGACCTTGTCTAAGTGGGCCATTGAGAATGCAACAATGGGGATGCCCACACAGCTGCCACTGCAAACCACCACTGATGGCTCAGCATTGCCTCACAGCTCCAGATACAAGCCTTGGACACTGGAAAAATAAAAGCCTTTGATTCAATCTTGGTCTTCAGCTGAGACTTCCATCCTTAGCCATGCTACAAACATTTACATGAGCATAAATTAGAGTCTCTGACAAATGATCATACTGAACTTTCCCGTAATCCCAAGCTGCCAGTTGAATTTCTAGCTTGCCTGACAATTATTTGATTCAACAAAGTGTTCAAAGTTCTTCTACCTTCCATTACAAAATCTAAACTTCAAGGGTTTGTTTCCACTTCTTGAGCCAGCGCTGTACTAACTACACTGTAAATTACAGCCCAGAACTAACAAACGTCAGGTATTAGCGTCATGCATTGACTTTACTTTCATGATGCTTCTCTAAGATACAAGATGGATTTTGTGATGAGACAGTCATGGTAATTCTTCACTGTGGAGTAAGGGCAGCACCTATCCAGTCACTTATGCTTATAAGAAGGAAGATCAGAAAGACGATCCATAAAACTGAGTGTACATATGCTTCTAACTCAATCTGGGCAAAAGGCGCAGTAATGAAACAAATGAGTAAAAATAAATATAAATAAATAAATAAATAAATAGCTGCTATTTCAGTCAGACTCTTGTTAAGATGCTTTGGAACAGAGGAACTGGCTCCTGAGCCAGGTCAAAAATTTGATTATATAAACTAAATTCCACACACATTTCCAATTAAAATGGGGCTCAAAGAAGGTAGGAGTTAATGCAGGCAGTCTATCATCAAACCATGCCTTCAAACACAAAATATAAGTGCTATACAACCTCCAAATAGTGATGAACCATTACATTAAAGAACTCGATCTTTCACAAACCATGATTTCATAACCTCAATCTTCCCCTCACTGCATATATGTTTGTACTATATTTTCCCCATTTTATTCACACATCTCAAATGTGGCAGGTTTTATTAAGAGTCTCATTTACTTTTTGATTAATGTGTGTACACGCAGTACATGAAGACTCTGGGTCATTTGTATTCATGCTCTAAAAGAACAAACAAATGACAGTAAGATGCAAGGACTTACCTACCATTAAATGTTACTGCTTGGACATTTATAAACTCATCATGACCTGTTAAGTGCAACCCTTAGTAAGTGATCCATTTGATTACCTGCATGCCTAAATATTCACTAAGACAGATTTCAGGGGAAATGAATGGTTTCATATTAGGGTCACTTTCCCTTTTTGTTTGAGTGATTCCGCATCTGAGTATCGATGCTTTAGCACAAACATACACATTCTAAGGCTGTAATAACAGACAAGGCTGATAACACACAATAGCAGTGGTTGCTGTGAGGCTAATCTCCTCCCACACATGTGGGCTGTGTTGATGGAGCTGCCAGCACTGTCTCTTATCCTCACTTCCAACAGGCCTCCAACGAGTGAGTGTACATGTGCATGTGTGTGGGGGCACTGTCAACAGGCCTTCAGTGTGTGTGTGTGTGTGTGTGTGTGTGTGTACACACGTGTGTATTGACACTGGCTACAGCCATGGCAAAGCTGAGGCCAGCTTACTTCCACCACCCACACAGATCGAGCTGAGGGCTTGTGCTCATCAGGTACCGTACAGTAATGCTTTCATTACCTATTAATCAGTTTAGAAAACTGACAGCTCTGCTTCTAAGATTTGATTAACTGAGGTGCGTTTGAAGTCGCTGTGAAACACTGAGAATGCATACATGACAAAGTTAATGACCAAGTTATAAAAAACCTTATGTTGCTAGGAGACCTTAAATTATCATTACATTGCTTGATGGAAGAACTATTTATTGTGATCTTCACTAAGAATAAATGTAATTATTTGTGCATGTTGTGTTGTGCCTCATGCCTAACAACAATGTTGGTGTAATAAAGGCTATTCGTGGCTTACTGATTTATTTTGGCATACTTGTGCACATAAACATTGCTAAAAAGAACTGTACTGCAGCTACAGTCAGCAGGCAAGATGAACGGAAAGCCATTCTGGCAATCAATGCAAGCGCATCTGTGCAAACAGGCGTACAAAACGATGTGGACACACACACAAACAGCTCTGCTACAAGAACATGGCTTTAACAGATGAGGAGTGGGAGAGAGGAAAGAGCTGAAGATGTGGGAGGAGAGATGAAATTGGAAGAGCTGAGGGAAAAGAAGAAAGCTGGAAGGTTTAAAGAAAGTTCAGGTCAGCATCATTTTCTCTCTCCATCTTCGCTTGCCACAATGTGCAGTCTTCATGATGCTTCCTGGTGCTTAACTACAATCTGTGGCCTCTCAAGTGTGACATTATTACACCAAGATTAACACATACGAACCCTCACTCTCCTTTGTACCCCTCCTAATCCAACCCCTGACATTCACACACGTAAAATCCCACAGATACACATTGCAAGTTCTTGATGCCTTAGCATCAACATTAGCAAACATACCAGCACAACCCTCTAGGGAAAGTATTGCCCTCATATCCTGTCTATACTTCAAACACATCAGTGTGGGGGTGGCGGAAGTGAGAAAGAAGGAGCAAGAAAAAAAAAAATGTATGAGACCAAGTGTGTGAAAGAAAACTGGAGGCTTGAAGAAGAAGAAGAAGAAGAAGAAGAAGAAGAAGAAGAAGAAGAAGAAGAAGTGTCAGTGCAGTAGATAAGCAGGGAGGGTTGGAAGGCAATCGGTGACTGAATGAAGACTGTGTCTGTGTGACTGAGAGATACAGACATATATTCAGATAGAAGCTGATTCATTTCCCTTCCTTCCAATGCAATAAATACATCCAAAAAGACATGCAAGACAAAGAGACTTAAAATGCTGGGTTCAAAAGCACCTGTTGCAATTAATCATGAAAAAACCTCAGGCGTTACCACAGAAGAGGAATAGACGTACCTCTTCTTTTTGGCAAAACAAGTCCTTAACAGTCCATAACCTGGTAGGTTCCCCACTGAGTCACAAACAACGGCAGCAACAGGCAGTACAATGAAACTAGTACAACTGAGCAAGCAACAAGCGTCTGAGATCAGCCTTGTCAACTCAATAACTCAAAGATTCTTCGAAGCTCAAAGCAGCCAAACGGAAAACCAAACTCAGACAGAGTTCCTCCCTCTTTGACGTCAGCGTCAAGTCACATGATCACATGAAAAGCAGAAGCGAGACTCTGTTGCTCTGGCAACAAGCACACGGCTATGCAGTGATTTCAATTGGTCATCTATCAGAAGCAGAGAGAGAGAGAGAGAGAGAGAGAGAGAGAGAGAGAGAGAGAAAGAGAGAGAGAGAGAGAGAGAGAGAGGAGATAAAGAGAGAGAGAGAGAGAGAGAGAGAGAGAGAAAGAGAGAGAGAGAGAGAGAGAGGAGATAAAGAGAGAGAGAGAGAGAGGAGATAAAGAGAATTAAAGAGAGAATGAATGATTCAAAATGTAAAACACTGATCACTGTAGCACTCTTATCTGAGCGCCTTTTCATTCCAATGTGGAAACAACTCAAAAACACACACTGCCAGACAACCAGAGAAGTTGTTTTTGACATGCAATAATAGAAAGCTGAGAAAAGAAATTATGTTGATAATCAGAGCTACTAAAAGAAGAATTTAGAAACCAGACACTTAGAACAAAAAATAATTTAAACTTTAAAACACACTCAGTGATGTTTCTGCACAATAAATAAATCAATAAATATACAAATACTGTCCTGTGTTAATTGTGGTTTAATTGCAACTGGAGGAACAAACCAAAAACGCAAAGATTTAACAGAAGCATCAAAAACAAACAACTTCAATCTTATTAAACTATAATTTTTTTATTTTGTTCCATCCAGTTTGCTGATCACAGCCATATGCTGTGGCTACTGGTGTTGAAGAACAACAGGCCTTACAGAGGTCAGCTATGCTCTTTGGATTCCACCACAATGGACTGGAGGCCCATCAGACTCTCAGGGTCACCATTTCAGGGTTAACTGTCCTTGTGGCCCTCAGAGCGTGGAAACCTCGCTTCTACACAAGAGGCCTAATCTGAATACCATCTGGAGGCCTGTTGAATAGAACGGACAAGAAACTGAAAGAAAGCAGGGGTGCTGGAGGAGCAAGGGCAGAAATAAGCTCTACAGGGCAGAGCAGCGGCACGGATTGAGGGGGGAAGTAAACCCCACAGAGTTGAGTCTCAAAGAAACAGAACTGGGGGCGGAGGTTTAAAAAATGACGGATGTTTGTTTAAGCCCATACAAGGACAAATTAGTCAAAGAGCGAACGGGAAAAGAGCTCTGGAGTGCTTGAGCAGAGCACATTGGGGAAAAAAAAAAAAACTGTAGCAGACTCAATTACAAGATGGTGAGTGTGAATTATTTACACTGAGAGCATAGTCAAAGGATTAAAATGGATCTGCCACAAGGAGGACAGAGAATTCCTGAACTGGCACAAATACAGAAGTGTATGTAGTTTAATAAGCAAAGGTTAAAAGCAGTGTGGTCTCAAGATCTTTCTCTAAGCACAAGGAAGAAGAGACTTTCAATCCAGATTTTCACATAGAAATAACTGTTAAACATATACAGAATGCAAACATATTAATAAAAACACAATGTATTGATCAATAAGACGGCCAAGAAATAACTGTGTTTAAAATATAAAACATAGTCTGCAGCTGTGTATACAACATATTTGCCGTTATCACACAGCGACTATGCAAGCAACAATGTTCACACACTCATCTACATACTTTTTTGTCTATCAGAGGACTAAAAGAATTCCTTCTTTCATCACTACTTCTGGTTTAGCACACGATCAACAATATTTATGGTCCACAGATGAGAGGACCATATTCCTGTATATCATGTGAATATGGCAGAAACAGATGGCAAAAGTTGCTGTTAAGTTTGATATACTGCTCCATAGGGGTGTTCAATATAGACAAAAATTGATGTCACGATACTTTTTTGCCATTTTTCAGATAACGATAATTTGACGATATTTTAAAAATTCCAAAAACTTATTTTATACCTGCTTATTTTGTACCTGCTTTCTGTACTGAATACAATATTTACTGTACTTTACTAATGGCATATAAGGAACACCACACAACAATACATCAACAATAAGGTTTTTTAAAAAAAAAAAAGGTCTTGT
>JBBJLS010000006.1:10963670-10980941 GCA_037577275.1 Bryconaethiops microstoma
ATATATTTTAGTGGGCCAATCCACGTTTATATACACAACTACATTGAATTTAAAGGCGTTCCAAAGGAATTTATTTATGTCACACTTCACAAAAAGGTAGCATCAACAGTTGTAAAATTATGTAAATATCAAAAACACAACAATCTCAGCTGAATCATCTAAATAGTTCGAGCATTATGTCCTTTTTAGTAGCAACAACTGTGTAAAAAATAAAATGCAAAACTAATACACTTCAAATAACGTGAATTCGGAGACACGACATGGGCAGAGTGTAGTCTAACCACTACTGTATTTAATGTGGACCGGCCGAGTTACGAAATGCCCAACTTTAGCCTCGTCTTGTTTTGAGAGATAGATAGAGGGGGCAGGGCAAAAACAGCCAACAATACACACGAAACAGCCCCTGAAAGAACCCCAAAAAGGTCTTGAGGGAGAGCTAAGAGTTTTCTCAGATATTTCTTTCGCTTTTGGGCTGTCTGCTGTAAACTTCTTGCGTTTTCAAAAACGTCACCGAGTGTCTGCTGCCTGGTGTCTTTTTCCCTGTTTGCTAGCATAAACTCCTGGTACTCTTTATCGTGAAATCTCTGAAGGTGCTTGATTAAATTGGTTGTATTGTACGACGCAACCGTACTTCCACCTCTCGGCACGCTGGCTTTACACACAATGCAAGTTACTGTCTTGCTTTTCGGCGTTTCCAACTATCTCCAAACGAGCGACATGTTGTTCAAAACAACGGCTAATGTTATTCGCTCGCACAGATTGAAGTTGCTGCGGGTTAATGGTATGGGGGCGGTGACGCATTTCGTATTACACTGTGTTGAGTTTAAAGTCCAAACTGGAATATATAGATCGGGCCTGTCTGACCGATATCGGACTTATAGCTATATCGGACCTGATACCGATATCATATCGGATCGGGCCCATCTCTAATATATATATATGAAATTATGTATTTTTATATCAGTAATTGATTATATCAGTAATTCCTAGGATAGGAAAGCAATGGAATACAAACGCCAGGTACTTTGTAATATGTTACAAAGCGGAGGTTGATATGCAGTAGGTTGATATGCACACACACACTCGCTGGCTTTGGATTAATAGGAGTGAGTCATGAAGTGCATGTGTTACTGGGACACAAGACAAGGCTTGGATCAATCCTGGTTGGGTCATCTGGGTGAGGTTATGTGATGCTGACAAACCTGAAACACCCAATGACCCCAAAAGACATCGCAGACAATGTGTCTGTGCATAAGAAGATACATTTTATAACTAATTTGTTAGTTAATAATTAACAATGAATTTTATTTGTATGATCAACAATAAATCATTTTCTGTTGTAATTAAATAATTATTTATTTATAATAGCACAAATTAATAAAAAAGAACTAATTTATTCAATTATAGTTATTTGTAAATCTCTGAAAAAGTGGTGAATGCGTCATCTACTGAACAGTAAACTAATTTTACAGCTTGTAACTGGTCACATGTCCAAAGAAATTTTCTTCAAGAATGTGCCTGAGAAAAATTACATCAGAGCTTTACAAAAACAATGTTACAGGTATAATTTTCATATTTAATCTTCAAATGATCTACTGTTGATATTTTAGCTAGATTGTATTGAAACAGTTTTAACATGCTTACAGGAGATGCAAACATGTAACAAGTCACATTTACTGTTGTTTAATCCAGCTGTTGATAAATCTATCAACTGTTTTCTTCTGTGTTGGACATGCTACACAATGACTCACTAAACATTACTCACAGTATATCAATTCTATTTTTGCCCTTCATGTAATTGTGTCTATTTAAAGTTTCTTTCCCTCATTTTCCTACCTGTCACCAACTATGATCAGAAATGAAACCTACTCCAACAAAAAAATATCTGAAGACACATATAGGTGTGTCACAGAGCCAAGCAGTAAAATCCATGCAATTAAATCAATTAAAATCTGGGAATAAATGCGTAAATAAAACAGTGATATATGTACAATATATCACTGCTTTGGTTCAGTGCAAGTGAATAAAGAATACTAAGCTACAGAAATGACACTTAACCATAACCATAAAGAAGTGTGACAGCAATTAAGCACCAAAAAGGTAGCAGTGGTTAGAAAGAAAGTGAAAGCATGAGTGTACAGTGAGCGGACAGGACTCACCATGGGGGCAGGAGGAGAGGCCTGGCAACCCAGAGAGGAACTAGAGACAGACAAGCTGAGAGCAGCATCCACCTCAGAAGAACCCAGCCTGCTGGCACACTGCTGCAGGTGGCATGATAGTGAGGAAGAGGAGGACGAGGAAGGAGATGCAGAGTGAGAGGAGGCCTAAGAGAAGAGAAGAGAAGAGAAGAGAAAAAAAGAGGAGAAGAGAGAAGAAGAGAGACGAGAGACGAGAGAAGAAGAGAGACGAGAGGAGAAGAGAGGAGCAATAAGAAGAGAAAGGAAAAGAGAAGAGAAGAGAGAAGAGAAAAGGATACATGGTAGTACATTAATTATAACCAAGCATGTTAGCATAGATAAAGCAAATAGTTAAGGAGGCTCATGGAAAAACTGCAGAAACGGTAGTGAAGGATTATAGGAAGAATAAAGGGTTACGGTGAAGTCTAATTATACTTGCCTCGTTTGCTACTTAGAGGGTTACAAAAGACCACAGTATAGACTACAGCTGGTACACTACTCAATAAAAGCAAGCAGGATTTGCCCACCGCAATTAAAGACACACCTGAACACACCCCTAGGTTGATATGCTGAGTCATAGGGAATGCATGAGTGAAAATGAGTGAAAAATGAAAGGACAAAAGTGCATGGGGAAACAAAAGAGGAAAATGAATGAACAGTTAGTGTCAAGCTTGTCAGTATGCGGCTTCCTGCAGTGCTCAGTGGTCAGTGCACTGGACTGAAGGTCAGCCTTAGCTCCAGGGTCTACTACAAATGAAGAACTGAAAGAACAGAAAAACCAGCACACAGGCTCTCTACAATTCTACCTTTTCTTTTTTATACTTAAAAGTATTACATTGATTTCGAAACCAGTCAGGTGCAATTAGGGAAAACATTGCAGAGTGCAAGAAAACAGTGTCATAATGTTATACACTATATAAAGGCAAATTCAGCACAGAGGCATGCGTGATTTTTAGACAAGCAACCCCCTCACGGCATTCTATGGACAGATACCTTGTGTTTCGAGAGTTCATTATCAATAGTTTCTATGTACATCATTAGCACATCACAAAGTCATCAGAGATTTTCAAAAACACACCCACAGCACCACACACCTACTTATACACAGTGCCACCAGAGAAGGAAGATGGACTGCATAATAAAGCTATAATGAAAGGAAAAAACAACAACAACGACACACCGAATTAAGCAGCCTGAGCTTTGTCTGGCCCCTCAGGCAATATTGTGAGTAATGAACACAGAGGGCTTCCCACCAGTAGTGTGTCATATCAGCCACTGCTGAATGTGGTTAATGGGAGAATGCCTGCTGAGTGAAGGTAATCCAATGGAAACTATGTATGATTAAATGTGCAACTACTGTTTACTCAGGGAGGGAGCAAAATACACAACTGTGCAGGAAGAAAAGTACAGTGTTTATTAGAAACATTGTTTCTGTATGTGTGTGCACACGTGTATACATGCACATGTGCTTTTGAACAGTGCATGTATACACGTGCGCACACACAAACACTTTTCATAAGAGTGTTTGCATGTGGTGAACTGCAGTATGCAAAAGTGCAAGTGTGTTTGTCCAGTAGTACAGAACGTTTGTGAGCATACCTTAGGAAACGATTCAATTCATCGAATTATATATAACTGGAGAAACTTTTCTAATGTCTTAATATCTTAAACCTAATGATGACCCTATTCAATCCAATCCAGTGAATCAAGACTAGAGGTGATCCATGCATATTTTAATAGATCAGATATTTGCCACTGTTCATTTATGCCACTGTTGCAGAGTGTCCATATCCACAATCTGCAGCAATAAAACTAACAAATGACTTAATTGTCACATAGTAGAACTATTTAAAAAAATCTATTAAAAAAACCCCAAAAAAACAGACAAGCAAAAAACATGCGGAAAGTACACTTCTACAAGGTTTTCCATCTCAATTATTTTTGCACAATAATTCGCAAAAAACATAAAGATCACAGAAACCTTACTAATGACAGTTCTACATGTTGCTTCTGGGTTAAAAGTAATTTTACCGTGCATTCAAAAATCAAGTCAGGAGTATCATTTTATCAGGAATAATAATCAATAATAACATATAATAGATTTAAATCAATAACATCAAAGAATCAACACAAATCGTGCATATTTACACCTCAGTATACCTGCAAAATTTTAAAAGATAGCAAGGCTGTGTGTGAGAGTCTGAAAGTGAGAGTGAATTAGTGTGGGTGTGGAGCTGGAAGCTCAGCACTATAACTTACCAGCTGTCTCTGTTTGGGTGGGAGCGCAGGCGGAGGGAGCACCTCATGCACCGAGTCACTGCTACTGAACGAGTCGTTGAAGCCGTACACTTCCTGTAAGTGTCTATTGCGCTGCTCATAAATGCTCTCACTCTGTGGCGTCTGGTAGAAAACGGATGGCTGCGGCTCTGAATAGTCCTCCACAAACTGCATGTACTTCAGGACTATGGGTGACGAGACAAAGTTGCCAATGAAACTTGCAACACATTTAAACTCACACTATGACTTACAAGTTGACACTTCACATTCACACACCCATAACCACAGTAATGACCTAAGAAAAAGGGGCTCAATTTCTCAGGAGGATCGTACAGTGACCTAGCTAACAGGGTGTGGACACTCAGAGCTTAAGAGGCCCACACTGCTGTTGGTATCCCCTCTTTAGTGTCACAAAAAATTAATTTTCAGTATCAGCAGTGACGATATTAAATAAATGTCTAAGCAAATGCAATATAGCTTAATATGCATAAAAACTAAATACACAACTCCTGTCTCCTGTCTGGTTAAACAGGACAATCAAAACAAGCTAAGGTCAGGTTTGAGAGGCATTCTTTTGGGAAAGAAAAGCAGTACTCAGCATGTGTGGGTTCAATAATTTCATTAATGCAAACTTAATTATCAACTGATAACATGATATATGCTTTGTGGTCTCTCAACAGTACTAAAAAAGTATACAGCTATATTTTATATGGCTATTTTGCTGAATTTACATTTATATTTGTTACACAATTAGCAAATTACATGTTCTTTATCATTTAAAACACCCTGCAAAATATTTTGTAAGTAGGTCTCGATTACTGAATATTGTATGAGCGCAGTAACATATCGCTGTTGTTGCAAGAAAATCTCCTATCCTCCAGACAACAGCTTCAAAGACAAGAAGAAAAACAAATGGACCTTGCACTTCCACTGGCCTAATTATCGCATTAATTCTTCTTATAGCTCTTAGAGAGACTCCCAGAACTGTAAAATGTCCAGAGGGCCTCATTTATAAAACATATAGCAAAAGTGTCACAAGTGGACATAAACACAAGCAGAACTCCACATGTGCAGCAAAGAGTCAATGTGTAAGTTATTACATCACCTCCCCATGCACGCTCCCCACCCCAAACAGCGTCTGCTCCAAGGCCCATTCAGCATGAGCTCATTTCCTATGTGTCCTGGGTTACGACACTGATGTATTCAAACAGAGATTTCACCAACAAAGGCATTATTCCATATAACCTCACACTCATGCTGACATCACCATTTCCCAACCCCTGGCCCAAACTAAGGGGTTTAAGAAAAGGAGGCGAGTGGAAAAACAGGCCTGGCTATTGCATCATATTTCACAACAACTTATATGTACACTGCTAGCAGTGATGACGCCAATGCGAGAGATCATTTAAGAGAAGTATATTTAAAAGTCACACAGACTAACTAGCAGAAATGAGAACAGGTACCAGTGCTTGACTATAATCTAAGTTTATCAAGCTTATTACTTAAGCAAGTTTCTATTTCTGTCAGTTTTGCCTAAAAATCCTCATGAAGCCAATATTAAACATCTCCTTCATCTCTAATCTTTCCTACTTAGTCTGACTTCTCTTATTTTCACCCATCCTCATTTTCATCCTTCTTTCCTTTGACATAATGCCTTTGGGAATATTTCTGTTCTTCAGCTTAACCCACTATAGCTACAATTTACTTTATCTGTCAAATTTACTCCTTTTCTGGGTCATACTCACTGTGTCTACTCTTCTTCTCAGGCAAAGGTGGAGGACTCTGAGGGACGAGAGCATTCTCCGAACTGATGAAGTTGGCCTCGAACCCTGCAGGGGTGCAGGGTGGCATGGGCATGAACAGGGGGAAGGGTGGCACTTGTATGTCATCATCGGGCACGTTATCATACTGGGAGTGGAGCCGTTCAAACGGAATACGAGATGCCAGGCCGTCAAAGTGTGTTGACGGATTACCGCTACGTCGCTTCTTTTCAGGCAGAGCGGGAGGGGAGATGATGTCAGAGTGATGCGGGAGAACAGGTGCAAGGAGAGAGGGAGAGCCGTAGGGAAACTGGCTGGGACTAGAAGATGACTCCCGGTGGGACTCAGGAAGCGGGCTAAGACAACCCCCTGTAGGCAGAGGGATCTGATCTACGGTGGATAAGTCCTGACTAAGAAAGTCGTAGTCGGGGTCGTAGCTCTCTGCCGTATCTAAACAAACACACAACAATAATGAATAAGCACATGCACAAGATAGAGGTAGTTCTACAATAAAACACCTAACTGATCTGGACAAAAATGTTTGCAGAGTTTTCCCCCTTACCTCTATTTTAGTTGATCACCCAAGACACTCGTAGGGATCCAAAGTTTGCTACTGTAGTTTCAGGATTTAGGACTACAGTTTTCAGCTATGCAATGTAATTTTGTTCATTTTTCATATATATCTATATAAGAGTGGATTTCTCTGTGTCAAAATTCACATAAGACAGTAATAACCATTTACAAATCAGCACAGTTTAAGGCAAGAGCGGGATGATTCAGATGCACATTACTAACCAATGGCTATAAGCTTCCGTTACTTGAAGCAAACGTAGAACGCCAAACATATTTCAAAACCACTGCTTCAAAGCTTGTGTGTCAAACTACTTCTTTATAGCACGAGTGAAAGCAAATGACTCCTGGTCTCACCTAGTGTCTCACAACTAGTGTTGCGAGAGCACTGTCCACTGTCCTGCTCAAGTGAAGACAGCTGCTCATCCGACTTGCTCAGCTTACCCATGCTACCACACGGAGATACCCGTGGGGACTCCCCACCGTACGAGTGACTTCCACCAGAGAACCGCCTCTGTAAGGCATCTGCATCATAGTCCTTGGGACAAGGATGTTAGAGTTAGTCACTGTATTGAAATACGGCAGTGTACTTAATATTGGTGGTTTATTCTTTGTCCTGAGTAACTCATACCCAGCAGATTTTAGTTTTCTCCCCATTCTAAAACAACAAGACCTTCAAGAAGGTCTTGACAATTAGCTCCTTAATAGGATCAGGTGTGGTAGGGCAAACAAAACACAAAAATCTGTAGGACAGGAGAACACCAGGAGCAATGCTGGTGACCACTATTCTAGATTACATAATTTGTCTGAATTATTTGATTTGTTTACTTTCTACACGATGGACATTTTAATTTAATTGAAATCAATGTATGTATTAACTGCACATTATTCATGTCAACTATAAGCAAACAAGCTTGTGTTTTTACCTGTCTGCAGATGCCAATTGGAAGACTAGATCCACTTGTGGTGCGGCTCATTGGCGTAACAATAGCAACTCGTGTAGGAGACGGAGCTGACTGACGCTTCTTAGGAGGAAGAGCTGGGGGACTGGAAAGAGGAGAAAAAAAGTTTAATCATATTTTTTTGCTATTAAGGACATGCATTTCATTACTAGATGAAAAAGAAAACCACAGTTGTCAAAAAGAAAGCTCCCTGCCTTTAAAGGGAAAGACATTTATATCTATCTTAAAAATCAAAGAGTTAACACACTGATGAAAAGTAAGGCTTGACACAAAAAAAATACATTCGATCCAGCTGACGGCCATTCATAACTGTCAGTCTCTCCATTCCAGCAATAATGACTTCCACAGTGATGTCTGGGTAAAATGCAGCTTCACTTCAAATCAACAGTGCCGAATATGATTGGCTGCAACAAGAATGCATTCTTTCCAGAATGAGAGAGTAATATGACAAAAATACTATAATATTCACAATATGAAATTAAGATCTTTCAACAAAAAGTAGTTTGTGATCTCCTTGTATGAGGGCAGCATGTTTTATTTTCTTGCAATATTTCAAAATGACTTGCTAGTAGGGGTGTCCGATACAGAAAAAAATTGATATCACAATATTTTTTGCCATTTTTCTGATAACGATAATTTGATGATATTTTAAACATTCCAAAAACTTGTCTTATTTTGTACCTGCTCTCTGTACTGAATACAATATTTACTGTACTTTACTAATGGTACATAAGGAACACCACACAACAATACATAAACAATGTGAAGAAAAACAGGTCTTGTTGAATTTATTTAAACAATAATTGTGTAAACACAATTGAATTCTGACATTCAACAGTCCCGCTTTTATGTTAATTATTTGGTATTAAAAAGCAACAATTAAAAATATGTCATCTGACAAACACAATTCACTCCCTTACATATGGAAGACCAAAAGTCAGTCACTTCAATTCCATCTAATTCTACACAAGAAAAAAACTATTTCAGCATTTGTAAATAAAGTATTCAGTTTCGGTCCAATATTGCGCAAAGATATAAAATCTTTAGATCTTTAGATTTTGTAAATCAAATTCCGGCCAATTTTGCACAAAGATACTGGAAAATTCTGCACGTGCACTTCATGTTTTTGTCTGGCATGGGGATGTTTGCAAACAGTAGTGTCAGTGAAATGTATGGCTTGGATGTTCTGCTCTACGGTGTCACCCACAGGACAAAATTCAATACCACAATACTCATTCACAAATTCACACACAACCACATTAAAGCACATACAAAAATAGAAATATTTGTGAATAAATAAGAGAATAAATTAGACATATTTATATGTTGTTTTACCAAGACAAAAGGACAAACATACAAGGACAATTGTGGTCCTTTACAACTATAAATCCATTGTTGTGGTGAAATGCAACATGTTCTTCATTTTCTCTGCCAGTTTCTCTGTTTGGTGATTCGCGTCATACAGTTCAGGCAGAGCTGTTTTACTGTAATACTTTCGGCCAGGCAGTGTGTAAATTGGGATGTAACGTGTTCAGAAGTTCTTTAAAACCATCTTTCTCAACCACTTGAACTGGCATCATATCTTTAGCCATGGGTGCCGACAGCATTATAGTATAACACAGATGTAGAAAACAGCACGTAAAGTTTGCCGCTGGGTTGTTTTTTTACTGTCACCGCTATCGTGGATTTAACGGACCCCTGAAGCTTTTCATACTCTCTGTATGAACCCCCGAGTTCGGGGGTTCGTTGTGGTGGCGTCTTTCACCTAAACCCCTTTCCCACATACCTGGCTAATTGGGCTGGTTTGAGCCACATCCACCTTCCTGAAGCCAAACCATCTCCACGCGAGTGATAATGCCCCACGTCTGGCTACCAGATCTACAGATCTGCAGCTAGATGGTTAGTGAGTTAGCCTAGCTCTCTTTCTCCGTGCATATCTCTGCATCCATGGCCTGTTAACCTTCTACTGAATGGAGCGCGCCGCCCCCTGCAGGCGCATGCGCACTAGTGCAACTCTCAAAGCCACGGCGTGATCAAAACATGTCCTGCTATTTTACTCTGGTTACTGCAGCGATACTCGATAATGCCAGCTGTCTCACCGTTAAAAGAACAATTTCAATATTATCGTAAGTGATATATATCACACACCCCTAAAGCCCCTACCATTTAAGTTGACAACACATCTTACGTACCACGCCTCTTTTGGAGTAGGCACGCAGGATATGTCCTGTCATCTCCGTCTGCTTGATACGGATTGGTTTGATGAAATCAGCTTGTGTCAAATCGGTGGGTAGCCATTTCCATTTGAACAGAGAAAAATGAATGAACAAAATCATTTTGCTCCCATTATACTATTTACTATTAAAAACGTTTTGGTATATTGATGCATTTTTTTCAAGACAATAAATAAAAAAACACTTTGTCTCCTGCTCTCGCCATGTGCTTGTTTTCACTTCTCTTCTGGTTCTTTTGTTTTCGATAGCATGCCTCAACTTTCTGTTACAGTTCTGTTACTGGTCTAAAAGTCTAAACCACCCCAAAATAAAAAGTCAGAAACCATCCGAAATTGTATGGTCGGACCAAAATGTGCTTCTTTGGTCTGGACCGAGGAACCTTTCACACATTCTGTTTTGGTTTGGACCAAATTGAAAAATCCAAATTCTGAGTCCAAACATGGTACGTGTGAAATCATGTTCAGATGTCATACAGCAAATGTTCTCTACAAGCCTTAAGAGCATATTCACAACATTTAACATGCAAAAATTATGCTTTTAGTTTTTAGTATTTCAATAATCTGTTCAAACTGAAATGTACACTTACTGCCAATCAATAACCATGCCCTGCTCCCAAAACCATAACAATCTGTCATTCTGAGCCAGTTAAAAGGTCCATTAAGTAACAGACAGGCTGTCATCCAACATGCAGTTTAGAATATGCCAGCACTGAAAGGAAGGGTCATCTGACTCACTATAGGTCTCTCCATCAGTAATGCTTCAGCAACTTCAAAATGATTTGCAATCATCCCTTACTACAATTGGAGCCAAGACCTCAAATCTGAAAATCAACCTGAAAATGTTGGAGATAGGTGCATATGTTTTTGGAAAAGCTGCAATGAACAACTTGTTCCCCCACCCCTTTTCAGACTGTGTTCAGAAACCTGACCCTTTCAGCAAACTAATGCATGGTTAATGGCTAGCACCATTTTCAATACCCATTTAAGGAAATGTTCAATGTTTCTGCTCAAAAGCATTTTTGAGCAACTGTGGGTTGTTTTTTATTTTAAAGTTCCTGCATTTTTAAGCTCTTTTATGTTTCCATTTGGCATCAAACAAAATGACAAAACTGCATTCAGAAATTCTAATACACCACCAATGCAGTGATACTATATTTGCCAACATCAATATCTTCATCTAAATCATGCATCAATCATTATTGGCAGCATAAATAACACTGTTCAAACACTGTTCCAGGATACAGAGGAAGCACTTAAAACAGGCACATATCACCTCAGGCTAGATCCACAAGCATCACAAGTAATGACATGCCTAAAACATTTGGTGTCTGAGTAGGAACTTAAACTTTTGTCAGGCTCTGAGGCTTGTGGTTCTTTTTGGCTATATTTAATATTCCAAACATACAAGCACTTAAAAGGCCACACATGATGAGAGTGTCAAATAATGTTTGGTTATGACAGCAATGCACACATGGCCTTTTAAACCATTAACAGTGACATGGAATGACAACTGTTGTTGTTCCAACAGGGTAGGGCAGGTTGCAGGTTGCACCACAGGCATGTTGCTACCTGTCTAGGTGACTTATTGGAAACCTACATCTGCTTACTCAAAATACACACAGCATTTGGCATAGAGCACATTTCTATAAGGAATGAACAAGCACCCCAAGATATCGCTTACATGTTAAGAGTAGCAGTACCTGCTATGGCTCGGGGGGCTGTGTTGACACAGCATTTAGGAGTAGCTTCACATATAGCCTAGTTATTTTATGTGAACCAGGTCTAGCACAGTGAACTTGAAATGGAACCAGCTGAAAAGGACTTTAGTGCTTTCTGTGTTCAAAAGTTAGTCATTAAGTTTAAATGTGACTTTTGATGTGTTAGTAACATTGATCTGATTTTCTGGCCCATGTTCTAATCATAATTACTTTCCCTGAATACCGTATTTTATTATACAGTTTCATGATACTGCATATTATATAGTTTGACATTATTTTGTAAAACCAAAAAGCAACTTGAGGTCATGTGTTACAGTGATTTCACCAGGGTTTAACTCCATGTTGAGTCAGGTCAACCTTTAACCACAATGAAATCACTAACACACAAGATTATTGCTTTAGTACATCAGCACCACTGTCTACTCCTGAGATAGCACAAACCCATGACCTGCCATTATCCACAGTTGTTTGTTTTTACCTGCTAAATACACAGTGTTTATAAACCACAGGAGGCTCATTTTTGGGTCTGTTATGAGAGATCTGAGTTTGTTTGACATGTTCATATAAAACCATGAAATGCAAAATGGTCCAGGTGTGAAAATACCTGAAGAAATTTCTTTATGACATGACTATATCATTGTATACCTGCTTAATTAGGACAGTATTTGCTTATTATAAGTTTGCGAGATCCTTGCAGAGTGCGTGACAGCACTACAATTTTATTTATGTCTGGAAACAGCTGACTGACACTGTGCTCATGTCTGAATACATTGCTGAAACCCTTGCTGTCATACCAACCCAAGACAGGGAGAACTTCAGTGATTGCTAATTCTGCTGGGACTGAAATGATGTAAAGCTGGTAAAATCTCTTCCACACAGACCACAGTGGAAGGCAAGGCAAGACACCAGTAAACATAAATACAGAAAATAATGAGTTTTGTTTGCAAAGTGAAGTCACAGTATACTCAGATGCAACATGATGCTTTGCTAAGTGAGTGAAGAAAAGCTACTGGCTGGAATTCTGACAAAGATGTCATCAGCACAAGTGAAAGCTACACCCCAGAGCCTCCATTAGGTGCTTATTTAGGGCTATTCTAATCCAGGACTGAATATTGTGTGAGGAGGGAAGGATTCCTGGTCCCTATATGGCGGTTAGTTTGCAGCACAGCAATTGATAGCACTGGGGTGTGTAATGCTGAGGAAGAGAGGCCTGCAACAAGGGCATCTACACCCAGGAGGAAATGTGGATGCTCTCATACACTTGTGTGAGTGGTGAGTATGTGTGAGTGGTCAGGGTCGGAGTGTATCTCAGAGCATGGGAATCTCCCCCTCCCTCAGCCAGTCAAGAACCAGTGAGTCATGGGAAACAGAGCAAGCACTAAAGCTAGAGCTTTGCTCCAGAGTCATAGGGCAGGTCAAACAGCACCACAAAATGGAAAATAAATTGGTCTAATGAAGCATGCCACATGTTATGTACTTCCAGTCCACTCTGACTGCAAGTTATATACTTTGCATGCTGTAAGGCTGTCAAAGGACACTGTTAAAGGTTATGACGGACATCTGATGGACAAGTATAATGGAAAGCAGGTCATTATACAAAGCATAGTGTGGGAAGAAGCCATTACAAACATTTATGCTGAAGGAGAACAAACATCTAAACAAACACAAACAAACAAATACATACACACACACAAACCCACACTTTGTACTCACAGAGAGAGCTGGCAGGACTTCCTCAATCTTCCCCACTGTTCTGAGAGAAATGCCCTGAGCCAGCCAATCTGAAGCAAATAACCATCAGCCTGTTAGTTAGGGACTCCAACTCTATTTTAAGTCTTTGGTCTTACTGCACGATGGCTGCTGGTCCTATGGTAAGACCAAAGAGTTCAAATAGACCACTGCAAATTTAATTGCACCACCACCAATTCAAAAACATAGGCTAGCAATACCATTACTACGTTTATGTTCACACATTACTAGGTAAATCCAAACTGCACCACAATAAATTCTTACACCTACCCCTAAGGAGCTACATTAAAAGCACAAAATCGGACAAAAAACATAACCCAATTAAAAAGACTAAAGCAGAAAACATCCCTTCCTTGTTGCAAGGATATAAACAAAGGCTATGGTCATCCTCATACTTAAATGATTAGCAAGGTGGCAAACCCTCCATTCATTTACGGACTAACATTTACAGAAAGCCTGAAACTGAAAAATGCAACCCCCCACCCCCCCCACCCCCAATGTGTTTAACATTCAACAATTTGAAAATGAACACACAAACAGCACATAAATAGGGTGGCCATAAAGCTAACCCTTCAGTTTGAGGTACAACATGGCACGGAGAGAGTTTTACTGGATGCTGTAAAAATACCTCACTTACAGAAAGACCACAGCAAATACAAACCTTGAGCTCTGAGCAAAATTTAAAAACAGGCTTTTAAATGTTGTGTATCCAGAAAGTACATCAGCGAGTATACCTACATTATCTGGCAGGCTCCTGGAGGCTCACATGCAATATAAATGCAGTGCCTGTACCAAAAAACTCTATAGGCATTAGACAAATTTGCAGGCAAGATTTTTTTTTACATTTAATTAACTATCCCACAATATCACATCAGTCTCTAGTTTCACAGATAGCAGTACGTTGTACAATGATGTACGTAATGGTGAAGCGGAAAAATACATAAAGCAAATAAACAATAAAATAATACATGGAGGAGTTTTTCTACTTCTAATTAGCAAACAGGGAAAACAGAGTTTGGCAGAAGCCCTGGTACAAATCTCAGATCAGAGTGTGCCAGTGCACGGCATCTCACCTTACCATGTGACTAAATGCCAGCACACTATATTGTGAAAGCAGAAGTTGTTGTGTCTCACCAGGACATTCCAGGCACCTAATACACAGAGTTCATCTATTCAATTTTTGCTGAGACATCAACTAATCCAGTCTGTTTTGTTTATACCCAATGGAAAACAGGAAAATTAAACAGGACACACCCTAAAAATAGCAAGAGTGAAAAAATGATGTCTCAAAGAGCCACAGTACTTCATAGTTTAGCATACCTTTAAATCTACATATACACCTATATTTATTTGTGTTGCTGATTCGTATGGATTCTAATTTCTTAATTTCATAAACATGTATGTATTGGCATCGGTATCAGCATCAGTAGACATGAAAAGACATGAAAGAATTTGTATATCTGTCCACAATTCCCATATCAGTGCACCCCTAATGATAAGGTTAGTGGGAATACAGCATTAGGAGCAAGGATTAACATTAGAGCAATGGTGTACCTGCCTAACTGGGAATTGAACCTTGCTCTCAAATGCCCAGTTAGAGTGCCTTAAGGCCAACCTGCACAGCCAGTCTGAATTTGTAAGCACAGAAAAAACTCCTGTCACATACTGAAAATTAAAATATGCATATTTCTGCTATATAACCACACTGAAGTCATCAAACAAGCCAGCTGTAATACAAATCAATGCAAGTTTTCATGATTGCAGTCCAAACAGCAGTTCAACTTGCAAATGGCAAGTTTATCCGGTATATTGTAGTCCAGTTAAACCTGGTGTTTTAGTAGAATGAGGTGTACAAAGTTTGTGAGCATCTTTAAGAAAAAATTATTACTTGTTTACTGACTTGTTATAACAAACTATTGGAAAATGTCTTTATAGCATATAATATTTGAGAAGTATTTTAGTTGATAATCTTGAAGAACATAGGTAATTCAAAGACGTCACACCAAAGTGGCATCACCACAAATAACTTTTTGAAGAATAAAATTTGTTTTTGTAGTCCTATACAAATGTTCAGGGAATGCTAAGTAGTTTCCCCATAAGCCTTAGTAACGCACAAAAATATATATAACTTAGTATTATTTCTTATTTGCACTTTACATAATACTGAATATTTTTATTACATATTGATTAAAAAGAAGAGGTTGCAGGTGATGCTCTGTGTAATCAAGTAACATCTTGCAATTGCTGTTGTCTACTGTTCAAAAATAGATTTTTTGTCAATTCACAGTAAAAAAAAAAAGGTTTAGACAAACCTAAAATCTAACATCACAATATCTCAAAAATGATCACACATTGCATCACATTCTATGATATTAAGCAGCCATAAAACATCCATAACTTTAAGATATGCAAAAACTGTATTATTTGTTCATATTAAATCATGATGAAGCCATGCAACACTTAATGGGCACTGAAAATATTATTAACTATGAAAACTCAGAGACAGAATGCATTCTTCATCAGCCACATCATAAAAATAAATGAGAGACAACAGCAGCATGTCTCTGTCTCAGTGGACACCTGTCATGGTGATGTGGGTGTCTGCTAAGTAACAGTGCAGTATGTAGTCATGGAGATGCAAGCAGGTGTGTGTGTGTGTGTAATGGGGGGGTGGGGGCTCTGGAAGCGGGGGGCTGCACGCCTACAAGTGCTTCAGTTTTTCGGTTCTCTTCCTCATGGCTGAGCTAACAGTCACGATTTCCAGCCCACTCACACAGAAAAACTTCCTGTCTCATTTCAGATGGAGAGTTTAATGCGAGTTCTGTAGCGGCACCGTTCTCTCAGTTCAGACTAACTGCACGCAACATTCACACCTCACCACGAAGACAGGCTGGTCACGAATCCGAAACAATGAACGGCCGGATGATTCATTCTGGAACAGTGGTTACGTTCTGCCAACAGGGCTGAGTGGGTGATATCTGTTACAACTCCAGCTGACTACAGAGAGACATATTAAATAGTACTTGTTAACTTCTGCTTTAGTTTCGGACCATCTTGAGAGTTGGAAAGTCTGGAATTCAAAACCAATCTATACCCACGCACAATGATGAGGGTTATTATGGGAGATTTTAACTGAATCTCTTAGAGCTAACAGCAACTATGCAGAGCTCTGAAATATAAGTTATTTCTGACAAGCACTTTTGAACGGTAGACTTTATTACATGTTTAAAACAGTTTCTTACAGTGCATCTATCTAGATGCTTGTGTGGAAGCTGATCTTTACATCGGAGCTACTTCTTTTTGTTCTTCATTCACAAAAATGTAGGTTTCTTATGTGCAAACCGTTCATTCATATTTGTTTGTTTCAGACCAAGACACAGAGGTGTTGGGGTGGATTCACACTGCATCTGAACACTGAAAATGGAGAGGTGCACTGAGCTGCACTGCGGATTCACACGGCTGTGTTTTTTTAAGGCTGTGTGTCTCCGTGTTGCTAAGCAACAGCTAGCATTAGCTAAGTGTTTAGCTAAAATTAACCAAACAACTTGGTTGATCCATCCCCCCCCCCAATGAAACACATAAAAAAATACAGTGTTAAACGTAATAAATTCAAATGCAAGTTATGTATAGTATAAAAATATGTTTGTATTTTTATAGTGTAGAGAGTAGAGTTATGGTGGGCAATTTGGACAGTCCTGACATTGTATTTATACAAATACCTCTTAATACCGATATGACTGCAATATATAGTGGGGCAAAAAAGTATTTAGTCAGCCACCAATTGTGCAAGTTCTCCCACTTAAAAAGATGAGACAGGCCTGTAAT
>JBBJLS010000006.1:10981041-11008180 GCA_037577275.1 Bryconaethiops microstoma
CTCTCTCTCTCTCTCTCTCTCTCTCTCTCTCCCTCCCCCTGTGTGAGTGTTTCTCTCTCTCTCTCTCTCTCTCTCTCCCTCTCTCCCTGTGTGATTCTCTCTCTCTCTCTCTCTGTCTCTCTCTCTCGCCACTGGGCACAAGAAAGGCTTGATGACATCACTCAGTACGCCATACACCCCTTTGTGTGTCTCAGAGCAGCTGGCGGCATTTTCCAGTCCTCTGGAGAGCACTGAGAGTATCACTGTCACACTTTACCTTGAAATGTGAGGTTCTGCTGTCTTTTCTGCGGCAGTAAACACTCAGCAGATGACTTAAGGGTGACCAACTGTATTAGGAATGAGACCAACTGTATTAGGAATGACACCAACAGGGACTTAATTGATATTGCATTCTAATACATAAACTTTAATTTGGAGCTGGTCCCCCCTTTGCAGCTATAATGCCACTTAGGCCAAGAAGCATATTGAACAGAAATCTCAGGTTTAACTTTTAAAGTATTTTACAACATTTTTTCTTGTATTTTAGTTTATCACCCTTCTGCCAAAACAGTTGTGATTTATTTTTATATGATTGTTTTCAATCCCTCTTTATTCAGTAGAATTAAACTTTTTTGATACTGCATCTGGCTGCCCTTCATTCAAAAAGCTAATAATTTAGCATTAGCACCCTTGGCTTTATGCACATTAATGCTGTTTTTCACACAAATTCCTTTCCAGCACAGTCCTATTGCTGTAATAGTTTCCATGCTGGTACTGTTGGTGATAAAAAGCTGTGAAAGTGCTTTAGTCTTTAGTACAGTAGTACATGCATGATGATCTGCTCTTGTTCTTACAGTTGATTCAGAATTCCAACTGTTTTCTTTTCCCACATTATTACCAGCCAGTTTCAGCAGGTTCGTAGTTTGAGTTGGTCTGTTTTGGGAATAGTTAATTCCTTGGTTTTACTAATTGACACCTGGCTTTGAACCTTATCCGACATCTAATAAATATAATGACACCAAGTATCTTGAGATATACTCTGGAAAGAAGAATCCAGAACATTATTATTATTATTATTATTATTATTATTATTGGAAAAATGAAGAATGAGTTGATGTTGCTGAGAAAAGATGTAACCTTTTCTTTTACTGACATCTTGTGGATGTAGCGAAGTTTATAGTTCTGTCATTAATAATCTGTAATTATTCATTATGTGTTCTATTATAAAAAAGAATAAGAATAATAATATAACAACAACAGCAATAATAATAATAATAATAATAATAATGTAGCATTTCCAGCTCCAGTATCAAGAATTGTTCATTATTGTTGAACATCCAGAGTCCATTTAAACAGGCCCTCATGGAAGTTCATACATGTGATGCATGTTTCAGCCCAGCAGAGGGCGCCCCTACTCTATTGTATATTTTGCACTTCTAAAATGCTGATGAGGAGCAGCACTGTTTAATGAAAGGGCCCATAGCCTACATCACTGTATTTTATTTTTTCTCTGAGTTCTGCTTATGTCGTTTATGCAGTTTTATGAGGCGAAAACAGCTGCACTTCCTTTGTGAATGACCAGTTTCCAACCCTCATTTATCCCCTAGCATTTAATATGCTGTTCTTGTTACTATGCCTTTAAGACTGATATATGTTAATGACCTCTTATCTAATTGGCAGCCCTGCATTATACCTCATTCAAAAATGAGTCTGAAACAATTCTTATAGCTAAAGTAAAACATAAAGAATCAGTATATGGGAGGCTAAACTGCTGCAGGCTGAATAGACAAATATATGCAAATACGTTGGTGTTCAGAAGCAGCACATTTAGAACAGGTTATTTATGCTGTTCAGTTTTCATATTTGAAGTTTACACTGGAGCTGTATCTGAAAGCCTTTGGATAGATATAAAAAATTGGTTCTCACTTATGATAAATAATTCTCCACAATTTGAGATTTCCCACATGCTTTTTTATATGGATAATTTAAATACCTCTGTTTTGAGCATGAATAATATAGTCATTCTAATAGGCAAATATCATATCCATTGTAGTAAATGGAAAAAGCCCTTCTTTGTGTGTTTCATGAATGAATTTAAGATAAGATTAGAGAAGATGTAAAAATGTTTCCTCTGTGAGGATTTGTATGTTTTTTGTAAATTCAGACAAAAGAAAAGGAAAACGTGTGCATTGCAGAAGCAGAGGTCAAATCAATATGATTCTTAAAGTCTGGCTACATGATTTAATTCCAACCAATCAGAAGCATCCCTAAATATAAATAATCAGTGGTTGGCATGGTTAAAGGAACAATTTTCAATCTACCCCAGATGTGATCAGCCAAGTTTGGAATCTAGTGACCAAAAATGTTTCCATCTTCAACACTTCTCTCAAACTGCGCGCAGCTCTTCGTTAAGGTCTTACAAACTTGTCAGTGTGGTTTAAGATAAAGTGTGACTTACTGTGAACTTTAAAAACTTCACCGTGATCAGAAATTTCAGAAAGCACCATATTCACAAGCAGGACTGAGCTTGGATTTGATTCTTGCATATTTATGATAGTCATTGTCATGAAAACTGATTCTATATCAGCACTCCTACACAGGTGGTTTGCGTAGGATACATGTTTTGTTTATGTTTATGGTTCACAGTAAGTCATACTGGGTTCTGAAAGACATTGACGATTCTGCACGATTCTACAAATCTGAATGCGTTTTGAGTTGGTTGAGAGTTTTAGGCATGCATTTATGTCAAAGTCAAAGTTAACTTTATTGTCATCTCAACCATATACATGTATACAGAGAGACGAAATGGCGAAACTCAGGTTCTACAGTGTACAGACATAAGACATTGTGAAACAAAACAGTGCATATAAGAAGTATAAAATAAGGTAAGGGTGAGATTTAACCTGTCCTGAGTGGGAAGGATTTGCGAATTTGCACAAAATTCTATTTTTTGCTTAATTATATCTTTAAAATCACATTTATTTGCACTTTTATGTTGATGTTTTAACCTGAAAATGGAGGCATGTTGTATAAGGCTTTATGTGAGGCAGTGTATATTTTTATTATATCACTGTTTTGCCCAAAGACGTTTTTGCAATCTTTAAAGATTCAACACATGAAATATCAACAACAGATTCTTGATTTAATTGATTCTTGAGCTCAGAACTGAAAATCGCATTGAACCTGAAAATATGTGTATCATTACAGCTCTAAGCTGCGAAAGAGGCGTGAGAAAGGGTTTGGTCTGAGGTTGGCGTTTGTTTGTGGCAAAGCCTTTAATTAGGATTAGTCATTTCCTAACCAGCAGTGTACCAGTTAGTCAATGGAAGACAAATTATCCAATCAATTGATAAATATTTGCATAATCACAAACAAACACATACGTTAACACTAGGGTTAATGTGTTATAAAAGTACACACACACACACACACACACACATGCACACGTACGCTGACTGCTGCACTATGCCTCCACCTCTCTCTGCCTGGCTGCCAGTCTTGAGGCTGATGCCAACCACTGATAGCTGGCAGACTGTCAGTAATTTGTGTTAATTGGGGGAAGTTTCCGTGGCTGGCGCTCAGTCAGCTGGCATGGCTGTGTGTGTGTGTGTGTGTGTATGCATGTGACCCAGCGGCACATTTAGCCATTCCACGCTATGCAGCACGCTGTCTATCTGTAGAACTGATCCAGGATCAGGCTCTGCCTTCCAAGGTGCTGGAATTAATTGAGAGCACAGGACTGATCAGAGAATATTACCTATAGCTTCCAAAAGACAGCTGAAGCTTTTGGGTTTCCTGGCTAAACGTGTTTGGTGTCAGTGAGTGGTTTGTAGAGTCTTGTCTCAGTGTGTGATTGGGTTGATTTTAAAGATGAGAAATGTACTTTTCTTTTTTGATTTTTGGTCATTAATAATAAACATATCCTGGTAAAATGAGATGAACATGTTTTATAAAGTAATCCGATATTTCTGAACCAGGAATGGTTCAGCTTTGCAAAATGTACTTGAATACAACAATCATTTTTTAAGAAAGTTAATTAAAATATTCAAAGATATTGGCATCCTCATTCTGTTCCGAGCATTAAATACCCCAAATCTTTTTATTTCTTCCTTTTCATTCGTTTTAATATCTCGTATGCAAATGACCTTATTTGAGGTGAATCTTATTTCAGCTCAGTCACAACTCAGGTGTCTACACATCTCAACCCCACGATGAAACAACCTTTTACCGTTGGATGTTAATCATTTTTAACTTGCCCCAATTGACTAATTAAGCTAATTAAACTAATTAAGACTAATAATGAAGAGACGAGAATGACATGGCCATTTAAACTAGTTGCAGCACCGAACAGTCGCAGTCACCCCCGAACTGAAGTGGGCACAAATAGCCCCCAAACAAAAGCATTTATTTAGGGGGAGGATTTTCATTTAGCAGTTAAGAAAAGTGGATCAGAAAAGGAATAATTACTCACATGGGGGAGGAGGCTCCGAAAAATTCTCCTGGAACAATAGAAGAAGAGAATATGAGGTGGGAGTGGGGTGGGGTGGGGAATTATACAGGAATTCAACAGTGTTTTAATTATTAGAATGTATTTTTGGTGCATGTAATTGCTAATTACATCAACAGTGTTACCATAAAATTGTTATCTTGGAGAAGGATTTGCTTGTGCCTCGTAACCAGACTGCATTTTTTTCTTTTTTCTCTCCTTTTTTAATGAATTAATTAGGCGATCACTGTAATTACTGTTTATATTGTTGTTAATGAGCCCAAAGGCAAGCGAGCAGCACTCATCCAAATTACAGTCACTAGGCACAGAGCCAAGGAAAGGTCCAAACTGGGTGGTGGGGGGAGAGGGGGGCTGATGCTGCAACTGTAGGAGTTTAGGAAACTGCCAACTCACACATGTACTCACTTCATTCAGAAATATAAAGTGTTTATTTTTACTTCCTCACATCCATTTTTTTGTACACCCATTTTTAATATATATAGGTAAAATGGATTTTTATATATTATATTATATATTATAGAGCACAAATATGTGTTTAAAATTCAACTCAGAATTTGGTTTTAATTTGGCACTAATTCGTCACTCCAGTTGCTGCACTACAATGTGCTATATCTATAATATTGGACACAGAGAAAAAATGCTATATACATAATATCATCAGACAGAACACACAAACACACACAATTATGTTTCCCTGACAACCACAGAACATTTCTTATGGAGGAAATGACCAGCATTCAGGGTTTTATCTAATGGTGAAGGGGACCCACACCTGAGCCCTGTATATATTCATTTAAAAGTTTTTTTCAGTAGAATAAAACTGTTGTTGCCACTACAGGATTCTAATTCTTATGCTGCTACTCAGCGACTTCACAGTTTTCAATTTGTAAATATGTAAAAAAGAAAGAAACGTAAGATGAGTTCAAAACCATGAACAGAACTGTGTAAAGAACAGAATAATGAAAAGGCTGTAAAACATTTTTAATAAAAATTAACACCCAGAGCAGGTCATTGAATAACATATTGATTAGATTTCCACCAGATAACTAATCAGTGACTTATTATTGTAGGATAATTGCAGAAGAATAAAGAAAACATTGTAGAATACCTGAACTATTAAAGAAAACATTGTACAATAACCACAGTGAAGCAAAACATCTCACAAATAAAAACTACCCTTAAAATATGATTCCAAGATTTTGCATAAATAGTAAGAGAGTGGTAGGCCTGGTTATGTTAGATCATGATTTACATTTAAAACAAATGCCAAGGATCTTTTGAATGCAAATATCAAAATTCTTGATCATTGCATTTTAGGTCTGGGACAACAATGAATTATTTTTGGTATTAAAGTAAGATATATAAAACAAAGTGCACAGAGTGATGGTGGTAGAAAAACCAGCCAGTTTAGTTTCTCTGTCCTGTTTGTGGCTGGTAAAATTTGCTTGTGTCTGCTGTAACAGTTGTAGCAGTTACCCGTATGATATGGGTCAGGCCATGTGGCAGGTAGACACACACACACACACACACACACACACACACACATGCAGCACAAAAGCTGTCAGCTCTTTAATTAACAGTAATTTCCACAGTCTTCTCTCCAGATGCCTGATTGAGCCAATCAGAGTGGCAGAGGGGAGCAACATTAGAACAGGAACAAGAAAATGTGAGCGTGAAGAAAAAAGGACACAGAGAGGGTAAGATAAAAAAAAAAGAAAGGAAGATGAAGCAGCAGACGATAATGTAGATGTGCCATTTTGCCCAAAAGAAAAATTGAATGTAATTATTTTTGTATGAAATATTAATAAGAGCCTCACGTTTGCTTGCGGACATTTATCTAAATAGAGGGTGTAATTAATGTGTCTGGTGCCCTTATTATTCTTGGAGGGGGGATGTCACAGTGGAGACAGACAGGAAGGACAGTTTGAAGTGAGACTGATGGGAGAACAAGCTGGGCTGATGGACATTGAGCTGTGTGCTGTGGAGACCAAAGGTAAGTGGTAGTGAGTGATTGGCAATAGAAGTGGAAGACAGTGGACAGTACACAGTGGGCAGTGTTTGATGTGGAGAATTTGGTGAGGAGTGATTGGTTGGCAGTAGTGCGTGGTGGGCAGTTGATGCTTGGCAGTAGTGGATGCTGAGCTGTGTGTGGTGGGCAGCAGTGGGTGGTAGGCAGTGGGCGGTGGGCATTAGTGGATGATGGGTAGCAGTGGGGGGGTTGGCAGTGGATGGTGGGCAGGAGTGAGGGGTGGTAATGGGTGGTGGCCAGAAGTGGTTTGTGGGCAGTAGTGAATGATGGGTAGCAGTGGATGGTGGGCAGGAGTGGGAGGGTGGTAGTGGGTGGTGGGCAGTAGTGGATGGTAGGCAGTAGTGGATGGTGGGTACCAGTGGGGGGTTTGGCAGTGGATGGTGGGCAGTAGTGGATGGTGGGCAGTAGTGGGTGGTGGGCAGTAGTGGATGGTGGGCAGGAGTGGATGGTGGGCAGTAGTGGATGGTGGGCAGTAGTGGGTGGTGGGCAGTAGTGGATGGTGGGCAGGAGTGGGGGGTGGTAGTGGGTGGTGGGTGGTGGGCAGTAGTGGATGGTGTGTTGTGGGCAGTAGAGGGGTGTGGGCAGTAGTGGAGGGTGGACAGCAGTGGGGGGGTGGTATTGGGTGGTGGACAGTAGCAGATGGTGGACAGTAGTGGGTGGTTGGCAGTAGTGTGGGGGTGGTAGTGGGTGGTGGGCAGTAGTGGGTGGTGGGCAACAGTGGGAGGGTGGTAGTGGGTGGTGGGCAGCAGTGGATGGTGGGCAGTAGTGGATGGTGGGCAGCGGGTGGTGGGCCATGCTGCTGGCTGCTCTTGCACCATTCTTTTTCTTATTCTTTTTAACTCTTATTTGTCTTTGCTGTCTCATTGTTGTCTAATGTTGACCAGAGGATGAATTCCATATTTAAGACTTGGTCGTTCTTTCTTTGGTCTTAGATAGAATGTGCTACAATATACTACAAATGCAGGACATAATCATAAAAACACTATTGGAGTTTAAATACTAGTTTAAAACATTAATTCATAAATGTATATATTTCTTAATTTGGTAGTGCTAATACTAATATTTTAGTACAGCACTTTTTAATGAGGACAAAGCTGAATGTTTGGTAGTGAAAGAAATGTTTAATATGCTGGACAGATTTTTTTTTTTTAGTCAAGAAAAGTGTGCATATCAAAAAAAATGGAATGCTTAAGTTCCAACTCAGTCCTCCTGAACATCAGTCAAACTTGCACCAGTTCCCTTCTGCATCCCAACTTAATTAAAATCCTGCTTCATTTCAGATAACTGAGATTGATCAGACTCCAACTGGGAAACCAAATAAAAGTAAATTTATGTAGAACAAAGTACAAAGAACAGGAAAATTGTAATATATTCTGCTTTAAATTGTCATTATCTGCTTCACTGTTTAGTGATCTACTGGAGATTAGGTGTTTAAAAAAAATTGCTTAGTTTCAAACTTGAAATTGTTCACTTTATACTATTAGCAGACAATACCCCTTTTATTAAACATACCCCAGTTCTGCTTACTGTTTTCACTAGCATATCTACCCACAGTACATTTGTATGCCATCATTAGTCCCTACAGTTCATATAGTTCTTGGTGAATGTATTTAGAGTGCTACATTATTAGCAAGTGTTGAAGTGTTTCATTGCCTCACAGTCCTATTATGCCAAGAGTATTAAACTGTTATTAATAACATGCCTAAAACCCTAATCTAAATCTAATTCTTAGACCTTTCATTCGTTTGCAAATACCTTAGAATCCCTAATGTGCTTCTCAGTAATTATATCTTTTCTTAGTTTACTTCCTGCCATTTTTCATTCTGCAAAGTTTCATTCGTAAGAAACACAAAAGAATAATTATGGCGTTTGTGTGATTTCGGCTGAGCATGATAAATTTCTGATCCCATTTGACTGAGTAAAATTGGAGTTCTGTAAAAGTCATTGTTGTTGGCTGAACTGTGCTACTGTGACGGCATAAACTTCTAATAATGAGGCCTTCAATTAGGGCAGGCCAATCAATGTGGTAATTGCAGTGAGAGACTGATGCAGCATGAGGAATTGCTGGTTTCTGCTGCCCTGTATCGATTTACTTAAAGCAATTAAACGCCTTTCTGCCGCAATGGAGCCTCAGTCCCCAGCCATCTGCTCCAAGCACACTGCAGCGCAGCATCGAAACGGGCACCCGGAAATGAATGGTGGAAAACAAAACAGGCAAGAACATCTGTGGAACTCTTACATGGGCAAAGCACACACACACACATGCACACACACACGTCGACATGCATAAGCTCATATCCATACACGCAGTCATGCACATCCAACTTCCCTCTGCACACATCATACACTGAGACAGACATACAGGTCCAATATGAATGTCTTGCATTTTGACACTGTCATAAAAGCAGATTTATATGAGAAGCAAAAAACTGATTTTATCTTATACATTGCTGTACATTAATGTAAGCTAAATGTTTTCTTTTATTATAAAATCATTACACATTTAAAATGCCAGCTGGTGTGAAAAACAAAAACAAAAACCCCAAAAAGAAAACCTCTGGAGCTACAATGCATTGATATCAATAACTTGCACCAGTGAAAGCAGTATTTTGATTAGTCAAACATCACCATAAAACATATGCATTGTGCGCCCTCTTTATTTTATTAACTGCTTTTGTCAGATCACAGTCTTTGCAAAAGATGAAATAAAAGCAGGAATCGGTGGGTTGTAGTGATAATCACTTAGCTTATTGTCATCACTGGGCTACTGGGTGCTGCTGACTGTACAATAGATGCTGTCTAATATTGATTTTTAAAGCTTTTTCCCCTCCTCTAGAAGATGTCTTTTCCTTTCGCCCGCAGCTAATCTTAATGTCTTTATATAGGGCATGTGGCCCACTTACAACACAGGAACTCAAGTGCAACACAATGACATTACGCTACACGGCACAATCTCCAAACCACCATTTTCTGCTTTTCACTGAGAAAAGCTAAACAGAGGGCTAATTGTAATGACCTTCGTTGCTAAGGTTACACGATAATTGGAAAACAACCCTGGAGTGTGTCCATCTTCAGAAGTGCCTCCGAGAGGGGAAAGAATGAGGGAGAGAGAGAGGGAGAGAGAGAGAGAGAGGAACAAATACATAAAATAAGTGGAAGAGGCTTAAAGCTAGACATGACTCTGAAGTAGTGAGGGGAAAAGTGAGGAAAACTGGAGGTTAAGAGCACAGAAAAGTGAAAGATGTTGCTTCTCCTGTTGCAGACGGTTATGGAAGGTTGCATTATGAATGTATGTACACATAGGGTTTTTGTGTTATTGGTGTGTAATCATAAGTAATCATAAGTGCCCTCTGTAAATGCACTTCTGTGCTATACAGTTAGACAAGAAAAAAGTACACTTGCTAAAGGAATTTTGCGCTGAGCCAAAGAAGAACCACGTCTAAAAAATATTATTGAATTCAGTTTAATTAAAGAAAAACACCTGGTTCTTTACGGAAACATTTTTAAATGAGATCTGTGAAAATGAAGAACCAGTATTACTTTATTTGAACCATGTTACATAGTTTTGCTATGTGATATGCTGCCATGAATAGTCATATATTAAATGCTGTCATGAATCATCATATATGAATCATTGTTATGAACTGTCATATACACTGTAATGAACTGTCATGACACATTCTGTCTGTTAATTGTGTCATGTTGTTAATTGTCATGAGAGTGTGTGCCGTTACATTACTGGACATAATCTGTTATGACAGCATATGACATCTGCCATGATATGTTTATAGCTTACGCATGTCAAAGTCGTGTAGAAAGTGACACGTTACCAAATGACCTTTTTAATGTTTAAGGAACCCCCATAAAATGTTAATGTTCCAGATAGCTTCTTTAAATTAGTATAGATGCTTTACATTATGTGATGTAAATCCCTTCTTCAAACATGGTTCTTTTTTGTCTCTTCTCTTTTTGGTGTGTGCATCTCACCTCAGAATAAATTAGTGGATTATTGGCTCTGCTTCTGCTAAGGGTCAGATGCTGTTTAGTGCAGCTCAGGTCATTTATACTGTGAGTGCAATTACAGTATAAGTGTAAGGTTAACACTCAAAGAATGAGTGTGATCCGAGACAATTCAAACAAGTGTTCAGCATTATTATAAATCACTAATTTAAATGTTTCTTTGTAGTAGGGCATTCACACTTCACTATATCATCAACATCTGAGTTCTAAAAGGGCCCTACCACACTAAGGCCCAGGATATCGCTTTTAATTCTGAATCATGTTAAAGTAGTGTCTGATTTTTGGAGCGTGATCAGAACTGTTCTTTCATTGGACCCCTTCATATACAGCCTTATTTGCACGCTTCATTCCTGTAAATACAATGAAGCTGAGGAAATTCTTTCCCTCCTTTTTCATTACTGCATTAAACCATACAAATCTATTGTATGTTTTCCCTAAATTCAACCAAAGCTCATATGATTGTGGTCTGCTGTCCCCCACTTTAAGATTGGTACAAAAAAGCCTTAACAGGCCTAAAGAAAGAAGCTTTCACAGCCACAGACTTTGCTTTAAAGTCTTGAATAAAGCAAGTTTATTAATCTGCAGGGGTAAAAAAAAGTGAGGGGTGGAAAAAGAAAGTGGAACGAAAGCACTTTTTGCCTTTCTTTTTATTTGGCAAAAACCGTGAGCGAGGGAGAAAAAAGAGAAAATCAATTACCAGGCCTACCTGAATATTATTCCCTGCACCATCCCTTTCTCTCGCGCTCTCTCTCACCCCAAAAAAAGAGAAAAACTAAATTACTCAGCAAACTTATCGCTTGCCGTGGCAAGACTGGTATTAAAGAAAACAATCAAGGCGTCAGGATTAATCTCTGACAGCCGCCTTATCTTTAACTTGCACCTTTGTTATTTTCTGATGAGCTGCTCCTTTCTGCGCTGCCACATTGTGCCATACCTCACTGCCTCTTTTCTCCGGCTCCTCGGGCCGCCGCGCAGGACCTTTTCAGTTTATTAAAAAACCTCTATTTGTGAAGAACAAAGAATAGACGAAGGCAAACAATAAGGTCAGACAATCTCCTTTCTGCCAGCACTCTCTCCTCTCACCTGATATTTTGGGTATTATCTGTGTGTGTGTGTGTGTGTGTGTGTGTGTGTGTGTGTGTGTGTGTGTGTGTGTGGTCCAGAGGTAGCAGTACTGACAGAAACGCTCTCCTGGAGGTGATTGACACATATCAACCTCCAGCAGAAGACCTTTCTATTGCTCCTCATATCAAAAGGCCATGGCTGTCTCTCCTCGCCACAGTGACGGCTTGTCAGACTAAATGTGAGAATCCACAGAGACACACACAACCCACGCATACACACAAATGTGTAAATATGTAGACGTGTAGATTAAACAGGCATGGCAGGAGCTGCATTTGACCGCATGGCACTTCGACTTTATGATCTTTGGACTCCACAAATGTCAGTTAGAGATGTTTGAAACACTGAGGGGTTCAGTTCAGTTCACACCTGAGAAGAGAAAGGGGATGTTACATCTGCACTAATGGACCTCCAGTCAGAATAGAATAGAGAAAATTGTCCTTCACAATCCCTAATCCTGCTGTTCTATAATGCTTTCTCCATTCACACTGGTCTAGATTGCCTTGTTTGTGATGTTCTAGAATGTTCCCCATCACTCACACTGCTCTAGAATGTTCCATTCACATTATTCTAGAAAGGTCCATTCACATTATTCTAGAAAGTTCCATTCACACTGTTCTAGAAAGTCCAATTTACGCTGTTCTAGAATGCTTCATTCACACTATTATAGGATGCTTTAAATGTTCTGCTCCGTAAAGATTGTTCAGCAATATTCTCCTTTATCACCATGTTCAAGAATGCTTTACTCCAGTCACACTGTTCTAGAAATCTCACCTTTTTCACACTGTTCTACCAGGCTCTCGTCATCCACACAGGTTTTTAATGTTCCACCCCATCCACTGTGTTCTATTAATCAGTTCTTTTTCTCTGCATTCTAAAACAACAACTGACATTAAAATGTTAGAAGAGCTGAATGTATTAAGTTGGAGCACTGTGTACCCCTCCCTCCCCACACTTCTCTCCCAGTCTCCCTCTCCACCCTTCTCTCCCAGTCTCCCTCTCTCCTCCTACGCCTCCCCTCTCTGGCAAATCGAGTCCTGCATCTGCAGTGACAAGTGCTCCTGTTCACCTCTTCTCTTCTCTTATTTCTTATCTCCTCTCCCAGAGAGCTCTTTCCCCTTCTTCAACCCTCTAATCTTCTCCTCTCTCCCTCTCCCTCTCTCTCTCTCTTCTCTCTATCTCTCTCTCTCTCTCTCTCTCTCTCTACCTCCCTCTCTCCTCCTCTGCTCTCCTCCTCCTCTTCCTCCTCTGCACGAGATGACTCTTTTATCCACCCCTGAGAAAAGAGGGAAAAGAGGGAAGGAGTGAGAGAAGGAAGGAAGAAAATAATGATGACTGAATAAACTGTGAGAACAAATCTTGTGAGTGCTACATTATACTGTGTGTGTGTGTGTGTGTGTGTGTGTGTGTGTGTGTGTGTGTGTGTGTGTGTGTGTGTGTGTGTGTGTGTGTGTTTGGAGTGAGCATTAATCTTTAGCTTCCATTGCAGGGGTCTGGCTTATTATTCAGAGTATAATTTTATTTTGCTTCCTTTAAAGCCCAGAAAAGTCTCCAACACTGAATGAACTATTCTACTGTTCATTTGAACCCAGTCAACAATGGTGTAACACTGAGCTTGAGTGAGCATTGCAGGTGTTAATTCCATGCGGCTGATGAGCAGCGTTGTCTGGGATCCTGGGCACTAAGCGCTGTGGCGGCTGTGTATTGTTTGATGTCGTTACTGAAGTAAATAGACAGCGCAAACACTTGACACAGTTGTTAAACACGGAGCGCCTAAATGTCTTCTAACTCAACATCAAACGCTATGCTAATGCTGGGGTGCATTAGTTGAGCACAGTGGCGGTGGACTAGAGCGGCACAAGGAGGCTGTTGAATAACATACGAGGAAACACACATACACACATACACACATCTACATGAGGGGAGTTCTGAGAAGTGTTGAGCAACAACAATAATAGCACATAGTGGTTTACAAACTAATCTAGCCAGGAGTGCAGTCTCTTTGTGGGCTAAAGAGTTTCAGATCACTTGATAGAAAGTGGCCCTTGGAAAATGAATTCAATCAACCCCACACATAAACACACATCTCTATTATGCAAACAGCTGAAGACAATGCTGCAGCTGGATGACAGGAGGCTCTCTGAACAACTCTCGCCTGAATAGGACCCCACTGAAGATAATGTGCCGCGAGGCAAAACGTCTGGGTCCAAGTTTAATACTGAGAACTGTGGTAGTTTACTCCTTCACTCTCATTCTCAAGAGGAAAGATTTCAAAATGGTGAACAATCTTTCACTGGTAAAGAGCATTCACATTATATGAAGGTTCTTTAAACTCTCAAAAGGTTATTTGAAATTTGCTTCTGAAGCCGACCAATGACAGCAGCTTCAGGCAACCAGCAATGGTTCACCTATGGATTTGCTCCAAAGATCCCTTTCTGGCACATCTGTAGGGCTGTTCTTACAAAATTGAAGGCTAATTAAATACACTGGAGGGGGATGGGGGATGGATGAAGAATATTCACCAGTAGGAGCGTAGGAGTCCACATCTTATGGCTTATCTTGTGTTTCTGACCCCATGGTGGCACAGTAGGTAGCACTGTTCCTCCGGGGTCTCCTGTTTCTCCCACAGTCCAAAGACATGTATGTTAGGTGAATTGGGGATTCTAAATCCAATTCAATTCAGTTTTATTTATATAGCGCTTTTTACAACCAAGTTGTCACAAAGCAGCTTTACAGAGTCCAGGTCCGAGCCCCTAGTGAGTGAGCCAATTGCATCAGAGGCAAGGAAAAACTCCCTCAGCTGGAGGAAAAAACCTTGGGAGGAACCAAGACTCAAAAGGGGAACCCATCCTCCTCAGGTCAAACTGGAGAGAAGAAAAGAGTCTTTATGGGGTGGAATAACAAGAGTAGGCTTTCACGAACAAGATTATTGACAGGTAGGCTGCCTGCGGCTAACAGAGTTGGAACCACAAAGTGTCCATAAAGGTAAATTTTTTGGAAGAGAAACTGAGAGTCTATAGTCCATAAAACAACAGGATCAGGAGCAACACTCTCCACTGGAGCTTTAATCAGCAGATGCCTCTAATTGGTCTAGAGCACGTGTGGAGTTGTGATCGAAACCAGTCGAGGGAATTTTGGCACAGGGCCTCAGCGATTGCAGGCCCAGGAAGATGGTGACCTGGGGTCCCATGGTGAATTGACTGTATGTGTGAGTGAATGGTGTGTGTGTGTGTGTGTGTGTGTGTATGCACCCTGCGGGAGGCTGGCACCCCACCGAAGGTGAGTCCCTGCCTCGCACCCGTTGGCCCTGAGATAGGCTCCGGGTACTAGTAAGGATTAAGCGGGTACTTTATAATTTATATTATTCATGTTTCTCTGTCTCTGTGTGTCTTTGCAGTCATTTCATAAGCAATTTCCTCCTCCAAGATCAATAAAGTTATCTGATTCTGAAAACAGAATTAAAAGTTGGTTATTTGAAGAAATGGTTCTTTGATACATGATAATGAAAACAAACCGTCGGACTACTTTTACATCTGTAGGAAAAAGAAACTGTGAGACCATTAAACATAACTTTTCAGTAGCCACTGATCAGCAGTGTAACCATAACAGTAAATAGCTAATAATGTTAATAGTGAACTTTGAACACTCAGTCAGGGAGCAGTGACTAGATGAGGCAGTAACAACTCTCTCCAGGGATGCCCAGTAGCCTATGGCTGTGAAAATATTTCAAATTGAAGAACATTGTTTCCAAAGACCGATAAAAGACAGATTGCTCTGGTATACAGGGTCATGCTAGTGCTTAAAATTGTAGTTTGGAATAATAAATATGTAAAAATGTTTTGCTCTTAAGGGTTTTTCAGACCTAGACCATTTTTATGGACACAAATGTTTTAAAAACATCTTTCATATTATCATTTCAAAACTGACAGACTGTGAAGATTTACTATTTATCTCTGTCTGAGCAATAAATACTGTTGTCATGACTGTAGTCCAAACAAATGGTGGCAAAACAGTTCATCTGGCTCATGGCAGAGAAGAACACACAGCACACTAAATACTTAACTGTGGAGGTGAAAGAAAATATGTGGATGTTCATAAATTAAAAGGTTTGCAATGATGAGTTTTTTTTCTTTTTTTTCAATCTTGTAGGACGGTTTACCCAGAGTGTGCTCCTTTCAGTCACAGTGCTTAAAAGCAAGAAGACAAATTAATTGTCACTGCTATTCAAGGAATTATTTCTTTTAGGGCTGGGAAATGTATGGCACAGGGGGGCTCTAGGACAATTGTTGAGACTCTGTGGCCTGTAAGAGAGTAGCCCTACACATGAGCGCCAACCAGTGGCTTATTTTCTATATTCCAGATTCAAGATTAAAGATTCTTTATTTGTCACATTCATAGTTATACAAGCACAACGTGTAGTGAAATGTGTTCCTGGGTCAGCCCTTTAGACTGTACATTAAAGTTATTTAATAATATAAATTAAATTCCAAATTCCATTTGAAAAGGCAATATAATAAAATATACAGGAAAAAGCATATTCTGACTGAACAAATATTACATCACAAACAGAAGCAAGGAGCACTGGATGGATTTCTGGTTGATCTGTGAGCAGGTCCCTGAATCACGTTCCACACAGACTGACTGGGTTTGAAAAGAGTAAAAAATAAGATATTTGCTAGATGACTCATCTGAAGCAGTCACATCCTTTTATTTGTATCCTTCTGCCCTTATCCTTGGTGAGATGCTAAATACAACTATATAGAACAAGCACATGCTCATCCTTGGCAGTCAGATGGTGTGGTTCACTGTTTTTCCCAGTGAAGATTCAATGTACTGACTATGAGCAGAAGTGGTGCTCAGATCTTGAAGAATCACTAGAAGACACAGTTAAATGTCCTGCAAAAGAAGATTATTTGATTAATTACATTATTTTGCATGATCATCTGATTCAGAAGCAAATGTATTCACACCAACAGTGATATTCTCTTTTCTTCTCCCACATCTAAACCTCTAAACCCCTAACAGCATCATGGCTATTGTCCTCCACAGGACACACTCATGAGCTGCTCGCTAACTGTCTCCTGTCTTTTGTTTGAGGGGTAATGAAGCTCCCAGCATGCATCTGTCTGCGTGCGTGTGCCTGTATGTGTGTGCGTGTGTGCGTATGTGTGTGTGTGTGTGTTATGGTCATTACACACACGCGCACACACACGCATGCACAAACACACACTCACCACAGATACACACACACACACACACACATAATGTGATAGGCCCTTAGAAAGGAGTAGGGTGAGGGAGGGGTAATTGTAAATATGGCCTTTTAATTAGCGTGTATGCGGCCTCTTGGACACCTGTCCCAGCCAAGCACAGCGGGACCTCACACCTGAGACCTATGTGCCATACGAGGGGGGTAATTTAGCCATCAGGAAGCCTAAAGAGAGCACTTACCGCAGAACAACAGCCCCAGAATCAGGCCACTGCACCTGTACTAAACACACACAGCATACACCCTTTAGAAAATAAAAGAGCAAAAAGGCACCTTTGCTCACCTCTGGTTCTCTCTCTCTCTTTCTCCACTCTGACGTAGAAGAACCACTCTGGGTCCCCAAAGGAACTGTTCTTTAGTGAACTATATTTGTGAAATGAATCAGTGGGAGAAAGGATGGATATATGGATGCATGTATGGATGCATGGGTTCTGGTATGTTTTATTGTTTGAATGTAGTTTTTCACAGTCCATTGTATTTGGGCTGTGAAAGTGAATATTGATCTTGACTTCGCTGAACCATCTTCAAAACACAGTGGACTGAACTGCAATACTGGAGAGCAAATATGCTTAAACTGGTAACCAAGTGTGAGTAAAGAATTGTCATTATGAGGCTCGAGCGTTCTGTAGCAGTGTATGTCTCCCAAACAATGTGCTGACTGAGGCTGTACGGGCTGCGTTCTGTTTTTTGAGGTTGGTGGGGTTTTTTTTCTTTCTGAACTGTCAAACTACCCATCTCTCTTTCAATCTCCCTCTCTCACTCTCTCTTCACTCTCTCTCTCTTATTCTCTCTCTCTCTCCCTTCTTCTTCTCCTATATATCTCTCTTTTCTTTCCTTCTTCTTCCCCATCTCTCTCTCCCTTTTCTCTCTCTCTCTCTCACTCTCGCTCTCTCTCCCTTCTTCTTCTCCTATCTCTCTCTTTCCCTCCCTCTCTCTGCAGCTGCACACTTCAAGTCCTGCACTGTATTGTGGTGTTAATAAAGGGCCAGGAGGCTCAAAGGGAGTGGCGTGTGCCACACAAAGAGCAGGCCGCTGCTGCTGCAGTCTTCAGCCCTCATTAACTTTCGTCTCATTACAACAGTCAGGTCCTCTTATTACCCATCTGTCTGTCTCTTTCTCCTTCTCCTTCTCCTTCTCTTTCTTCCTCTTTCCTTCTCACTCACTCTTTCTCCTTTCCTCTCCTCTGTCCCTCTTTCCTTCTCTCATTGTCTTTCCCCTACACTATCTCTTCCACTATCATTCTCTATCGGCTTCTCTTTTTTTTTTCTCCCACTCTTTTTCTCTCTCCATGACATCTATCTCTCTCATTTTCTTTCTCTTTGTTTCTCTTTCTCTCTGATCTGCTATTCTGCTCCTGCTATAAATGAAGAGTATTTCAAAATATCATCCCTATAATCCTGTAATCCTCTCTTTAGACTGAGATGCTGGTTAGCATCATGATAAGGTTTCAGTTTGTTGAAAACCTATTTGCATAATGGTGGGTAGTGGTAGAAGTAATATTCCAATATATACTAATATGTACCAGTGGTGTGTACCATTATGAACAGAGGTGAATACAGAGAGAACACTTGTGTGTGCACGGACATGACTGTGGATGTTTTTGATTGTGGTTATTTGTGTCTTTGGGTGGGTGGATGCATGTTTGGCTTTGGTGCATGTGTGTGTGTGTGTGTGTGTGTGTGTGTGTGTGTACGTATTGTACTCTTGGCTTGTTAATGTCGCTCAGTCACTGTTAATGAGTGATCAGCTTTCTCAGCGTGAGAGTGGTGTGGTGGTAATTCGGTGGCGTGCCGTGTTTCCAAACGCAGGAGAGAAGCTTCATTAATGAGGAGAGACCTGTATAATCAGACAATTACTGCACCATCAGATACATCTCTTTTTCATTCTCTCTACTATTCTTCTTCTCCCTCTGTCATCTGCATCCTCTTCCTCACCCTCATTTCTCTTTGTCCTTATTTAAACTACTTTTGTTCTGCTTTCTCACTCCTTTTCTTAATCATCTTCACTCATTTTGCTGCTCTATCATCTCCCTCAACTTCTGCACTTCTTTAAGTATAAAATGTCGATCTGTCAAACGTACCTTGCTCAACAGTACCTCAGTGGTGCCTCTAGCAGTCTTTGGGTGCAAACCCACAACCTTTTGATCACAGGAGCAACTCCCTAACCCTTAGGCCACCAGCTGCCTAAAACCTTGAGCCCTCTTCAACACTCCTCTCCATTCTTTCACACTCCTCTTTCTCTCTCTTCCTCTCTTGCACACTCTTGTTCCTCCCTCCTCTTTCTGCTTTTCCTCTCTACTCTTCATCCTGCTCCTACATTCTGTTCCTCACTCCTTTTCTTCCTGTTTTCACTTTATCCTCTTCATCACTGTGGCGGTAGAGAGGCAGGGCAGCTGCCATATGAACCAGAAGACTTTAAAAGCCTGGGGTCTTCAGCCAGTTCAGAGGAGAACTTTGGGAGTCTTGGCTGGAGAGCACTAGGCCAGAGAGGGCAAGTTTGATCAGCCTGAATAGGTCATAGGTTTGTTTGATTCAGATTTTTGGTTTCACTAACGGATAAATACAAATCTCCACTTGCACCTGTGCTGGCCTGTGGGTGTCTCTGGGTGTACTTAGTTCCTCCTTTTCATTCCTATCCCTTTCCTCGTCTTCCTCTTTCTTTACCTCTTTATTCTCACTCCTCTTGCTACTTTCTTCCTCATTCCTCTTTTTCCATTTGCTTCCTCCTCTGCTTTACTTCTCTGCCTCTTCTGTGCCTTTCTTATCTTCCTTGCCTCTCTTCCTCTCTCCTCTTTCCCTGTCCCTCTCTACTTTATCTCCTCTCCTTTTGTTCACATCTCTTCCTCCTTTTCCTCTGTCCTCTTCCTCTCCACTATCTTTTTCCTCCTCTTTCTCACTTGCTTTTTTCTGTCCATTCCTCTTCTGTCTCGCTTCTCCTCCTCCACTGTCTAACACCTCTTTTTCCCTTATTTTCTTCTCTCCTTCTATACTTTCATTTTTCTTCTCTTTCTATCTCCTCTTTCTCCTTCCTCTTCATCCGCTTTCACAATTATCATTTTCTCACCTCTCCCTCACACCTTTCCTCCTTGGTCACAGTCCTTTTATCACATCTCTTCCTCACTTCAGAAAAGGTTATTCTCACCATTACAATTACACTGATCAGTCATAACACAACTACCTAAAATAACTACCTGCTCTATATTGTGTAGGCCCCACTTATGCCACCAAAACAGCTCTGATCCATCAAGGCATGGACTCTGAAAGATCTTTGAAGGTGTGCTGTGATATCTGCCACCAAGGCATTAGTGTCACGCATCGGCCTTGTCCAGACAGAAAAGAGGAAAAGGAGGCACAGGTGCAGACTGCCATAAATAAAGGGATTTATTACACCACGAATTGAACAGAGCAAAACAGAAAACAGGCACGGTGGCCAAACACGATGACTATACAAGTGAGGAGAAATGAAAGATACAGACCGGGAAGAAGATACAGACCTCTAGCGGCCGCTGACTGGTCTCATGACAGTACCTCCCCCCTAAAGGTGCCACTCCGGGGTGCCGAAACAGACCTCCCAGCCCACACAACAGCAGTGGGGGGGAGTACGAGGGGAGAAAGAAGTCCACTCCCCAAGGTGGTGACAGTGGAGGGGGAGAGGGCTGGCTGGAGCTTCTGAGAAGACTGACTGAAGCTGTTGAGAAGGCTGCTGGTCTGATTGGAGCTTGGTTGAGTGGATCTGAGCTGGCTGGAGCTGGGCTGAGTGGAGCTGAGCTGTCTGGGTTTGGGCTGAGTGGAGCTGAGCTGGCTGGCGCTGAGCTGGCTGGAGCTGGGCTGAGTGGTGCTGAGCTGGTTGGAACTGGGCTGAATGGAGCTGGGTTGAGTGGAGCTAAGCTGGCTGGAGCTGGGCTGAATGGAGATGAGCTGACTGGGTTGAACGGAGCTCAGTCGGGCTAAGCTGAGTTGGACTAAGATAAGTTGGGCTGAGCTTAGCTGCCCCAGTAGCTGTCATGGGGGCCGCCATCTTGGATCTGGTACAGGCAGCGCATTGTGGAGACGTCGAAGAATATGAATGCCGGGCTGACGCCGCTATGGGGGCCGCCATCTTGGATCCAGCACGGGATCCCCTCCGCCTCCGTGGCTTCCCAGTCGAATTAGAGATGGGGAGTTCTGCGAGGAACCCCCGTAGATAAAAAACCATGGGCGGTTCCTCCAGTCGGCCACTCCAACCGTACATTAACTCCTCCTCTGAGCTAATGTACCCCAGGGATTCCGGGGGGTTGTACCAACAGGCTCCTCTTGGTTCTCTTCTCCGCCGGGTCAAGTGTTTACCACGCGTCGAGCTCCATGAAGGCGGGGTCCAGTCTGCTGTGCCCCGGGATTGGGACCATTCTGTCACGCATCGGCCTTGTCCTAACAGAAAAGAGGAAAAGGAGGCACAGGTGCAGACTGCCATAAATAAAGGGATTTATTACACCATGAAATGAACAGAGCAAAACAGAAAACAGGCACGGCGGCCAAACACGATGACTATATAAGTGAGGAAAGACGAAAGACACAGACCGGGAAGAAGGTGAGGGTAATGTGAAGGTATGCTCCCATAACCAGAACCAACCTAAATACTACAGGAGAGATGGCAGAGGATCAATGACAAGACATATCGAATCAATGTCGGATTCAGTTCAGCTGTGAGATGCGGAGGTCAGTTCGACCTCTAGCGGCCGCTGACTGGTCTCATGACAATTAGCATCATAGATCAGACTAGTTTGTCCAGCATGTCCCACAGATGCTGTATCTCTTCCCCAGCTAAGTGAGAGACAGGTACTCAGCTGTCCTTTATTAATGAACTTGGGTCAACACTGGTACTCTTACCACACTGTGACTACGCAGCCCAATACCCCATGAAATGCACTGTGTGTTCTAACACTCTTCTATCATTATCACAGCTTTCTATCATATTTTAATTCTTTTTCAGCAACTTGTGTTACAGCAGCTCTTCTGTGGGATTAGACCAGATGGGCTAGTCTTCACTCCCTACATGCGTCAAGGTGCCTTGTGTTGTCCATCCTTGGACCACTTTTGGTAGGTACGAACCACTTCATACCAGAAAGACCCCACAAAATCTGGTGTTTTGGAGATGCTCTGACCCATCTAACCATCACAATCTGGGTCTTGTCAAAGTCCCTCAGATCCTTACCATTCCTTATCATTTTTTCCACTTCCAACACATCAATTTCAAGAACTGATATATATACTTCCTAATATATCCCAACCCCAGGCAGATGCCATCGTAAATAAATAATCAATCCATTTCTCCACACTTCACCTCTTAGGGGTTCTAATATTGTGGCTGATCTGTATCTATAAAACCATGACAACTCATTTTTGGTTCTTTGGTTCTTTGCCTGTCTTTGCCTATTACCTTCAATAGGTCACAGCTGTTGGCCTATTGAAGGTAATGAGCTATTGTATATAATTTTTTAAGTACTCTTTTAAATGGGTCTGTATAGTAACGAAAAGTGTCACAGCACTTTTTGGCACTACTTTTAACCAAGTGTACAACAAGGATTCCTGCAGAATAACACACACAGATGTATCCTCTCCACAGAGGTTCTTGTTTTTGAATGAGTTTGATTTCTGTCAAAAACAACAAAAACAAAAACTGCATTTTGATGCCTATTTGTCCTATTTTCCATGTTATGAGCAAAATATCATTAGTGCCTACAAGGTCACAGTAGGCATTGTAGAAGTAATGATGTTAATTGCTGCAAGAGAAACTCAGTGTTAAAGATTTCCATAACTATTTATAATGATATAACCGTTCAATTAAAATGTGGCCCTATTTTCTGCCATTGCAAATTGGCCATTATCACACACAGTCGAGCCATTTTTCACAGTTCTAATACACTTGCCGAAATATAAACAAGATCTGAATAATGAGAGTTCCATGAGAGTTATACAGCCTCCAATACAGATTTTAAACTAGCAAAGAACCCTCCCAACCCCTAAAAAATCTGTTGAATAATACATTGAATTGGGGAGATTTGATATTTCTGTAATCATAATGGATTACATTTCATAAAGCATACAAGCAATCTCATTATTTTTGGAATACAGATGAACCCTGGTTGTTGCCACAACACATATTACCTCATCCAGAATAGGGATCCAGTTATATGAAGAAATTTTCAGAGTTCATGAATAATACATGACTCTCAGCTGTCTAAGCATATTAGGAATGGCCCCCGAATGGCTGATGAGATTTACATGGTGCAAATAAAGCACTGGGTTACTGAAGGGGCCACATTAGACTTAATTTAACTAGAATGTATGTAGAAATAAATTAATAAATATCTGCACACTGAAATAAATAAATAATCTGGATTGTTGGATTGAAGGGTCTACGGTTGGGTGAGCTTTAGGGTGTCATAGAGACAAGATTGCATTTTCTTTCTCTATTATGCTGTTTTGTGTTTTTCAGCATCACTGTACTGATCTTCATTAATGGCTTTGTATTTATTCATGATGGCTTTTAATTTGAATATATCAGAATGGTCTTAAGCTATATTAGTGTACATAAAGTGGATAAACCAACACAGCACCTAGACTATTAACAAACAATACTTAAAGGACCCTTATTCTACATTTTCATTTTTACCTGAAATCCCCATGATGTTTGTGTGGTTTTATAATTACATTTTACACCACCATTTTTCACCCTCTTTTTAACACTCAGAGTCTTTGACTGTGTAAATGATATGTAAATGATCTCCATTCTGAATGCCCTGTATTCTACCTCCTTCTGAACACAGTCTGGTCTGAATCACTCCTCATAGCTTCTGTGAATGTGCAAGGCTGAACTGCTATTGACTAAATAGCTTGATTTATGTAAATTTGTTGGTTGTTGTGACATTGCAAAAACAATACATTCAAAAGGCATTATTTTTGTAGCTTAGTTTCCACATATTTGCTGAATGAACAGGGGGAATGAACAGAACCTTTTGAAACATAAGGTTTACAGACTACTTAGTAAAAGTGAGGAAATTTGCTTTCCCATGTTATGTGCCTTTTTAAAAGAATTTACCATGTGCATTCTGTGTAAGAGCCATCATCGGAAATGGCCTTCTGGATATTTTAAAACAGAGGCAGTGGCGAAACCAGAAACCTTCTGTGTGTCTCTCAGTGTGGAGAGGCTTTCAGATGAATCAGCATAAATTAGCACTGATGGCACCTTCCTAATAAAGTACAGCTGCACAGCTGATCCATGCAGGGAGAGAAAGGAGGAGGAGGAGGCCACAGCAAATCCACAAGGAGACCTGCTTAGGCTCCCCTGGTAATTAACAAAATGCAAGTAGTACTTTGGTCAATTATCCAGATGTCTCTCTCTCTCGCGCTCTCTCTCTCTCTCTCTCTCTCTCTCGCTCCCTCTCTCTCTCTCTTTCTCCCTCTCTCTCTTTCTCTCTCTCTCTCCCTCTCTCTCTCTCTCTCTCTTTTTCTCTCTCTGTCTCTCTCCCTCTCTCTCTCTCTCTCTCTCTCTCTCTCTCTCTCTCCCTCTCTCCATCTATAGGTCCTAAAGGGACTTTCAGTGTTGCACCTGTGACATCTTTACATGCTGGCTAGTTCATTTGCTATAAAACACTGCATCCTATTGTCATTTTTAACAATGCAGACCTACACATGCCCACGCAAGTACACACACACATATATATATTCAGACACGCATACACATGCACACACAAAAGTGCTGTCCTGCTGTCACCTAGTAAGAAAAGGCTGGGCTTTGTTCAGACAGGCCTGAAAGAGCAGTGTGTGTTTTTTTTTGTCTGGCCCTGGTGGCGCCTTTCACCGATAACCGAAAGAACATTCTGATATCCTCGCAACACCTCAAACCCTAACTGATGCATCACTGCCTCCACTCTGAACTTACTGGCATGCGATCTACATAATCCTGTCTAGAAGAGGAGTGTGCCCTGGCAGAATGTAGAGTCAGAATTTTAAAAGAACTCTTACATTTTCAAATTTTAACTCTTGTAATCAAACCTTATTTCACTTTATTGGATAATTAAAAATATTAAACATATTTTTAACTGTAATGTGTGCCAGTGGTTTCCAAATCGAGCTGTGATATTGGGTGTTTAAAAAATTCTAACTTTTACACTGGACATAATTCTGACATACACAAAAACAGCTTGGTCACCCTCACACTCCTGAGCGAGTCTCACAAGTGGATCTGAATATCAAGCTTAATCAAAAGCTAATGTAGATTTCTCAGTTAGCATTGCATATGTTTATACCTGGCATGCATGCATGAATGATGAGTGAGTGTGATTCTAACATCCAGCAGATGGCAACCCCATATTATTTGAATATTACTGAATATTATTGAAATATTATTTGAATAAAAGCCCTGAGAAAAAGGCATTGTATTTTGGCACCATCTTTTCTTTTCAGAGGAACATAATTATGGTTAATTGATTACTTTATTGTCTCTTGTAGAGCTTCAGTTAAGGGATGTCCATTTACCTTCAGCTAATTTTACTTTTAAAAATGTGGTTTTGTTTAAGAGTGTGTTGAACTATAGAGTTTGTAACCTACAGTATACATATACAGAGATAAATAGATAGAAACATAAACACATACATACTGTCAATAGGAATAATTAATAATTTAAAAAGAGTTTCAGTCATCTTGTTATATTTTTAATACTGCAGAAAATACTGCCTTTGTAATTACTGCAGAAAGTTTATTTCTTTGGCTTTGTTCTTAGTTCCTTTCCTCTCTGTGCACTGACCAGCACCCCAGCATGAATGCCTATTATACACGCCTTACAATAATCTCGAACATGTTTAATAATTCAGTATTACTCTGGACATCTGGAGCTGGTTTTCAGGACAAGGGTTAAGCCTGGACTACATTTCCTTATAGTGGAGAATTTCCATTCAGAAAGCTGTGTCTGTGGTCCAGTGTGGTCCCAATGTGTGTGTAATCAAACCATGAACAGAATACATTAAGGCAGTTTGATCTTATGTATTTGTGCAATATGTGTGTATAAAGGACAAGAGGGCTGAACAGTGTGATGGTTTAATTTGCTTATTCATCATGAAACACAGCATTCACCAACATTTATTATCTTATCTTATTACAAGACCTGAAATTGAACAGAATGCATGTCATCACTGTACAAAAATACTATGCGGCTCTTTTCAGTTTTCATTTTTCTTCATCTTCATGATGAAAGGAGTAATAAAAATGCTCAAAGCCTTTTCCTATGAAGTGGCCTTTTTAAACATGGTCAGAATAAAACCTTGTGTCTCCATTTTTGCCCTTGTTTGACATAATTTGAAAATGCCCACTGCCTTTAGACTGTGGTAAAAAAATCATAATGGACAAACCAATAGAAATGTTCACAATTACCTGGAATTTTTTTTCCTTATTACAACATTTTTTTTCCTATGATTGTAAAGTAACCATTTTAGAGATGCAAGGTTTTGTTCTAACAGCGAGGATATGTTTAAACATAGGAGAGTGATGTGTTTCTCTGCATCCCTTTTTTCCCTCTCAGACGCATGAAAGCAGTGACTGAGTCAACAACAGCCAGGATACAGACAAACAAGCCAGTTGGTAAATAATGATGTGTAGTGAATATGTATAAATGCACTTTCATAATTCATACTATAACCTGAGGAAACGGATCGTTTTCACGGCTGCGATTGTACCACAACGGTATTAAGATTGATGTAGTTTTTTGCTTTGTTGAAGCTCATATGAGGTCATTTTGTATTACAGAAGCACAATGTATGTATGATATGCAGAGCTTTGACGTTCTGACAGAATTCACTCAGAACTGATTAGTTTTTTTCTTTTTGTTTTAGAATGACATTTGATTAGAGTCATTGATTCTCTTAATGACACAGGCTGTGAAAGAGGTTGTGTCTGGCCCCAGAGCTTGCCATTTGCTTTAGCTACAGTATGAGCCCATTAAGCAGCACAGTGAGAGATTGCAGGAGTGAGTCTCATTTCTCATTATAGCTGCCACCAGCTCCAGGGACCTTTCATTTCCTCTATTCTAGCCAGCTAAAGATGAGGAGGGAGGGAGGGAAGGAGAGAGAGAGGGAGGGAGAGAGGGAGAGAGGGAGAGAGGGAGAGAGGGAGAGAGGGAGAGGGATAGGGAGAGGGAGAGGGAGAGGGAGAGGGAGAGGGAGAGTGTGAAGGAGAGTGTG
>JBBJLS010000006.1:11008224-11018382 GCA_037577275.1 Bryconaethiops microstoma
GAGAGAGAGAGAGAGAGAGAGAGAGAGAGAGAGAGAGAGAGAGAGAGAGAGAGAGAGAGAGAGAGAGAGAGAGGGCTGTTATAAGCCCCGGAGACTGCAGCGGTCCTCCTGCCTTGAGATATGGCCCACCGATAACAGCAGCCTGCCATAGAAACTGTCGCCATGCCACAGTGCCAAGCCACCCGCTGCCGTTTTGAGTGAGAGAGAACAGAACAGCTGGCACCTCTGCAACCTCTTTACCTGCTCAAATAAAGAGAGGATTACACCTCGAGCCACCCAGCCGCATATCTGTTTACCCAGTTAGCAGCAGAAGGATCTCAGAGAAAACACTGTTACCCACCAACTCATTTGGAATACAGCAGCCTCTACTGCATAAACAGTGAAAGAGATGTTTTTGGTTGAAGAGCAAACATTTTGTAAGCAATATGACCATTTTGGATATACCTCGGTCTTTTATGTTTGGATTGTGAGATTCATCACCCCACAGTTGTCAAATTTGGGTGCTGCCGCAACATTTCTGTCATGTAATGAATCTTTTCAGACTCAACAAAAACATAATTTCTCAAACCAGGAACATGAAACTGTGTTGGCTGCCTATAGCTGTGATTCATAATTCAGAAATCATAACCAACCATAATTCATGTGGAGGGACAGTCAGACAAACGAGCTGCTCCATTTGTAACTCCCTCAGTCAGATCTGTCAGTAATGAAGTCGGCAGATTTGTAGAAGTCTACAAGGAAGAGAATGTGAAAATATGAACTGTCAATTTGCCTGACACTGTATACCACTCAGCCATAACATTCAAAACACCTGCCTAATATTGTGTAGGTCCCCCTTGTGCCATTAAAACAGCTCTGATCCATCGAGGCATGGACCCCACAAGACCTCTATAGGATAAGTTGAGAGCCCCCATGGATCAGACTGTCCAGTACATTCAAGATTCAAGATTTAAGATTCTTTATCCTACATATGCTGGATTAGACTGAGATCTGGGGAATTTGGAGGCCAAGTCAACATCTTAAACTCTTTGTCCTGTTCCTCAAACAATTTTTTGCGGTGCCAAGGGGTGTACTTGGTCTCCAACAATGGTTAAGTACATGGTAAGGCTACCATTGCTCCACTGTCCAGTTCTGATGCACATATGCCCACTGTAGACGCTTTTGATGGTGGACAGGAGTCAGCACGGGCACTATGACCAGTCTGCAGCTATGCAGTCCAATTCACAGAGAGCTGCAATGCACTGTGTGTTCTGGCACCTTTCCCAGCATTAAGACCATAGCCAGCATGTAAATTTTTCAGTAAATTTTGCTATGTTTTTGCTCTTCTGTGGGACATCAGTGAGCCTTGAGCAACCATGACCCTGTTGACAGTTAACTATCTATCCTTACCTTGACCACTTTTGGTAGATATTTATCAGGAACACCCTTCAAGACCCATTTTGGAGATGCTCTGACCCAAAGTCATGACAATTTGACCCCTGACAAACTCATTCAGATCTTTACCCTTGCCCATTTTTATGTAGTTTTAATGTTGTGGCTGTGTGTAAGCAATTACTATATGAACAATATATTTTATGATCAAATATGATAATCTGAGATTCCTTACTCGCTAGAAACTGGAATTATGACCAGTACTGTTTGAATGCTGTAACCCTTTAACAAAAAAAAAATGTCATCATTGTGAAGTACATTTTGCTCAGATATGCATTCTTACAAACTATGTGTCTGCATTGCAACTAATATTCATTATCATGCTGTTATACAAATCATCAGGTGGCACAACAATCGAACTAATGCAGTAAAAACACTTGTTTAGAAGCACTGTATCCATTTAACATTTTAATGATTTTTTTGTACATTTTGCACATTTTGTACTTATTGTCAGATTCTTCATTTATTAATTTTCTCTCTAGTGTTTCTTCCTTGTCTATACAATCTCTTCCTCACACACTGTTAAAAAAGCAGGTTCTGGCCATGACTGCTCCTGGTAACCATGGACAGGGATGTCGTTGTTATCACTGCTGGTCATATCAAGGGAATCCCAAACACACAAACAGCCGTATTCTAACAGGCTGACCATCTGGTCATTAATCCCTGAGTCAATGAAAAAAAAATTGTTTAAAGTGACCCCTCAACTGGAACAAATTAACATGGGAATTAGATGGCAAATTAATCAGCCTGATCTGCCTATGGAACAGTGACGGGACATGATTTTACAAACCACTGCATTCATCGGCCACATCAGCAAAACTACGGCTATGGACCACAGCACGTCCTGTGATTATCTAAAACATGGACCGGTATGTTTTTATTTGGCTTTATAAATACCACAATGCATGTCACAACCTTGCTGTTCGATCAAAAACCTCATAAGCCCATAAAATCCTCACTTTTTTTTAATATTCTTTAGATATATTTGACCAAAGGACTAATAAAACGAGCCAAAACAAAAGCTTTTTACATTGGCTTAAGAACATTTTTTGTTCAGTTGTTTTTCTCTAGTGTTACCATTTCAGAGACACAAGGTTTTATTTTCACAGCAGTGATAATTAATCTCTATAAAGAAAAAAAAAACAATACCTTGCCTTTTTTCTTCATTAGATTGTATCAGGAGAGTGATGTACCTCTAAATGCTGTGATCAATTACCAGTACCTTTACAATGCTGTTCGATAATAGCATTCAACCGGAGACCCGAAGAGTTGGATTGAGCTTTTTATTAAGAAAGATTTGTTTCCTAACTCAATATTCACCGTACATGATCTGTGGAGCTCATGTATCATTCCAGCCTGCAGAATGGCATATGCCTGACAGCAATCCCCTCAGGCAATTCCTGCATCCATAAGGAATATAGTTTCTGATCTAATTTCAGAATTTCACACCAGCAATAAATTGTTCTTTCTCACAACAGCTGCTCTTAGATTAAAGCATTTAACTTGTTATGTAGTGCTATACCTTAAGCGATGTAAGGTTTTCTCTGACAAAGAAAAGAGAACCTTGCAAATCAATAAATACATAAACAAACAAACAAATAAATAAATAAGAATGCGAAAAAATAATTGCTTCGGTGCCAGCGGAACCTGTAGCTTCAGCTCTGCTCTGGTGCTCTGGCATTTGCCGTGACATATTGCCCGTGTGATCATGGCACCTTCGGGTCGTGTTTGTCCTCCATGGCTGGCGTCCCATCCCAGCTGCCTCGCATCCAGAACCCTCGCTCTCCTCTCTAATCACTCGTTCTCTGGGGATGGAGGGATGAATGGAGAGGGGGTGGAGGAGAGGCGTTTGGAAGAGAGAGAAAGCCTGGCATGGGCTGTAGAGCTCATTTCTGTAATTCATCTCTCCGTCTCCCAGGAATCAGGAGCTGGCACACGCTGCACGCAGCCCATTCCTCCACTCGCCCTCACTCTTTCCGTTCTCCTTCCTCTCTTTTATTTATGTCTTTTATCATGTTTTTTAATGATCTCATCCGATTCCTTTTGTTTCACCGTGTCATTTTGGCTGAAGAGTATACAGAGACTTATACACATATGAATGTGCTGTCTGAAAAAATAATAAAGAATATACATGCATGTACAGATTTATTAAAGAACCTCACATTTGTTTTGTACTTTTCCCATTATGACTTTTTGTATGTTTGCAATTCTTTTTCATTACCATTTTCCAGTCTCTCTTTTTCCCTTAACTAATCTGGCTGTGCCTTTAAGACTCACACATGTAAATTAACTCTAAATTAACTTTAATTGAGTGCCTTGCATTGTGCCCCACTAACATGCAGTCTGGGCTGAAACACTCCTTATAACAGCAGGATGAATAAGAGAATATATGTCAAATAACTGATTTATGAAAACGCCTTGGATTCCATATGTGGACTGGAAAGTGAATTGCATTTTTTGAAGCTTTGTAACAGTGTTGACATACTGCATCTTAAACATTTTAAATGTATTTTGCTTAGAGCTTAAATACCAATACAGGCATATCTTCATATAACATTTGAAAACTCCTGCTGCTCTTTACATTGTCCAAACATTTCATGACAATTGGACCAATAGAAATGGTTAAAAAATGTTTCAAATAAAATACCAATACATTACTGTATATTAAAAAATAAACCTAAAGATAAAAACCCATAACCCTCCTCATCTAAAGGCACAGTTTGGGAGATAAGGGGTTTTAATATGTGTAACAGTATAATCACAGAATTATGAATTATGTTCTGTATGTTATTTTATTTGTCAATGACACCTATTGCACAGCACCTATTACATCACCTATAATATCACCTGGAGAACCAGAGCTTCTGTAATGGATAGGTTTCAGAGGGCTACTGGTTCTCACAAAATGAAAAATCATAAAAGTGTGACAATAGACAATTTACTGCTGTGAGCCAAATGATTACCAATCAGATTTATTTCAGAGTGAAAACTGTACCAGATGCGGGTGTTGTTATGAAGCTCACGCTGGCTGGAATCAAGACTAAGCCTACACAAAGACTGCACAGCCATGCAGCAGGCAGTGTAGGACAGGGTTAAATCAGAAAAGATTGAGCTGAAGCATTCAAGGGAATTCCCAGGAGACAACATAGAGCTTTCCTTAAAGTGCAAATGCAAGGGCTCCGAAAAGATGTTTAGAAGCGAAAGAGATATGGATTGAAAAACACATGCTTATTATGTCTACATTCAGTGTTGACTGCATTAGCCTTGCAAAAATTCAGGACAGCATCAAATGAAATTGTGGTTAAACTTGATCGTATTTCTTATGCAGCGTGTTTGGATTTAGTCAAAGTCATGCAAAGTCATGCAAATGTCCATCATCATCAAATGCAAATGATAGATCTCCTTTCTGACAAACTCATTTTCCAGTATATGATTTCGCTGATATTGCTAAAAAGAACCGCTGGTTCAAGCCCGCGTTAATATGACTAGCATCAGATTGCTAATCTACATAGATGGATGGATGGATGACTGGTAGTCTATTTATTTATTGATAGATTGATTTATTAATGCATGCAAATTACATTTAGGATACCTTTTCCCCTTTGGCTTCTAGGTAAATAGTCAAATCACAGTATTTTAACTGCTGCTAACCTTATGTTCATCATTTCTAATCCTGCCATATTTAAGAGCTCCAGAGCTCTTGTCTTTGTTTATGAGTGTGTCAGTAAAAGGCATTGTGCACTAATAGCTGCTTTAAATAGCACCAATTAGCCAGAAGCCTGAGATGTTCAATCACTCAGGGGCTATTAGCCTGTAATCAGGTGGTGTCCAAGACTGCGTGTTTTTGTCCTTCTCTTCAGCATTTCATTCTTAATGTCCATTCCTCCGTAGGGGGTGGGAGTGATTAGAGGTAAAGAACGTATCCTTCAGGTTTAAAATGCACAGCTGAGACGCTAAAGGCATGGACGAGATTGGCTTGCGTCATTAGTCTCATGCAGCAGCAGTTTAATGCAAATGAGAACCAACTGTCAAAATTAAGACGTTTGCATATTGTGAGCAGCTATCCTGTCGCCTGTTTTTTTTTCCATTCCATTATTATTTATCATGAAAGATGATAGGCACAATATGTGCAGTGTGGATGACCCTAATTAGTAAAACAAACACATTTTCTATTAAAGTAAAACTACACTAGTTTTAACACTGTGCACATTATAGACTGCATCCAAGAAAACATAACCACATTCTAATTTCTGTCTTAGTTGATGAGAGCAACCTTTCTGTCATAGTTACAGTACACATATGTGTGCATACACATATGGTTACACACTCACACACCTGTTGGTTACACACTCACACACCTGTTCAAACAATCATCGATTTTACAACAGCAAACGTGGACCATGCGCTAAAAACATTTCCAAGCTGCCTGTTTGTCTGTTGCTGTGTGGCGATTGACCAACAGGACCAACAAGCTTATTCTTATCCTACAGGATGTGATCATTTCCCACGATCCCTCTCTTCAGTATACAAAGCCAGACAGGACGCCATCAGTGAGTGAGTGAGTGAGTGAGTGAGTGAGAGAGAGAGAGAGAGAGAGAGAGAGAGAGAGAGAGAGAGCGAGAGAGAGAGAGAGAGACGCAGTCAGGTGTGGCAGCTTCAAACAAAGACACAGGCCCATAAAGGCTTAGCTAGGCTGAACTGAGTTCATCAAATAATTAGTTGTTTTGTATTGTATAAGCCAGCCTAATCAGTATCATCTGATCCTGAGTTAACATGAAAGAAAATGGCAATAGTGATTTTAGAGTCACACTGGTCAACCATAAAAACACATTTTTGTAACAAAAAATAAAGCCCGCAAAATTCTCTGCATGATGCAATTGAAAACCTTTTTTTTTTGTTTGTTTGTTTGTTTCCCTAAAGCTGTAGTTCTCAAACTTTTTTTAGCCTTGGGCCCCATTTGTGTATATTAAGTAGCATTGCACCCCTCCACCATTGGCTCCCTCCCACCAGGCCCTTGCTGGCTCTCCCTGGAGCTATCGCTGACCTTCTCATAAAAGACACATGGAGCTGTTCTATGACATTACAGGTTACTCATTAACAGCGAGCTGGATGGCTAAAATGTATATTGCATCTTCATTTATAATTAGTAATGACCATTTTTGGTATTATTTTTTGGATGTGTCCAAAGCTTATTTAGCAAGATAACAATTGAAATTGAAATGAAAAAAGGACAAAGAAAATATGAAACCTCAGATTTTTTTTACTCCTTTAGTGCCTTCCTGCAGCCATCGCCGCTGGTTTCAAGGATTTGACTTGCTGATTATATTATATACCAAATCAATTATCTGAACAAAAGTGACACTTTTAAATACCTATGAGGAGTTGAAAACCCTACAGAAGTCTTTCATTGTTTCAAAATATAGGGTCGGTTTCCCGGACAGGGATTAAGACTAGTCCTGGATTACGCAGTGCTGTGAATAGAGATTTTCCATTGAAAAGGAACGCGTAGTCCAAGACTAGGCTTAATCCCTGTCTGGGAAACCGAACCATAGTTTTTTAAATCTATGATCATTTTATAAATAATCAGTTTAAAGAACCTTTACCATGTTAGGAACCCTTAAACTAAATAATTAATTAATTATGAGAAGGTGCTTCATACCGTTAAAAGGTTCTTTGGACACTTCCCCTTTACAAAAATTCTCCTTTAGGGAACTAAAATGGTTCACACAAAGAACTATTTGTGGTACCATATTTTTCCAAGAGAGTAGTAAAAGTAAATGACCTTTTCTACATTTGAGTGATACATTAACATTTGCTGACTGTATCTTACAATGTTAACACACTTTATTATTTAATGTTCAAAAATGTAAGGGGCAGCTGCTGCTACTAATTGGAGTAAAATAAAACTGGTATTTTGATAAATTAACACATAGTTTTTGAAAATAAGTTTAAGGTTTTGATGTGACAGATACATAATATGCAATGACAAATCAATTATCTAAAAAAATGTCACACCTTCAAACATTCAGTTTAACACCTTCAGAGGTGACGACTAAAGACTTTATGAGCACAAGTTTGTGAGCACTTGTAATGTTTGTGAGCACTTGAATTACAAAACAGGCACTTATTTCTGCCGTTGCTTCATTTGGGTTCCTGCAGAGGCTCTTTTGGTTTATTGTGGGATTTCTGGTTATGTGTAAAAAATTTATTCACTTTAAAATGATATATGTAATGATATGAATTGATTTTATATTATTTAAAGCTACAGATCCTTGTTACTTTTTCTTATGAAAACTGAAAATCCTGGTAACAGATTGTCACGGCCATCTAATTGCAATCATCTGTTAAAGAGAAGAGTGTTTTTCTTGGTTTTGGTTTATCCTGTGCCTGTCAAGGTCGTGTTTAAGCTGCAGAACGAGAACTGTTTGTGTTTAGCACACAGCAGAAGAATCTGCCTCCCTCAACATTATTCAAATTCAAAATAGATTATTCCATTAGGGGGCACAGTTGAGAGAGAGACTGCACGATGACACGTAAAACAATCAGCCGAACTGAAGACAATGCAACACATTAATGCTCCAGTTTTCCCAGAAGCATTCCGAGTTAATGTAACACAGTGCTTTAGGAAAGTTTTCCGAGTATGAGTTTGCTGTCCATCAATGCTGATGCAACTTCACTGTTACAATAAAGAGAGCAATTATTTTCTGCATGCAATTAATTCATATGCATATGCTTAATAGTGTGCTGTATATGCATATAATTTTATGATAAGTGAAATGCAAAAATGCTCTAATGAAAACAAAAGGCTAAGTGCTGGGGATATAACAATACATACATATGTATGAGTATATAGAAGTAAGCATGCAGATTATCCAGTACATTTAATTATGTATAATTGTAATTATCGGTGCATATTTATTGTGAAGCAGGTAAAACAATTCCATCTACTTAAGTCCTATTCAAACTTTGTGATTTTCAACAGGGAAACATTGCTAACAGTTATCAATAGGGGCTGGGAATGGATGATAACGTATAATTGCTTACATTTATTTTTATGATTCACAAATAGACGTATACAGTTTTATGCAATTCCCTGGTCAAATTACATGTTTTGTTTTTCTACAGGAAAATAAGTTAATGTATCTTTTACAGGGAACAGGCTTACAAATGGCATTTTCTACTAATTTAAAGGCAGGATTTATTGATTTGCTTCAACATTATTGGAAACAATAAAACATAATATATAAGATGTCATAACTTTGCGCAACCCACATCTTATGTTTTATTATCCTATATGTTAAATTCTGCAAATAAACAGTAACAGTGTAATACAATGTGCATAAGTGTGTTTTCTGTTCCTTTCATTTTCACTTAGAAAGTCAATAAAACACGTAATCTGACCAAATATTTACATACGACTGTAGACGCCACCTCCAACAACACACCACTCAACAATAAACGCTCCAAAAAGGTTTTTTTCATGTGATGCTGTAGAAGAACCGTACTTGGTTACCAAAAAGAACACTTCAGCCGATGGTTGTCTAAAAAATATTTTTGTATATAAGATGCATGAGTGGGAAGAACCTTTTTGGAACCTTCTTGGAAGTTTAAACTTTATGATAAAGCTGGACAATATAAAGGTTGTATACTAAGTGAAGTTGTTTTTTTATTGTAGAACCCTATTTCTAAGCCAAGAACCATTATAGAACCTTTATTGTGTGAGGAAGGCAGAGCTCTGCGTTTGTTACTTCATGGTGGTTCATTCACACTGCGCTTACAGTATTTACAGTCTGGGCTGCGACAGTGAATCCATGAGTGCATCATTAGTTTTACTGATGTTTATGTGGAGGCGCAGTGTGTAATATGAAACCTGACGACCATCAATAATTCATGAAACAGAATAGTGCCACAGAACATGTCCCAAGCAGGCCGGAAATGCCTCAACCTGAAAACACTTATTGTTTTTGCCTATGTGTGACACATTCTGTCCTGTTTACTGTGTACAAAATCTGAGTGAAGAGGAATAAAATCAGGTTGTACTTTATTATACAGTAAAAACTGACTTCAGACATGTAACCTCCCATTCCTGTTGAAGTGATTTAAAGTAACAATTTAACACTTTATTCCAAGTCCTAATCCAAAATAATCACATAAGATACACACAGCACAAACAAATGGTGACTATATATAAAATGCCCCATGTTTAAAGAATGTGCACAAACACGACAGAGAGAAGCATACTCAACTTTGTGACGTGTGAACTTTATTAGCAGAACAACCATGAATTTATTCACTACACTTAAGTGAAAACACAATATGTACAAAACGAAAACCTTTCAATAAAAAATATCTTATAATTACAATAGTTTGGGCATATAGATATTTTCTCCCACATACATTTATAGAACATTCTATTTTTTTCCCTTTATTTACAGAATTATTGGTCAACAAGTATTTTCCTTCTTTACAATATTAAACAATTTAATTGCAGAGAAATCCCTGTGGAACACAAACTCACCTATTTTATCAATAGATGTCAGAACATTTTTAAGGTTCAATGTTATTTGTAAAGCTTTACAGACGTTTCTCAGTAAAAATTCGATAGAGCTTTATCCTGGTGCTTCTTTAGGGTCAATCAAATGTCAACTCTCAGCACTGAGAGAGAGAGAGAGAGAGAGAGAGAGAGAGAGAGAGAGAGAGAGAGAGAGAGAGAGAGAGAGAGAGAGA
>JBBJLS010000006.1:11025115-11045661 GCA_037577275.1 Bryconaethiops microstoma
GTGTGTGTGTGTGTGTGTGTGTGTGTGTGTGTGTGTGTGTGTGTGTGTGTGTGTGTGCCCTGTGGTGGGCTGGTGCCCCGCCTAGGGTGAGTGCCTGCCTCATGCCTGTAGACCCCGGGATAGGCTCCAGGGACCTGTGAACCTCTTAAGCATTAAGCGGTTACAGAAAATGAATGTACAAATGTATCACTTTCTTACTACCAATAAAATAACAAATTTACATTAGCAGTTAGCAGTTTGCAGATCAGTTTGTGCTAGGTATCAGTGATGGATTGCAAGTGAATCAAGCGATGTACAAATATTTAGTGGTTAAAAATGGCTAAGCCCAAATGGTTAAATGCCAACGCATTTACAGCTACACTGCTCCGTGCATTTTAACTTTAAACTTAAAGAACCTGGCAGGCCCAAAAGAGGTGGCTCTAACTCGCCGAGCTGAAGAAAAAAACTGTGTGTAGTGTAATGACAGATGTGTCATTTCTTTTGCAGGTTATTCAGTTTCAGTGCTTCACTTTTGTAGATAAACAATAAAAAGGTGCATCCATCAGTAAACATCAGGAGAATGTCTGCTAGTCCTTCGAAATATATGTCCTGGAAAAAAATGAGCGTAATTGCATCTGTTGCCCTGAGGCCAATGTATGTAATAACGTCTTCAACAGAATTGACCTGAGCATTTTATCATCATGCATGTACAAGCTGGTTCCACTTTCAGATCTCCAAACTCTCAGAGCTTCTCTATTCAGTTGACATGAACACACAGCCCACAGTTTCAGTATTCATTATAAGACCCCTCGGCTGTTGGAGCGCCAGAGTCATAAGCTTGACTCATTCGATAATTACATCATCAGTGACCATGGGAATTCTTGAAAGCTTGTTCTGGAATTCTATCATGAGCCACTATACCCACGCTAGAGTGTCGTCAGAGCCAAAAAGACTGGTTGCTGTGTTTTCTCTATTCATCCTTGGTGACAAAGTTTGCTCTGTGTTTTAATCTTCCTCATCTTCCTTAGAAACGACAGCCGTTCTCTCCCATTTGCACAGGTGTCTCACTATTTAAACAGAAACTTGTACAAGCATCTGAAATAACACAAGCATAAGTGTACACACATCTTTTACTCATTATTTTTTTAGGATGACTGTATGACACATTATGCAAGTTAACCGCAGACAGCATAAATAAACCGGGTTAAGCAGAGCTACTGTGTGTGATCCAGGATGCAGTCAAGCAGGAACGATGGGTGCTTTCCAAATAGTTGACTAAAGCCTCAAGATAAATGTCCAAACATATATGCACACACATACACACGCACACACACACACACACACACACACACACACACACACACACACACACATATTATCAAGTAGTACATGTTCTCATGTTCTGTTAAAATACACAACTGTGAAATATTTGGGACACATTTACAATATGTTTGGAAAAACCTCTTCATTCAGCTGTTCCCCACAGTAAATGATTGACAGTTTTCTTTATTTCACTCTTTTCTTCTTATGTTTCCGTTGCTATTTTTATTGTAGTTCTAAAATTTGCAACATGTTTTTTTTTAATGCCATCATCTGCTTCAGTCCACTGCTGCTTCCACAGTCCAGAGCTTCAAAGCTAAACCTATCATGAACATGTGCGCAACTGAGGAGACTGTTTGCTTCAATCATCCAAAAGAGCTCAGTAATGCTGAGACAAATAACTAATCACAGTCATTTATCAGTGTACTCAGGCTTTAGCAGGAGCGTCCATTAAAAAAAGTTGATTTTTCCCATTAATTTTGTCTGTTAAACAAATGTATTTGTAACATTAAAAAAATATGTAAATAAACACTTACTGCTAGTGGTTTTTTGGATTTTTAATTTTCTTTTTAATGTAATGGGTAAGTATTTTAAAAGTATCCACCTGTCAGCGGCCGCTAGATGCTGTCCTTGTTGAGGTTGGTGTTTTTGTTTTGTTTTGGACTTTTATTATGAAGAGTGATGGGTTTTCGTTTTTTGTGACAGCTGTGTGTAGTTAAATGTTTGTGTTTGGGGATTGGTTGGTGAAGGCTGGAGTTTTGTATTTAAGTTCTTTAAGCTGGGCATACACTCTACGATTTTTGGCCCATTTTGAGACGATTTTTCACTCGTGCGACCATTTTGGAGATCGGCCCAAGTTTCGCCTTAATCGTGTAGTATACATGGGGTAACGAGACGCGATTAACACCCCACGACCAGCTCCCGACCACCAATCGTGTGGTCGCAAGAAAATCAAACCCCTCCTGAGGGTCTCCCACTATTGAAGCAGTGCCATGAGCCGATTTAACGCAACCTCTCACACTGCGCATGCGCAAACAGAAATTGACGTGAAAAAGACGGGTTCTTCTTCTTCTGTTTACGTTACAGTTTCGGAAACAAGAGCCCCACATGTCGTGTATGGACGTACAGTGTGAGCAGTTAGGTCGCATCAGAGCATCGGGGCGTATAGTGTGAGAACATGAATCGTAAGCTACGAACTACTAACCCCTGCGATTCAGTCATACAGTTTGAGCAGGAGCTGAATAACGCAACTGAAAAAATCGCACAGTGTATGCCCAGCTTTAGGGACCGACCTGAGTTGTCGGTCCACCATCATACTGACTCTAGCTGAGTGTTTCCCATTCTTTTCCTGTTGTAAAGGTTATTCTGGGTATTGTGCCTTTTGTTTTGAGTTTTTGAAAAATAAAGTAAGAAAATGGAAGTTTGCGAGTGCGTCTGTTATCTGTGCCTGGAGAAGGAGGGGAGACGTGACACCACCTGAAAATATTCAAATTAGTTTTGAATACTGCCCTTTCACAATGTAACTTGGTCTGAAACTAGATGTCTCATTTTTGTATTCTGAATTTCCAATACATATTATTCCAATGTATTACGGCAGAAGGTGGTGTGTATTACTGTTTCACACACGCACGTGCATACATACATATACATATATATATATATATATATATATATATATATATATACACTCACACACAGTGACATTATTACCATTTCAATTTATTTTGTTTTCGGTGTGAATCTTTCATTTGATTTTCCTTCTATGTAGAGTTCTACACAGAGTTACACACATGTGAAGGGATTCTCATATGAATGGACTGTTGAACACAAAGAAAGGATAGCTAGTTGAGGTGATTAGTTGAGTTAGATGTGTGAGAGCAGACAGAATCTAAAACATGTAGGATAGGGGTGCTCCAGAACCAGGGTTGGGAACTACTGAAATAACCATTGAGAAATCAGTGCTTTCATAGTAGTAAATGTAGTTTCAGGTTTTTAAATTTATTTTATCTTTGCCTGTGCTTTTTTCAGTTTGTAAGTTGATACTGTTTTTTGCATTACACCACTGCACCACTTATACCACTGTAAACTTGTTCTTTGTACATCTTATATGTACAGATGGACAGTATCAGTTGAATTATCTTACACATTGGCTGTAATTGATTGAGGGGCTATGATTTTTTATTACACTGTGTTAAAAAGATGTAAATTTTTTTAAAGAGTATCCTCAGGAAGTGTCAAGGCCATGGGGGATACAGGGCTGGGGCCAGAAAGACACTAGCACTGGCTGAAATCTAAATGGCTCCTGATATTTGCCTCTGTCCTACCAGTAGTTAGCTGACTTGCTTCCAGCACTTCACTGTTTATATCTTTACAGATGCGTAAATGTCACAGATCGGGCATTTTAAACACATAGCTATGATGCTGTGTTCACAACATGTGGGAGGGAAGGTAGTAACAGAAATGTTTACCATGTTTACTACATGGATGCTGCTTCGATGTTGACGAGGACCATATTTATCAGCGGGACACATTTTATCTTGCAGAGTTGTTCACATCAACTGTTACAAGGGCTACACATACAAAGTTACATGCCAGGAAAAAAGGTAAGGTTTTCAGGCAAGAAATCTAATAAACAAATCAGTATCAACCATTTATAACACGTTTTATGTGTTAAACTGGTTATTATGGTAAGTCCGATGTGACATGATTGTGGCACAGAGAGCTAAACATTTCATCAACCATAAAGCTTCATGTTAAGTTGTCATTCTGTACTTTAGTTAGTGTTTAACCAATGTTTAACATGTGTTTTCTTGCTTCTGTCAACTTAGGTTTGTCAAATATATAAGGGTTAATTAATCTATTGTTGGAATGTAGCTAACTAGCTAATGTTTGCTAGTTCTTACATTCTTACAGTTGCTAGATTGTTGTTCTTTTTTTAACTTCACCCACCTGAGGGACAAGTTCATCATCTGAAAGACACTTCTTCCTCATGAAATTACAATATTTCATTCATGCCACAATCATTACTAAGTAAAGGAGAGAAAATGTTGCGTCCCAGACACCCTGCAACTCGGGAAATGTCTTATCTCATTCTTAAAAAGTATGAGTGGAATTGACCTGCCATGGCCTGATCTCAGCGAACCAGTGATGTTAATCTATGTAGTAAATGCTGAGTAATTTCATATAGTGTATTAAAAGACTGCAGTGGCTTGACGGCCTGCCCGGGGTTAGCCCCTGCCTCACATCCTTTGGCCCTGGGATAGGCTCCAGGTACCTGCAACCCTAGTGAGGAGAGCTTACAGAAAATGAATGTGAGTGAGTGAGAGAGTATAAAAAGAAAGAAACGAGCAGATATTCAGTGTTTTTGGCCATAAAGTCGCCCAGTGTGCCAGCCAGTGAAAATGACCCAGAGCAGTGAGAAGAGCAACAGAGAGTTGAGCAGAAGCCAGACAAGATCAAGACAAGGGCAGCTCCAACCTCTCTTTACCAAGTCAGAAAACATTTAGACATAGCAACAGGAATCAAGAACTGTGCATTAAATGTGTGATATGTACTTAACTCCACTGTTTAAAAATGAGGCCCCGTTGTGGCCCCTAATTTTAAAAAAAGTCACAGATTCGCCCCTGGTCTGGGCGTATTAGCAGATTTTAGAGTCCCCAAACCACCTAGTACTTTAAGAAATCCTCCCATGTCCTTAGTGGATTCTTTATCTGGAACAGGGTGTTGCTTGAGTGGGGAATTCACAGAGGTACAGCACAAAACAGGTCGTTTTTTTTCACCAAATGTTGTACTGGTCCCCTAAGCAAACAGTTTCTCCTCTCAAAGAATTAGCCCTCAGTGATCTCACCATCTGCTCGGTCCATACCTTTACACTGGTCAGAGAGAGAGAGAGCAAGAGAGAGAGAGGGGGCAAGAGAGGGCTTTTCCTGCGCTCTGAAAGAACAGAGCCCTACAAAAGCTCACCATCTGCTGTGTGCCTTTCTGCTGCTGCATGCTGCCGCTTCTCAGCTCTGATCCCATTCCCAGCTACGCTCCGAGAGGAAAAATGGAATGGAATGCAGCAGTGACTCAAATAAAAAGGCGGGAGTATGGATCGGGGGGTCCTTAGGACCGCTCCTTTATTAAAACAAGGAAAGAAGGAGGGACCTTTCTGTCCATTTCCATAGAAATCATCATTATTGAATATATACTGTACATACATACAGAAAGGAATACAAAAAAATACAAAAAATTAAAACCCATTCAAAAAGAGTATGAACATGCAGATCAGTGTACACTGACCTTCTACAATCTTAAAAATGAAGATTGCAAACAGGGTTCTTTGCAGCCATAGAAGAGTCATGTTTGGTTTCTTAACTGTTCATTGTTAAATGTTCTTTAAAAAGGTTAAAATGTAAATGTGATATGTCAGTGCAAAGAACATTTTTAAAGTTTGAATAGTCCCCACATAACAAACCGTTCTGTATCAAGTAGAGGTTTTTCTAAGTACTTCATGTCAAGAACCATTTAAGAACCTATATTTTTTTAAGAGACGCAGGGCCAGGTAAACATGGTCTAAAAGAAGAGAGAGAGAGCAACAGAAAGAAAGTAAGAAAGAGAGGGAGCGTGAGAAAGAGAGAGAGAAAGGAAGAAAGAAAAAGTGAGAGATGGATATTCTTTGTTCAAATTCTTTTATCCACTTGTTTGTTTAACAGTTTTTGCAGAGCCATTAGTGGAATTCTTTAACTGCAAATATCCATATGTGGGCTCACATTTCAATGAACCTGTTCAGGCACCATTTACAAACTGTTGTGAGGTTGGATAAACAGAACGCTAGCAAAAATCTCATTCAGCTTCATGAGAAGAGTTTTGTTTGTATAATGTTGAGTTGTCCAGTTTAAAATCCATTACCGAGTTTAACTCTTTTTCAAGGTAACTGGAAATGCCTTCATATTTGTCATCATGCTAACACTGACAAGACCCAAAAATCTATATCCAGCCTTTCCTAGCAATGTGACCTTTCATATTCATACAAAATAAATGTCATTTGATATTAAAATGTATTCTTAATTCTAGATGTTTGGGCAAAAGATGGACAAAGTTTGAGTAGCTTGCTAATTTCTCATTATTTAGACTCCGATTTATGTCAAAGTTTGCAATGAAATTAAAATGGATAGGTCCCTTCCTAGCCCCCATCTATATTACTTAGCTGTTTGTTTTATAGTTATCATCAAATAATGCGTAGTACTTACTGGAAAATAAACAATTAAAAATGATTCATTACCGATTACTACTCCTGCAGTTAATAGGGTTAAAAATTAATACATCAATGCACCTTAGGAATGGGATTTCTATTGCATTTAAACATATACGTTAGGTTTAATTCCTTAATGTTATCTATGTGTCTGGGGATTGCCTAGATAAGAATGTCTTTAAAGTAAAAAAGTATATGTTTTATACAGTGTTTCCAACTCAGATACAGACAAATACACTCTTCCTCATAGCCTAGGGTATACCTTTCATCATCAACTTAAAGAGATCTGGGCTACATCTCTCAAAAACATTACGGCACAAAGATTATCACATAATCCTGCTTAATGTTGAGATCACCATGTATTGTAAACGGCTCTAATTTCAAGATAAAGAAAGGAGACTATCTAATAATACATAACCCTTGTTCAATAACTAATCATTTAATATTCAGTTATTTATGAAATGTCTGCTGTTGAATACGACTGCCCTTTAAAACATGATGTTGCTCTATATCAAATAGAGGTTTATGACTGTGTTTGTATCTGAAGGCAATTTTGCATGAAACTACAAAATTGGAGGCTTTATGTCTCGCAGTATTTAGAATTATGCTAGAATTCTTGACCGAACTATTCCGAACTAATACCATGTTCCTGCACGCCCACTGGAGGGGGTATCTTACACTAAACCTCCAGTTAGGACTTCTTTAAACAGTGTCATATATGCCCACAAACAGCAGTGAGATTAACTGAACACATGCCAAAACTTTCAGTATCAACACTATAAAGAAACATAACGAGGGGGAGAATGTTCACTGCTGTTATATCTGTCTCTCAGATCAGAGAAAACTTCCTGTTTTATATTTTTGTTAGTAGGTTGCGTGTGTGTCAAAATAAGCAGTGATCTTTTGTGAAAAAGCAAATAACACAGGAAATAAAATGCATGTCAAGTCATTGCTACATATCTTTGATCATAGTTATTTATAGAGATGTATTTCTTCTGTTTTCAAGTCCTAAACTGAACACTTTACTGCCGAATTTCTCTCCATGCAAAGAAACAAGAACGTTCAATTCTCCAGAATTCAGTTAAAATGGTTCTGTGCAGGAATTTCCTCATCCTTCATCCACTATTCATTTCTTTTAACAAAGTCAAGCTGGTCTTCTGTATCACTTTGCGTAGCGGACTGTCCGATTTTGTGGCAAGTATTTGTGTATCAGTATTTAAACTTGAATCAGGCTTTAATTACTGGTTTTACACGGAAACATTTTTACTCATTTTTAAATATGTCAAATTTGCAGCATTTCTGTATGACGAATATTTCACACAACTCAAATGGTGCGGAAAAATGTACACTAGAAAAAAAAAACTGGAAATACTTTTTTGACAAAAGTGATACTTTATGAGAATTCCAATGACATGCTAATGAACGTAAATGTGTACAAACATAGTAAATGATTTGGTTAAGGACATACCTCATACATAACTTTCTATAAGTTCCTTTAAATCATAGTTTGGACACACACACACACACACACCCACACACACACCCACACACTACAAGCTCAGTGTTCCCTAGTGTTTGTAAAAGAATGCGTTTTTAGGGCAACACAAAAAGCACTCTTGTGGGAATGGGAGAGGATTAACAGAGGGTTGTAATGAGAACAGAGGCCACAGCCTGATCCCTACTCATTAACTCACTCGTCTTTTCACCCTTACCCCTCCATCCACACGCTTTCATCTGATTTCCTATTTAATCCCTCCATTCACTTGCATTTTTTACCACCAGCATCTAGAGATTGCTCTGTGTCATAAACAAATATTTTTGTTGGTCAGTGTGTGTCATATTTCATCAAAATGGCTCCTGGACAGTCATGGCTGAAAGGTGAGAAAATCAACAGAGCAGTGGTTCCTATCAGGAAATGGGTCATTTAGTTGAGTTCTTGTACAGGTTGATTGTTGAGTTCAAAATTAAAAGAAAGGACAATTTGGCAGCATCCGTAAATGAACAAATACATCAAATACAAATGAAAAACAGCATCACCTTATCTCTACCTTATGAGTGAAGTCTCCACTTTTCTCTGAACTGAGGCAAGCATGGAAGCGAAAGATGGCACAGATGGCTGCATACCAAAGGAGAGGCAATGTTTTTTTTCTTTTTCTCAGGGCCTTTAAGAAAGGAGGGCTCTCTTTCTTGGCTAATATTTAGCTCCTTCAAATGCTAATGGCGAGGTTTCCTTCTCCAAGGTTAGCATAACAATTATGGGAATGCTTTAGATGTAGGACATTTGTTTACGGGATGAAAGGGTGCGGGCAGGCAGTGAGCAGAGAGGCCCATGCTATTTACCTCCTGCCTGTGAACCTCAAGTCAATTTCAAGGTACAAAGCCACATGGTTTGTATAATTAGCAAGCTGTATAATTAGCAAGCTTTCCATCTCTGGTTATTTCCCTCCAAAAAAAATGTAACAAATAAATCAAAAATTAAAATATAAAATACAGGTTCAAAAGACACCCGATAAGGACCGAAACTATTGCTGTAGTAAATTCAGGCACATCAAGCTTTGATAAAATATTATGAAGTGCATTTCGTCCGCAGCTCATTTATAAAAAAAGATTTCTCTACACTGTCGCCCACTTAATAATAATGACTGCACAGATGAAGAGTTTGTCATTTCTCAGCGGTTCTCAGACCATGAAAAGGAAGTTGCATAGCTTTATTAAAGTGTCATGCTCATTAAGTTAAAAAAATAAATGCAGAGAACAGAAATATCCAGAAATTTTTGATATTTACTCACTAGAGAGTTTCACTGTGATATACTAAATCCTCAAGAGGAGAAATTGTGATAAAATACTAATTTCATGGTTGACATCAAAGTTTTCAGTCAGTAAGTGGGACAGATACTATAAAAGGGACAGGAAAGAAAATTTTGCCTGAACGTCTCCCATCCATCTATGGACCCTGTTACTGAATTTTCTTCCTTTTCGATAATAATCATTTAAATGTGTTTGAGAATTTTTGTTTTGCTCACATATATTCACAAACAAATGCTAAAGCCTTTAACACATATCTGATACCAACAGAAACACTTCCTCCAGTCACCTAAAATAACATTCTCTGAAAGTCCCATTGTGCCTTACACTCAAATGTACTGCTATTCCTCCAAGCCCTTTTCATGCATTATTCACCTCTTCTGTTGCCGAGAGAGGACTCTAGGGAAATGCTGAGAACTCATTGCAATATTTATGTGCTCCTTAGTATTGCCTTACTTCCAACCTTATTAAACTCTATAATTTCCTCGGGAGAGCCTTCCATGGTGTCAAAATATTCATTAATATGTCTAATAAACAAATTACCATATTCTCAGCATATTCTCAGCATATTCTTCGTGCACTATAACCACATAGATGTTTCTGTGGGGTTTCAGTTCTTAAGGGCAAGTTTTGAGAAGGTTGTGAATTTGGTTGTCAGATAGGCAGCCTAAATTTATCAGTTCTTTAATTAAATGTCTCATCACTGTTGTTATAAAACATTCTTAACTTAATTCTAATATCACAAGACTTCGGTCATTTCATTAGTGGTCATGAAATGTTTACACAAAATAAAGAGCACCTTGTGTTTTCAAGTGGTGTAACCCACCTTTCCCACATGGGAAAGTGAATTAAATATTTTAATGATTCATTTGATGTCTCATATTTAATGATGCACTACAACACAGTTATGATAATTGCTAATTTTGAGAGTCTTCTGCAGATGCACTTTTTATCTAACTGACATTCAAGTAAATATACTAAAAGCAGCTGAACATTAAGCTGTATGTAATAGATTTGATTAAATCTAACTACACCTATATCTAAGACCTAGAACTAACCTTTATGTATCTGGCAAATGCTTTTATCCAGAACCGCTTAGACTGTAATTGTGCTGTAGGTGAATGTGGAATTAGGAGTCTTGCCCAAGAAATCAAATTGGTGTAGCGTAGCATGCTTGACAGCAGTGTTACCTACAACACCAACCACTCCACCTAAACCAAAACCTAAACCTGCTCCTAAACTCAATTCTGTTAATAATCTAACATTATTATTACTTATAAACTATTTCACCAAACAGTAATCATTAGGAGACCACCAAAAATAATATGAGCAAAATGATGTCTTGCCAAAAGAAATCTTCTGAAATCTTGCCAGTATATTTTGTCGATAAAATTTATTTTAACGCTGGCGTAAGAATTTTGTAAGATCATTAAATGTACGACTAGATGTTTAATACCTAGTGAAATTACCTAATTCCATTGGTGGGACAATTTTACTTGTTTAATAAGGTTATAATATTCCTATAACAATCTCATATTATGTATTGGTATTCCACAAAAATCTGTCAGATGCTGCCAAAATCTTTTTCACAGAAAAGCAGAAAATGACACTGGTGAGGTGAAATGTCAGGCAGCAGGCTAGAATTTAACACGATCAAAGTAAATGAACTGAAATACTATTGAAAGTGATTACACCAATTATTGATGAAGTTTTCAGCCAGTTTAAAACCCAAAAGTGAAAAAGTGAATCAAGTGATTATTATTACACTATTATCCCTGCTCTGAAAACACCCAATAATTTATTATCACTTTTAAAAAATATATATTTATGATTAATGATGGTTATTATGAGACAGGGTCTACAAGTGTTGAAAAACTGATCAATACAATAAAAGCTGTTTAAAGCTCTTAAGCTGGGCTTGGCTCCATGCTGACATAACACAACACTAATAAAATGCAGTAAATCTTCAACTATTATTTTCTCTGTTCTGAGTTTTCACATTTTAAAATGTCAGAATTTGGTTTCTAATTGCGGTATCTTAACAATTCCAAAAATAGCACACTGGGGAGAGCTAATAAAAAAAGATATAAATAAAAAAGCCAAAAAGTGGTTTTCTACAGGCCACCACACATATTAGATTTGTGAGACATTTTTATTTGCCAAGATATTATTTTTTACAGTGTATGGATATTGCATGACCTTCAAGGTTAGTTTGTTATTATGTTTTTAGTCAGATTCATGGTTACTCATATCCATGCATTGTGTTTGTGGCACAAACAGACTCAATAAACACAGACCTTCCTGTAGAAATGGAGGCCTGTTTTGCTGACTGAGGGAGGAAAGCATATGGCATGGTAACATTAGTTAAAATTAGCTTTGTTATCAAGCAGGACGTTCCTGAGGATGCAGTCACAGAGAGCCGTTCTGAATACAGCGCATTATAACATGAAGTCCACCATCTTAGATTGATCACGCTACAGCTGGCTTCATCCCACTAGAGAGACAGAGATCATAGGCAAGAGAAATGACGAGCATCGTTTTTGTCATAATTTGCTGAATGTCGAGTGTTGATGACCATCTGTGCTTTCTGAGATGCTGCACTGAAGCAGGTATGGGAGTGTGCATGTGTGTGTGTGTGTGTGTGTGTGTCTGTGTGTGTGTATGTCTTAATCTAGTAAGATGTTTCTTCTTTTTTGAGAAACTAAAAATGCAAATCAGTTTCTTTGTAAAGTTCAGAGTCTTGAGAAGATATTTACACCATTTTGTATGTATGTCAGGCGTGAGTGTGTGTTTACTCCATATTCAGTCATAGTCACAATTTAAACCCTGAGGTTTTGTGCACCAGGTCAAGATCAGTCCCACAGTCTCATCTATGAGTTCCCATGGGGACGACAAAACCCCTGTCACCACGGTGCCTGTGTCCCTCGGCAACTGAGCCAAGAGGCTGGCGGAGGGAACGAGGGACTGAGTTGGAGGGAGAGAGAGAGGAGGAGTGAGGGATTAAGTCCCCTCTTGCAGGATAAGGGCCTGTCTGATTGAGGCTCTCCTGCTAGAGTGGGTTTGATCTTTCTACCTATCCTTCTCATCTATTTTCTCATTCCCCCATTCCCTTTTGTGCCATCCCTCTCGCCTTCCTCCATCTACCCTGCTAAACTGTAATCCAACGTGACAAACTTGCAGATGGTGTGTCAATGCCTGTGCCAATAGCTCCCTAGTGTCAGGGGGCCCACTGGGCAGTCCACTGCCCTGCCTGCTTACATCAAGGGGACAGGGGGGCCCCATCTATCACAACCTTTGATGTTAGCAAGAAGATGGGTCCTCATCTATGGTACATAGGATGCAGCACAATGGTTGACAGACATCATGAAAATAAGGCAAGAACATTTGTAGTGACAGTCGTTGATGACCATGTGTGTATGTATGTATTTCCTAAATTTAGTAATAGGACCAGGCCTGTGGAATAGGTACATTCAGTGCTGGCGCATGGACAGGGGAAAATGGGATGTTGCCCACGGGTGCCAGACAGCAAAATGTGTCGCTCTTCTGTAGTTTTACTATGTCTATCGTGCCTCTATCCTACGCAAAAGGCACCACCTAAAGGGGTTAGGTACAAAGGCTCAAACCCCCCCTTAAATTGGAGAGACACGGTCCGTGTAATCTTACAATGAAATTCAAGAAAGGCCATGTTAGGTGCATAAAACACTTTCAGCATGTTTATCCAGGTATGTTGGTCTTACTACTGATACAACCCTGATATTATATAATATTGCAAGAGACGACAGTAGTGCAGTGTCTGCTGTATGATCATACTATTGCAAGAGATTACAGAAGTGAAAATACAAACATGTAATCTTTATTTCTTGATTGTTTGTAGTTCATTAAGGAAAACAAATCAACCTTGACTGAAATATGTTTGGAACCACTTCAGGGTATCAGTTTTGATTCCTGCTGCTGTGATGGTAATGGTGTTTTTGTTGTAGAAGTCCCTAAAGCTGCCAAAACTTGGAGTCTCTTTTGCAGTCAAGATATAGATTGTTGAGCGAAATGCTAAGGTAAAGTTGCGCTAAAGTAAAGGTGCACATTGAGCAGATCTGAAACTGAACTGACCTTGCTACATTCAATGAGTGGTCCATTTTTCACATGCAACGTAAAGGGGGTAGCATGACCATATGACTATAACAAAAGTGCATAGTAACAAAAATAAAATGAATTACTTATAATGGTAATCTATGACAGCTCATATATTCATGTCCATTCCCTAAAATCACAATGTTTTCTTTGTATCAGAAATTTTAAAAGAGCAGAGCTCAAAGCAGGTTTCTAAATGTCTAAAGACACATCTTCTCGCATTCAGCAATTTACATTCTCGGAACAGTGTCACAGTGCTGTCCGAATGGACTGCAAGAGCAAGCGTCTGATGCTGTCATTTGAAGCCTGTAGGCAACACAAAACCAAGGTCATAAACTAGCAGCAATATATCATCCAGTCCATAAAACCATACAAACTAAACCCTTTAACTGAAACCTCTCCCTAATGTTATGTGCAGTACTTTTTGGTCATGAGTGCCTGTGTCATAGTTAAATGACACAGGCTCCTGAATGAATGTCCTACACATAGCTATAACACTGGATTCTCGCATTTCATGAAGATTATAATTATTAATTTTAGCCTGTTTCGCTTTGTTCACTTTGAACTGTCAAATTTACTTTGTGAGGAATTTTATTTAGGTGCTATCTGTGGGTAATTTAATTTGGGGAGTACTTTTTTAGACATTCTGACTTTATAAAGTTATTTATTATTTTGGGCCGTCGTGGTGTGTTTATCACAGAAATTCATATTACATTCACTGTGAAAATATCACACATTGTCCAACCCACCTTCAGAAAACAGTGTGAGGCTGCGTTCTCCAGAGCCCCTCTGGGATTGGATTTGGTGACATATGCCCAGCTCCCACTGGATCCCATTGAGCAGCATGTGGGTGACACATTCATCATGCAGCCTGCACTTTCAGCCTGCTGTTATGAATCTAATTAGAGTGTGCTGCACTTCCTTGACGTAAAGCAGCATCACTCTAGCGGGTGGGATAACTACAACCCCCCTCATACATACACACCCTGAAGCTCCAAAGCCAGTAATCCACAATGGAACCCCACAGGCATGCAGCAGGGACGTCTGATAGAGACGGTGCTAATACAGATTTAGGGAGGTTACAGGATCATGTAATTTCCTGACTGCTCTTCTGGCAGTTCAGTGTGGTGCTAATACTGTTCACAGAGTGGAATGTTTATCACTAGAGCAAATACTGTGCTTGTGTTGGTGAATACATTCAGTCACAAGTTTGTAGATACTTTCTATGCCTTCTACCAACACTCACCTGGTCATTTTACCAGGTGCCCCTACTATATGGGCATATCAATTGAAAGGGACCACCACAAAAGCACCTCTGACCAGATATTATTAGAGTGGTGAGCATTCCCAGCACAACACTGACGTTAATATGGCAATGACACGGTAGTGTGTGTTGCCACGCTACGATATACATACACAATACACAATACACACAATATTCTACCAGTAAAAATGTTCAGAAAACAGTGGTCCTGTAGTTATAAACCAACCAGTGATGAAGGAATAGAAGATGGCTAAAGCAAACGGTGCACCAACATGATAGGTAAGTGTGATAAAGTGGCCAATAAGTGTACAATGTTTAATCTTCCCAGGTCATATACATTAAAGCATGTTGTGTTCAACAAACTAAATATCTCAGGAGTGCTGCATGCAGTGAAGGCCAGGTGCAAACATATCCACTTTGTAATACAGCCTTGAACTGCACTTGATCTGTCTTTTTGGAGACATAAAAAATAATAATAAATCTTGGTAGGTGTACCTGATACAATGGTTAATCCATGTAGGAAGAATGTAGTTGTGCCTAATTAGTTGGTGTATGTTAGCTTTCAAAGTTCACTGCAAACAAACAGTTCCTATTCTTACACTGCAGTTCCCGTTTCAGTGTTGAGAGTGTCTAAGTGATGTTATTTATGAGTGCAGGCAGGCATTTAGTGCTCTGAATCATTAAGTGTAGTGCTTGGCATTAAACTGTCAGAGAATCATATGGAGGATAATATATGAGAGCCTGTGAACAACACCAGAGGAGTAAAGAAGGCCATCTTGTCTGGGTCTGCTGTTTCTATCTGCCTTGTTAGAGAGGCACCCGGGGAAACAGTGAAACTTCACACTGGAGGCACAAGAGGCTTGTTCAATGACACTAGTTCACTCCCACTTTTGCAGAACTGACACTGAATACATTTGGCATGTCATGCAAGTTTGTTATGTTCCACTTTGGCTAGGAAGAGTAGCTGTTCGATGAGATACAGACAATTTTCAACCACTTGTGAAAGGAGCTTCAGTATTCACTTTTAGCACCAACCCACGACTCTGAAAAACGAAACCCTACATGGGTACATTGTTGGCTTTAAAGTGATGCTGATGCCGCAAAACAGAATGCTGATGCTATCAGCGAAATTCAATATTAGTGAGCAGACGCTGAAAAACAAGCCATACTATGATATATTAGAAGATACATAAAATATTGTGCACATGCAGGAAGGAACAGGCTAAAAATGAATCTTCACAGCAAATTGTAAATAACTGTCTCACCACAGTGCAGTATTTCTTACTGCAATGCAAATGAAATGTGGCAGGACCACTGAGAAGAACCTTTGAATCTCATAGAAGGCATCAAGTTTCACTGTGGAAAGTGCAGGGCTGATAATGACAAGAACGTCTTGCTTTATGCCAGTGCAATGAAACAGTTTATATAAAGAAGTATGAGCTAGTTAAAATGATCAGGTACTGTGTTGAAGTGGAAGATGTACTATTACAATTTATCTAAAGGTTACACACATGTTACTCCAATCTGGAGGACCACAAGACTGCAAGCTTTAACCTTTCCCCATTGCTTCATGGAGGGCTTCATAATTAGCTCAGGAATTACAACAGCCGTTTATAGCATTAGAAACTGCATGGAGCTGTGACTCTTAGACTGATTTGAGAAACACCACACTGAAAATATACATTCCATATTCAAGTCAATCGAAGGCCACAGTTTTAAATGGTCTAAACATCTGGTGCAATTCCTAAGTGCATTATAAAGCCTACTGTGAATTGACTTAGGTGTTTTGGTTTGGGAAAATTCTAATCCTTAAAGTGCTGTAGTCTCTCGGACTACAATGACGGGTGTAACTTTTAGTAACTTTTAGACATCTCTTTTCAAGGTATTGCACTGACATCAAGTAAAATCTTTTTTGTTATCATTAGCTCTGTGCATCTTTGTTCATTAACCTCTGACATTTTATGAGATGTAAAAGTATGAGAGAGCTGGACACAACCCAATGTAGGGTAAAATGTGGCAGGCATATTTTAACTAGTTAACCATAAGGGCATCAAGGGCTGTGGTGAGTGACATTTGCTTATGCAATGTTTGATAATAACACCTTTAGAGGGCAGTGATCAGGTGAGTAACACTTGTTTATCTGATGTTTGTTAATAACACATTTAGAGGGCAGCAGGATGTAATGTTTGTTTATTTGAGATATTTAGTAGCTCCACAATTGTCTTAATTTTGGAGCTCCTAAATATTGACAACTACAAAGTGAGATAGCTGATGAAATAATCTTTGTACAATCTTTGCCACTTTTTCTTTGTACATGAATCATTGCAAACAATGAAATAAATTAATTAATTACAATTATTTACATAGCAATTAATTATCAGCTAAAATGTCATGATCTTACCAGCCTGTTACTGAGCTGATAATATTTCAGACCAAAGTTATTATATTTTGTCTCTTGTTAACTGCAGTGCTGTATTGTGTGGAATAAATCTAATCCACTGGTTTGTGGTTCTTCCACTGGTTCTTCCTGCCTTTAGATCGCAGGTTGTGAGGTGTGGGGAAGGGTGACACTGCTGCCCTCCACCCAGAAGACCAGGGTTTGCATCCCTGCTCAGGAAAGAATAAAGAATCCTTGGGCAAGACTCCTAAAACTACATCAGTTACCTCTTTGTCATGATTAGACAGGTAAAAGTATGGTGGCCTAGGGTAACAGATCCCAACTGTTGTTTCTTTTAGTTTAAGTTTGATTTTACCATTTTAGGATCTCATGGAGCACAGGCAATGACTGAGTCTTACTCACATATGTTTTCTGATTTCAGGAAGTAGTAGACAGGCTCTGTCTCTACTGACAGAAAGATCGCACACCTCAGACCCTCTTCCCCAACTCGACCCCCAAAGGGCTAGCCATGAGCACCCAGATAGCAGAAGCAACTTCCCTTTGAGCCAGCTTGAGTACGCAGGGGTCTGAGTTCTGCTCACTTGTCTCTCTGCCCATCTCCGCTTCTCTCCGTTTCCCCTCACTTGGTCCTTGCATCCTTCTCGGCCACCGACCAGCACTGGATAGCCACTGCTTCTACCTCTCCCGGCGTCCTCGCCTCACAGACTTGGAAATCAGTACTCAAAAACCACTCACGTGAAGTCCCGGCCAAAGGTAAGTCCAGGAGTGCAGCAGCTCCCCGAAAAGTTTCTTTTACACTAAAAACAGCACTTCTTCATCCCCCCAAGCGAGTACACCAAACACTGGCAGCCACCATTTTTAAAGGTCCCAGGCTCCACCCTTCCAGCTCATTACCCTAGAGCTGGCCAATTGCTGTCTGGGGGCGGAGCCACCCGAACCTTTCTCTCTCCCAGCGCACGGTCTGTAAAATAAATCTAACACCCCTAAACAGATACAGTCACAAAATGCAAAGAAAACAAAAAGAAACACAAACACACAAAACCCCCAAAGGAAAAAAAAAGACAAAAAATACCCTCGTCGTGCCGGGACATGACACACCCCGCCACAAAATGGACGCTCGTCCCGAGCACTAGTCCCTATACTGGGCCAGCTTCTCTCCCAGGTTGGCCCATGAGGATCAGCATTCCACGAACGCTGACGGGGCCGCCTCCACTACATCCTCACACCTTCCAGGGCTACCGCTTGCGAGGACCTCTGTTCAGGTATCGCCGGCAGAGTTTCCTCCATCACTCCCTCTCTCCCTCGGGGGCCCCCCTTGCCAGCACCAGGCAGCTGTCGTCTTATCCACCCACCGGGCCAACCTAGAGGAAATGTTGTAACCCACGAGGGCCGAAGCTAGCCCCCCTGTGTTTATCCCCTGTCTCCGGAGCATCCACCCTCCATCCAGGCAGATAGGGCCTCAAGTGCCATCTTTGAAGGGTCCGCAGGGGGCCTTCCTTGCCTTTGGGCGTAACCTGAAATACAGGGGTCATGGAGTCCTGCTGCTTCACCACCACCCACAGCCTGGCCTGCCAAAAGGGAGACAACTTACCTCCAGCCCGCTGGCAGAAGTTCCGCAGCAGGACCCACTCCCCTGATGCCAGCACCCACTTCCGAGCACCAGACTCGTCGGTGCTGTTTCCTCCCCTCTTTGACCACATCTCAGGCTCTCCAGAGCCGCCCATGGTGCTCCCGCACCCAATCCACCTCTGTCTGGCGAGGGGTCAACTCACTCACTCCCCACTGTTGATCCATGGGGAGATGCAGCTGGCGTCCAAACAGGATCCAAAAAGGGGACAGACCGCTGCTGCTATGGGGGGTGCAATTGTATGCCTGCACCAACTCAGGCAAATGCATCCTCCATTGCCCCTGCTCCCCAGCGGGCAGTCTGATTCCACCTCTCACAGGCTCCATTTCCCTGTGGATGATATGGGGTAATTTGCGATTGAACACAGTCATACATTGTACAAAGATCTCAGATCACCTGGGACTCGAAAGCAGGTCCTTCATCAGCCAACAGCCATTCTGAGCACCCGTACCGCCGTATGACCTCCTGCCAAAGGACTCGGGCCACCATCTCTGCTGTCTGATCTCTTGTAGGCAAATGCAATACTGGAAAATACATCAATTGCAGTCAATATATACGGGTACAGGTCCCCCGGTCACCCCAAGGACAGAAAGCCACTACTTCCTAGGGGTAAGTGGTGGTAATTGGCCCTACAGGAGGGGACTCACCTCTTCCTTGGGAGCCTACCAGGCACTCCTCACACTCACCATGCCATTGTTCATTGTCCCTCCACAGGCCAGGCCAATGAACTCTCACTTGCAGGGCCCACACCATCCGTCGGCCTCGTGCATGCCCCAAAGCCTCATGATACTCTTACCATACCTCGCCGGCGGGTACCACCACCCTCCATCGCTCTTCTCCACTCCTCTAGGAATGATGCTGCAGCACCCCCCAAACAACCTTCAGATGTCCCAGTCCTCTAACAAGCACCGGCCCGCCCCCGATACGTATTTCTTCCCCTCTGGGGTGGGCCTTATCCCAGATTGCATGCACTCATTTACTTGGGCCACATTGGGGTCCTGGCTCTGCCGCTCCGCCCACTCCTCGTTGGTCCCTACCTGGCCCACTGGGGACCCGCCAGGTCATCGGGACAGGGCGTCGGCATTCTTGTGCTCCCAGCCTGGCTTGTGATGCAGCTCAAATTTAAATGATGTGAGCTGTCCGGCCCAGCGCCGCTCTACTGCCCCCAACTTGGCGGTCTTCAGGTGTAAGAGTGGCTGATGATTGGCATATATGTCAAATTTAGCATCCCACAGGTAGTCCTTAAACTTTTCCACTACCACCCGTTTTAATGCTAATACCTCTAGCTTAAAGGCATTATAATTCTGATCATTCTTTTCGGAGTCATGCAAACTCCGACTAGCGTAAGTAATAACCCGTTCTTGTCCCGCTTGCACCTGTGTCAGCACTGCCCCTAACACCTGGAGGCTTGCATCGGTGTATAGGCGGAACAGCAGAGCAGAGTCAGCGTAAGCCAGTACAGGGGCCTCCATCAGAGCCGTCTTTAGGGCCTCAAAGGCCTGCTGACACTATTCCATCTAGACCACCTTGTGTCGAGATGCAACCTCAACCCTTTTCAACAAACCCTGGAGGGACTCCCAGCCTTCTTGGCAAACCCTGACACGAACTGGAGATAGTAGCCTACAAAGCCCAAGAAGGAGCGCACCTCCCTCACTGTCATTGGCTGTGGCCAGGCCCCTACTGCTTCCGTCTTCTCAGGCTGCAGCTTCAGCCCATTTACATTTACATTTATGGCATTTAGCAGATGCTTTTATCCAAAGCGACTTCCATTCCCTAACTACAGGGGACAGTC
>JBBJLS010000006.1:11074012-11098070 GCA_037577275.1 Bryconaethiops microstoma
ACCTAAACCTAAACCTGATCTTAACTTCAATAATGCTACACCTAAACCTAAACCTGATCTTAACTTCAATAATGCTACACCTAAACCTAAACCTGATCTTAACTTCAATAATGCTAGACCTAAACCTAAACCTGATCTTAACTTCAATAATGCTACACCTAAACCTAACCTTGACCTTAATTTCAATTTTACTACAACTACACCTGAATTTGACCTTAAACTCAATAATACTATACTTAAACCTAAACCTGACCTTTAACCTCAGTAACACTGTGCCTAAATCCAGTCCTGACTTTAACCTCGGTAACCAAACAGCAGTCTTTCTGCTCTTCTAGTTTTTCTGGAAAAATAAAAAAAAAAAGTAGAATTTTTGTCATATTATTTTGTTTACTTAAACCTTGCGTAAGCTTCATAAATGTGTCTTCATTCTAAAGATCTAAAATACCCATGATACAAAGAAACGCATTGCATTTCCAGATTTTGTGTTTATTCCAATTATGTTCTTTTATTTTGCTTCTGTGTTGCACTGCCAGCGCTGTTTCAGATCCCGGCCAGGAAGCTGGCCAAAGGAAACACACTCCTCACTACACACACCTCACTACACACACCTCACTACACACTCCTCACTACACACACCTCACTACACACTCCTCACTACACACACCTCACTACACACACCTCACTACACACCCCTGAGACACACATCACTGCATAGACTGTATTTACAGCATTTGTGTGAAATGGAAACAACACACCCACAAAGGCAGATCTACACACACACACACACACACACACACACACAAATACACAGGCAGGTACTCACACATGGCCGGTCTCGTGGGCCACTACGAAGGCAGAGGAGAATCCGTCCTCATGGTTCAGAGTGCAACTTCTTACCGGGTGGCACATGCCCGTCACAGGCGCGTAGCCTACAAACACACAGGAGCACCTGATTCAGGGGTTTTAAACTTTTTACACACTCAAACAAACACATTCTCAAATATATACAGGCCAAATGCTGCAAAAGAGCCAGACAGGATTCATAATAGATGTGAGGACCACTCACTTGAACAACAGCATTTTAGCCCCCCCCCCCGCACTATTGTCCATTGCTGCCTTAGGTGTTCAACACAGTTTGCATAATCTCTATAGAAAAGCTTCACAATGCCCACTGCCAGACAGTGGAACTGTTCTCTAGAGAGATCCTTCCAGTATATCTGGGTTGAGCTGGAATGGTGTTTGTGATCAAGTACCTAATATCCCAAACCAGACCTTACTGAATGCAATCAAATCCTTTCAGCAATGTTCCAACATCTTGTGTAAAGCCTTCCAAGAAGAGTGGTAGCTGTTACTGTAGCAAAGGGGGGACAAACTCTGTCCACTGAGAAAGAGGATGGTTGGCAAAGGTTTGGTGTGTGAGAGTGTGGGTGTGTGTGAGAGTGTGGGTGTGTGTGAGAGTGTGTATGTGTGTGTGCTGTACCCTGCATCCCTGTGGGCCCAAACTCTTGGCGGGTGAGGAAGATGGCGTGGTCGTGGTACTCTTTGTCGTTGGTGTCCTTCCTCTGCTGCTCGAACGCCCAACGACACACGTTCTCCAGACTCTGAGACGGATTCCCCAACTCAATCAGACTCATGGACTGAAATCAGAGAAACAACCACTCGCTTAGTCTTTAGAACATGAGCAGCACGGATCTGTGCAGGAAACACAACAATTTGCAAATAGTTGTCATGCAGCAAAACAACAACTTATTTGAAAGTTCCCTTTATTTTGTGTTGAGGCTCGAGGTGTCAGGTGTCATGCTGAGCTTTGTTTGGTGTTCCTGTGTCACGTAGAACCAAAGTTATTGTGATTTAAAAAGCTACTAGCCACTACTAGGGTTCTAAAAAAGGGTGTCACACACAAATGACCATAAAGAACAAAAATGAACAAATTTCTTTTTTATTTTAGGTTTCAGAAACAAAAACAGAAAAAACACAAGACCTCTGAACCCGCGAGAACTTTCAGAAATGTCCAACAGACTTGCTTATGAGGTTTTAGACACTGTATTGTGTTTCATCATCATGTGTCTCGGCTAATCAACTACTTCGGGGTTAAACTGTAAAGTAAATCAGCAAATATGGATGTTGGCATGCCGCCAGCTTCAAGACAAAAATGCTGATCCAGCCCTTAATATAATGAGTTAAAAACTGCTTTTTGGTTGCAACATTTCAGTTACAAAGTGTACATGTACTTCATTACTGTATTTAGATATTTTTTTAAGTATTTGTTCTTTTCCATAAGTATTTTCATTATTTAAGACTGCTACATTTCACAGTAAAATATTCAACTTTTTATTTCACTACTATCTGATGCTGTGTAGTAGTAAGTAAAATACATTTTCCATTACACATTTAACATTATAAAACACTTTTGCAAATAAATCAGCACCCCTTTCTCAAAATTCCCCCCCTTAAATACTGAATGTCCACTCACAGCTTAGCAACTGTAACTAGGCCTGAACAACTCTAACAAGCTTTCAGAATGAAAGAAAATCTTTGTGAGAGATTTAAACCAGACGCCTGATATCCCAGGCAGTTGGGTGAGTTTAACATATTGGAAAAAATATAAAACATAAAATGTGCTATCATTTTTGCACAGGCCACATTTTATGTTCTATTTTCCTTGCCAATATGTTAAATTCAACAAAATTGTCACTGAGCATTAAAAAGTTTCAACATCAGTACCTGCTCTCATGGCTGAATGCAAACAACTCCTCACAGCAATGTTTCAAAATCTAGTCTGAAGCCTTCCTAGAAGAATGAAGACTGTTCCTGCAGCCAAAAAAGAAAACCTAAACCTAAAAAAAACCACATTGATCTTATTTATCTGCATGATCAGGTGTCTACAAACTTTTGGACATGTAGTGTTTATGTAATGATGCCACGAGGCATGAAAGGCCCATGTACTCTGCTGAATCTCCTGCACTGCATTAACTGCATGACGCACTGTATTATCCTCCATAACGAGGCCTAAGAGACACAGCTGAAGCTCAATAAAGCAGCTGTCCCAATCAGTTCCCGATATCTGGAAGAAATTTGATCTATCTGTGCCTGGGGAAATAAAACAAAAAACAAAAAAATGAAAATACCAATGAGGAGTCCAACAAGCAATAGAATCAAGAGGTTTATAGGTTGTTGCCCATCTCCAGCATCTTCAGAACAAGAAACAATTGAAGGAGACTAAATAAGACAAATTTGACTACCATAATCTGTGGATCCAAGTCTGTAAAACATAAATAACACATTTTCTTTTAGATCGGAACAATAAATGGAAAAAAACAAAAAAACAAAACCATCTTGAGGCCTCTCTTCATGCTGAGTTTTGGAGCCTCCTCTCTCTCCTTGGACAGAAGATTTGGCAGTTCCTTCACTGTCATCTCCAAAGCTCCATTCAAAAACATTACTTTTATAAACATCGTCTGAAGCACGGCTGCAGGGAGCGTTCAAAAACGCACCAGCGTAAAACATTAGGCAGGAATGTTGTCCACTTCTGCTATGACGTGTCCATGAGAGTCCCAGAAACAGGAGATCCTTTCCAGATGTGTGTCCTGAAAGTGCCCCCTCTTCCTTTCAACTCTCTATTCGGTTCATGAAATCTGGGAGCCAAATACTCATGCAGTGACCTATCCTGGCCAGTAGAGGGAGACTGTTGCCAAGTTGTGAGTTGGACAAGAGCAGCGGTGGCGATATATATTCGTTATCCGTACATATAAAATAGTAACAATCTGATTATTGCTTAATATGAAAGCAACAAGAACATGGTTTAGTCAGCTCAGAGAGATTTTATCAAAAATGAGTAGTTGATGAAGTTTGCTGTGATCCTGAATGGATATTCTGGCAGCGCTGAGCAGGCGAGAGGCCTGGAGTAAAACATACAGAGTCTCTTAAAGGATTAGTTTGAGAAAAAACACATTGATACAAATGTTCCGAAAACCCTAAATGTAATAAATATAGAAAAAGGCAAAATGCTATAAAATTTTGGCTTTGCATGTTACTTTTCACCGTTTTGCAGGTTTTACATACGTCAAAGTGGGCAGGTCTGGACACAAGTATCATATTGATAAAACAGTAGCAGTAGGACGGCTTTTGTCTGCTTTTTACAGCTTTTTTTACATTAAAGTTTATGGTGATTTAGGCAGTTAGCACCATGCTAAGCCTAACTTCCATTACTTGTTAGCTGCATTAGCACAAAAGTTAGCAAATTAAGCAACTGCAACTGGGGGCGAAATGGTGTAAATGTGATTTTCAAGCTGAATTATTCAATTATTGTGGTATTAAACTTTATCTTACTGTCTCTGTAATCTACAGTTCTACAGATAAGCACACTCCACCTCTCACTGCCTCATTGGAGGGTGTGTCAGACGAGGAAATCTCTCTCTCTCTCTCTTTCTCTCTTTCTATCTCTCTCTCTCCATCTCCCTCTGTATTGATGAAACAGATGTGCAGGAGAAGCTGCAATGCTAAAATCTTGTTGGAGGTGTGCGGGGTCACTCGGTTGATCAGTGTGTGCCGCTGCCGGCGGCAACGGTTGCCACAGTAATTGGGGATGATGGACAACCTGCTGGCAAGGCAGGCTGGACTGCATGCTGATTGGGGCTGAGACAGCGGTGGAGGAGTGAGGGTGTGGACAGGAGAAAGAGAGAGAGAGAGAGAGAGAGAGAGAGAGAGAGAGAGAGAGAGTGAAAGGAGAAGAAAGCTAGCTGAGACTTTGACAGCTGCAGAATGGAAGATGTTGTAGAGGTCATTTTTATGTATACCCCTGGACCCATGCCCAGGTGTTAGTGCAGCGTTAGCATTCAGGCTTTTGCTTTTCTCGCTGACTCATCATGGCCTTCCATCTGTACAGTGCACAAGAGGAGCACACTTCGATTGAAGAGGTTACAATAAAGAAGTCACTATCTATTGCAGGGAGTATACAAGCTTGATGCAGGTTCTGAGAGAGAGAGAGAGAGATAGAGAGAGTGAGAGAGGAAGGGAGACGAAGAGGGAGGGAGGAAGAGAAGGCCTACCTTTTACTTTGACCCGTGCCAGATGTTGCTTCATGGAGCACTAAGAACCGATTTCTTCTGCAAGGTACATCTCAATTAACAAGCCAGCGCAGTGTCTGTGAAAGAATAAAAGGCAACTTCTGTGACATCAGTGGTTTGATCTGTCTCAGTGAACGGTCTTGAAGAGAGGGAAGAGATAAGTATATGCAATATGGGATTAAAGTGCTGTGTCATTTAGCTTTAGAGCTTTTGGTACACGGAAGGAGGAGCAGTGCAGTTAGGGGATGGTTCTCTAAAGGTCCCACAGCATTTACACTTGCTGTGGATTTTTCCTAGAACGTATCCAGTCAAGTTTCTGCATGCAAACCAAAAAAGCGTTTTAGGGGAATTTCCATTTTCTTGTGCTGGAAAAGTCATTCCAAGATTTTTGGAAACATGAGACTTAAAATTTATTTTTTTAGTCTAATGTTCTGCTTTATTTTCTTTATTACAGCTCTGACTATCGCATTAAGTTTATGGGCACCTCTTAACTATCATATATGTACACACTTCTCTCCATATACATCTCTCTATCACACACATACACACACAAACACACACCGAAGAGCTTAAGGACCAGCCATCTGCTCCAAAGTTAATGAAGAGAAGCAAACAGTGGAGAAGGTGAAAGTCATCACCAACTGATGAGCACAGATCCACAGATTTAATATTGTTAAAAATTACCACTACTAAAAATGTGCACTACGCTAACTAGCCAGTTTGACAGCAAGATCCATGCTGTATTTTATATTTAAGCCTATGTCTAGGCCTATTTACTGTACACCAATCAGCCAAAACATTATGACCATGCTAACTCCTGTCTACCAAAGCACCTACAATAGGGACACAAGCATCATAAATGGACCTTGGAGTAATGGAAGAACGTTAATTAGTCTGATGAGTCACATTTTCTTTTAAATGACATGGATAGCCAAATATCTGTGTGCATTGTCTTGGCAATATTCTGGTGGGAAATCTTGTGTCCAAGCATTCATGTGGATGCCAATTTGACACATCACCAGGCTAAACATCATTGTGTATTGCTGAGTGGCAGTGACACATGTTGTTCAGTAATGGCTTGAGGAACAGGACAATGATCTTAAGTCTCACTAAATTCGAGCATCTGTGGGATGTGCTATAACAACCAAGCATACCGGCTCCATCTCACAATTGTCAGGACATGAACCTGCTACTAATGTATTGCCAGAGACCACTGATCACATTCAGATGTCTTGTAGAGTTCATGTCTTTGTAGGATGTAGCTGTTTTGGCAGAATGTGGACCAAAAACAGTTGGTCATGATATATTGCCTCATTAGTGTATACCTGTGCTAATTAGCTTAGATTAATAGAGTTAATAGTTAAAACAGTTAAATAATATGGTTAAGAAACCCACCCCTGATTGACTCCATAATCTTAAATCACAGTGAGGGTGAGGCGGCGCACCTTCATGGCAATAGTGATCCTCAGTGGCAATGGCACATGTTGTTCAGTAATACTTTAAAGGAACCTGATGAAGATCTCAAATCTCAATACAGTCAAGCACCTGTGGGATGTGCTTTACCAAACAAGCGTATCGGCGCCATCTTACAATTTCCAGAACATAAAGAATATGCTACTAAAGCACTGGTGCCAGGTCCCACAGGGCACTTTCAGATGTCATGTGGAGTCCATGTTTTTGCAGGGTGTTGCAGTTTTGGCAGTACACAAAGGTCCAAAATCAGCTGGTCATAATATGTTGCCTCATCAATGTATACCTGTGCTAATTAACTAAGATAAATAGAATTTTAGTTGGTGTAGTTAAATAATATGGTTAAAGCAAGATTAATGAATTAATGCAAAATCACTAAAGACATAGGTAGACCTGTATAAGCTAGTCCTGAGAAAGACTACAGAAATCATATCCTAATAGCACTCTTTGTGATGATACCACCCACATCTGATTGACTCGAGAGTCTCAGAACACAAGAAGGGTGAGGCAGTACCCCTTTATGGCAAAGGTATTCCTCAGTGGTAGTGGCACATGTTGTTCAGTATTGGTTTGAGGAACATGATGAAGATCTCAAGTGTCACTACACTGAGTAAGCCAAAAGTGCTAACAAACATAATGTTATGGATGTACATCCACTTTGGTGACATGAAAGTGGACCAGAGATGGAAAGAATGGAAAGAAACACTGCTGTTTTTTTGTTGTTAGCAATATCATCTTGGGGCTGACTTGTTTCCTCTGCCATCGCAATATTGTCACAATCAGCATGACATTAATAAAGTGTTATGGTTGTTAAATCAATAACCAAAAGGTTATGTATATTTGGGTTGGATCAAGAACATTTTCTATTATCTTACCCAGTGCTGGTACTTTCATTGATGTAATGAAACTTATTTTACTAGCTGGGGTGGAAGATAATGTTGGACAAGTCTGCAAGAATGCAATATTAAGAGATTCTTAACTGAGGAACAGCCCAGGTGTGTGCATTCAGATGGGTCTTCAGCATATATCAACATAATATTGAATCCTACCTACTATTTCCCTTCCTATTTTAAAATTTGTCACAGGAGCTTGGCCATTTCTAATTCTTCCAATTATATTAAAAGCCTGTCTCAAAACAACAGTTCCTCAATAAATGGGGTGAATGAACTTAAACATTTTTCTTACCTTTTCTGCAGAACATCCTTTAATTTTAGACAAAAGGAATTGTTACATATAAAAAATAATAACTTACTTGTTCCATTTTGTTGCAGTAAACAGGTTTTGGGCAATTAACTTCAAGCATTACTTTGGTTGGCAAACTGTTCAGCTTACTGGCTAAGTGAAGGGGTTTGCATTTGGTGTCATGAATGTACAAAACGGTCTGTTAAAATGTCCTATAACTTGAAAAGCATTAAAATTATATAAAATACTATTTATATACTGCCCTGACTTGAGTTCATTTATATAAAAAAGTAAAGTATAAACATTATCAAATTACACTTTTCCACCAAATCTCCATAAAAACCTATTCGTTCTGAACTATCTCAGGACAGTCCTCTAGTTCTTGACCAGCTTGGCAAACAACATGGCAATGTTGGCAAAGGGACAATGTTTCTTACTAGAAATTCTCTGATCCTGCTGGTTTATCTGTCATTTATCTCTATAATGGCAAAGTGCTATTATGTGATGTAAAAATGAAACTCAACTAGCATGGACAATTCCTGACCAAGACATTTGGTGGGAATTTGAATTTAATAATGCTGGTGAACAAAAGTGAGCAAAAAATTAAAAGAATTTAAATGGAAATTTAATGTGGAGAAGTCACATGCAAGATGACATAGAGCATTATGTCATGCTATATATGAACCACAGACAGTATCAATTTAGAAAATTATTGTCATCACTGTTAGCTTGAATGTCTTCATTCAAGGTTTGAATTTTAAGGTAAAAGCATAAGGTTGAACAGGAGAAACAGGAGGTTTATTGTGTGATAATCACTGAAGAATCCCACCATCTACCCTTTAAGAACTCTTATTTTGAAGAGCCTAGATTTATATAAAATGAAGATTTAAATGTCCTTTCCCATGACTTTGTCAGTCCTTTTATGTATTGACATCTCTATTAGCTTATTCCATTCTTGACATTTTGGCTGTCATTCTCATCTTTATCAAAGACACCAGCTTAATACTTAAATCAATAGCCTTTCAAGCTTCTAAAACCTTTTATTAAAGATGTGCTTGACCTTGGGTCATGAACTTTAATCTGTATGACAGCTCAATCAATCCCTTTTCAGATGATGATGAACCATTGTAGGTAGGAAGACTAGCATGTCGCCAAAAGGCTCAAAACATTTGTCCCAATCAGTCCATTGCATTGGTCGTATCTATTTCATTTAAATCTCATGCATAAAGAAACTCGGAGTGAGACAACACACTGCAGCGAGGGAGGAAAAACTCTATGAATAAATCCATGAACAATGGATGCAAGGCAATTTTTGTAGGAGAAAATAATTTATAACACAACACAGACAACATTGGTATTGTCTATATACAGCCACTGTTCTAAGATCAGCTAAAGCAACCACATAGGGTGTCATGATTCTTTGCGCTCTCTAGGCATCCATGCAAGGTCGACAGGGCCTACACCAACCTTCCCTATTGGTCCTTTTCTGACTTTGACAGGTGTTGAACTCCTCTAACATGCTAAATGGGTCAGACTTGTTCAAAGGCAACAGAAGTCAGGTCCGTGTTAGACATTGGTCTGACAGCCCACCTATGGCATCATGCTGGGAAACACGGTCAAATTCAGCAGGTTCACACTCCCTCAGCCCTCACTGGGCAACCAAAGCAATCTGCTGGGCCAACCAAAGCTCTCCGCTGGGCCAACAGATGGAGAGGCATCCGGTGTTGACAACCACATGCTCTCCTGGTGGTTGCTAGGTCGGCGTGGCAGCAGACACAGGTGCGAGGCCTTGTGTGTGCTGATGGCATACGCATCAGTCATTCTCACCTGGTCAGAGAACAGACCAACTGACCTCAGGTCCAGCTCTGACCGTGACCATAGCGTGAGTGTGATCACAAATGAGCTGAGGCAAACAAGTTGCTCAGCCAAAGAGCTCTAAACTGACTGCAGAGATGGAGTGACAGGCATGGAACCTGAGACCTTTTTGTTCTTATAAATAAAGGTTCCTAAATAGCACTTGGCTAGAACATCCAGTTCTAGCAAAGGTCTAGTGAACCTTGGCAAAATGTTCTTCATGTCTAGTTTACAAAAATAACTCTTTAAAGAACTATTGAGAAAAAACATTGGAAAATTCTTAACAAGGGACCAAAAGTGATCCTATGGGATCACTCAAAGAAACTTTCTGGCACCTTGAAGAGTGCAATGTATTTGATCACACCCCAAAAGGTGCTACTAATTACAGACTCATAGACTTCAATTCAAATTTCTAAGCACTAAATGCATTGCTCTTGTTCTAACATGTTCTTCCTCCTTCTATGTGCACAGAAGGAGGAGCTGTTCTTTGTAGGACATGAGCAGCAGGTGGACAGCAGGTGAGATGTCTGCCTCATGTCCTCGCTCACATGCCGTCCACCCCTGGATTTATGAGCTTGTCACAAGCAGCTGAAGCATGCTGGCCCGGCTAAAGGTCTACTCAAGGCTAAGGGAGATGGGCTGACCACCTACTGACCGACACAGATGCACCAGAGGACAATGAAAGGAAAACGCATCCCAGAACCTCATCCATGCTGGGTGAGAGATTATTGGAATAAGATGTTTCTTAATTTGCTCAACTAAGAAGTCGAACTGGTTACAGGCACACATGTGAAACCACTGAAAATGAGGCTTCTGTGACATTGCATGGAGTCAATCCACAAAGCTCTGAACTCAAAACATTATCCACATTTTTCTAAATGCAGACATTTGTCACTCTGCAGCCGAGCTGAGTTAGCCCACATCACAGCGCATTGCTAGAGGCCATTTTAAATTAAAGTTAATCAAATTGGCTGTTCTGCCCCGTGCTTCCTAATGGCCCTTGTAAGCCACTGTTATAGATATGGATTGGTATGTGAAGTGAATTCAGAACAAAGGCAGAATTGTTATATTTCAAGGGACAAGATAGATCATTTTATTCTGTGATCCTGAATGCCAAAAGAGAAGAAATGTGTGGGCACACTGAACCAAGCTGGGAACAATTTAAAAAAGTGTACATATACTGTAGAAAACACTAAAATTAGAATCAGGCTTTATTGATCACAGAGGAAATTGCTTATGCTGCGACTGCACAGACCCACAGAGACACAAAGACAAGAACAATACAAAATAAAATATAGTCAAAATAAAACTCTCCAGAGAATACTCTTTCCGAAATACATTATGCTATGTATATATACCAAAGTCTGCATTGTTTACCTGCATGGCTTCAAAAAATGATGTACTCTTTGTACTTTCAAAATGATCACGAGATCTTTATCATGACTGTCATATCATAGCCTCTTTTTTAAATCATTTGTAAATGGCAGCTGCCCTTTAAGATAAGATAAGATAAACCTTTATTACTCCCACAAGTGGTAAATACATCATGAGAACATTTCACCAAGAGTAACTGACTCTAGATGATATGTCTTTCACTAACATATATTAGCTCTGAATGCATATAGCTTCTTCATTTTGAAGATGTTTTGTTACTGTAGCGACTATATTTCATTGGTAGTTGACCATGACCCAGGTAGCAGGATATTAGACACTAATTCCGAGCATTTTTAACAGCAACACATGCTTATTTAAAGCACAAGCGTGAGTGATGCACAGATCAAAACAAGTGGACGGATTCCTTCAGTTCTGCAGCTGAATAATGAGTACAGGAATACACCCTGGGAAAAAGCAGATCGAAATGACACTCAAAGACACAAGGCAAGGCTCTTCAGACAAGAGCTCCTCCTGAAGCCATTGTGGCTGGTATGTGCATCTGTTTGAATGTGTGTGTGCCGTTAAGCAGAGGGACACAGTTTGGCTCACTTGCTGGGAAACGACACTTCAAACCCACAGCTGCGAGCATGAGGGGACTCCAGCTCTCTGACAAAAAGTTCAATAGTGGAGAGCTGGCAGCAAGAGATATGCTTTCACTTAGGGATCACAAGCTGAGAGAGGATGTATTCAAAACTCTCTCTCTCTCTCTCTCTCTCTCTGTCTCTTTTCTCTGTCCTTTTTTACTCTGGGAATAAACTTGAATAAACAAGCCCTTGCTTTGTGACTAGTAGCCACTCTCACAGTTCTCTGAATGAAATGCCATCTCCAGGCGTTTTTACCACCATGGTTGCTGGGAATTCCAGCCATGCCGAGCTGATGTGGAGGAAGACGGAAGGGTTTCATTAGTACTTAGAAACAGTGGCTTCTTATGGGCTTCTCTGTTTGCAAATAAAGTGTGGGCTACAGTCATGCTGGCTATGTTTTGTACTAAAATGTATTTTAATATCTGTAATATTTGGGTAAAATATTTGGGTGGATTTGGAGGGAGAGTCGTTGCAAATACATGCATCAGAACGAGCAATATAGAAGATCCAAAGTGCCAGTCCCTAAAGTGCACTGGCTCTTTAGAAATTGATGATGGATCATTTGGTCATTGCGTCAGTGCTGCAACATCATCAGAGTGTCCACACGGCTTAGAGACGGAGCGTTCTAAATGTGCCATATGCTTCTCGGTCACTCTCAGAGGAGCAGCAACACACACACAAACACACACACACACACACACAGTGTATTTGGTTTCTTACAGAAACATAATATTGTGCTTTTTGTTTACCTATTTTCTTTCTTTCCTACCCCCTCTTTTTCCTTTTCTCTCTCTGTCTACATTGTCTATCTCTCTCCCCATCTCTCCTTCTCTCTATCTCTCCCCATCTCTCTCTCCCTCTCTCTCTCCCTCTCTCTCTCACACACACAATCCCCCCCCCCCCCCCCTCTCTCTCTCTCTCTGCCTTTCTCCAGCTTTGCCATTAGCGTCATTTGCATGTGGCTGAGAAGCCATTAGAATTTTAATGAAGATGACCCTGGAGGCAGGACTTCACCAGGCCCTAAACAACACACACAGCCCTGAGCCACTTTCAGAATGCCCCATCTTTGCTGATGCACGCACACATATATACACAAAATCTAAGCTGTTTTGTATTTTTACTATGTTTTTAGAATAACATTATTATTATTATTATTACTATTATTATTATTATTATTATTATTATTATTATTATTATTATTATTAGAATGCTATAAGGACACTGGTCCTGTAATCAGTTCACAAGAAAATAAGAATATAGCACACACACACACAGATATCCATGATGTGCCAAAATCAATATTGTTCCTGAATCAGATTCAGTGATATTGCTTAATCAAAACGCCTCCTCATAATGCACATTCAGCGATTGAGAAGAAAAATGAATATCATCGTCGTCGGGTGGAGCCGCACTAATGTGCACAATTTCCTGCCTCATTATGGCATTAATCTCAAGCCTCTCTTTTATACCGTAATTACTCATTTGCGAAGGCTAAAATAATCATATTTAATTGGCTTCTGGAGCACAGGGTTTGGATTTTGTAGCATCTAAGCCACAGGACACGATGACGTACTCTTACCTAATGCCAAGCGGAGTCATATTGCAGAACATGTTCTGTAAGTTGCTCAGTGCTGGATGTGTTTCAGAACCGGGTCATGTGGTTACATCAGTTAATCAGACTATGTGTGACCCCTTTGAGTACAATGTGACACTTACTTTTACGTGACAGAACTCAGCTCACGGGCATGACCTAATAACACACACACGCAGACACATATACACATTCTCAGCTGTAAACAGAGCACCCTTACTAAAATACCCTTACCTGGAAGCAGGTTTAACCTTTTAAATGCCTAAGAAACAAAGGATCACTCACACGTCTAAAGACCCACTCAGTAAAAACAGGCCATTAAGTTTTACCATCTTCACCTCAATACACTGGCATGAATTATTCCTATAAGTATAGGTATAATTACTTATTTACTAATTAGAAAGGGTTGCCTTGGTTGTAATTATGCACCTTGATTGCATGAAAATAAATAATAAAATCCAATAAAAAGGCACCAACACTAGCAGTTCTGTACACAGACATAGTTAAATATGAATGATATGACAGAGATACATGAGGCCATGACATGAAGACAGCTCAGGCATAAAGCTAGAAGGAAACTGAGTACAGCTAACACTTACGTGTATGTGTGTGTGTGTGTGTGTGCGTGCGCGTGTGCGTGTATGTGTGTTTGTGTTTGTGCGTGTGTATGTGTGTGTGTGTGTGTGTGTGTGTGTGTGTGTTTCTGTGTCTGTGTGCGTGTGCGTGCATGTGTGCGTGTGAGTGAGTGCTTTGTGTTTTCATAAGAGCATATGCTCATACATACACGAGTGCATTCATGAGTGCATACTCAGGCTAGGGGATTAAAGGAATAGATGTAACAGGATTATGTATTTAAAACACTGAAAGAGTCCTGTAACTAATTCATTACAGTTCCAAAAAAATACTCTGATTTTAATCTATCCTGAGTAAACGATGATTACTTCTGCAATTACATGTAGGAGTCTATGTTTAGTGAGAAGATACTACACGTACAAGATATGCAGATATGATGTTCTAGGAATACTTTTCCCCACAACACAAGGAACAGCAAATGTAAGATAGAAATGTTCCAAAGAACAGGCAGAACACGGGATACGAGACTCCAGCTTGCATCAGACAGAAATACACACATACACTTTATTTTAGATTTCCAGCATGTGCCTGTGAAAGGATGTTTTCGGAGTCACTTCTTTCATCTGGCTGCGATGCTTCTATAATCACAGTGATATTTTCAATATTTTTATTAGCATATGGGACATAGAAGGAATAGTGTATGATTTGCGTTTAATTTGATGTTCGCTTTAAATAAAATGGGTGGAATGTCGTCAGAATAGGTTGCAGAAATTCGAGCAATCTTCCAGTTAACATTGCTAAGCAATTTAAATTAAATGGAATATGCTGTTACAGTCGCCTTTCTAACTTTGTTTACACTGTATATGAACTCTAAATGCATTTGTGTTTATGTGCATGTATCTATGTGCACGTGTGTGTGTCTCAGTGCTGTTTCAGCTCCAGGCAGGGAAATGATTGGCTCCCCCCTGAGGGCCTCTCGTTCCCTGCAGCATGTGGAAACCATGGCGCGTTGCCAGGATACAAGCCCCCAGTCTGTACTGACAAGCAGACATGAAGAGCAAAGATTAATTATTTACAAGCACACCCCTGTATGCCGTGACGACTTGGCACTTTTCCTGCATTAAATGTCACTATCTATGAAGCCACTGCCTTTACTACTTATTTCATATGGGTCTTGATTGTGATCCATGATCCTTTTGCTCAGTACTGCTGGAAAAGGGTGATGAATACTCTGCACTGGCAACATCATATCACCCTCACGTTTACGGCACAACCAGCATGCATTTCCTTTGTCATTATTTAAAGGGAGAGCTATGTCCAAATTCATCCTAACAGATTCATCTCAATAGTTCATTTGAGTTTACGCTCTACATCATAAAGAGCTCATAATATTAATCATTCAGTTCCATTGTTCAGGTCCTTCAGTTTCACCCTATGTGTCAGTGTTTAGTAAATAAACTGCTGAATCAATACCACCGGGTTCTTTTTTTGATGAAGCGAGAGAGAGTAAGTTGGCATGGTTGACTGAAGCATATTTAGTAAGGCAAATCCAAGGCAAGAGAAGCACAAATTTACAAAAAAAACAAACAAACAACAAAAAAAATAGTATTACCTACATGAACTCTTTAGTTGTTTTCCTCATATTATTTGTTAATTAATGATATAGATCAGGTTGTAACAGTATAAGTGGGACACACTTGAGGGGCAGGATGTTAGATGCTATTCATGCTTAAGTGGGAGTGTGCTTCGGCAGGGCTGTTCCAATTCTCTGCCCGTCTAACCTGTGATAGCACAGCAAAGTGATGGCATCTGTGCAGTGGCTGCCCAATAGGGACCCACCTTTTTTCCTCTTTTCTCCCCCAAAGCCCTTACGCGTGTGGTACGGAATTTTATTTGCATTTGCTCTCATACATATTCATAGCAGCGGGGTCAGCTCACATGGAGAGGAGTGATTTAATTGGGCTTTGGACGGAGAGGCTCCTGAGTGACAGGTGGAGGAGGTGGATCCCCACTGCTAGAGGCAGGACTGACCCTGAGCTGCCTTTCTTTTGTTCTGATCTCTCAGTGCAGAATTAGAAAACCTTTCATTTTAGATAACACATGAAATAATTGAATATCACTTTATAAGCTTGCAGGACAACCAACATCGCTGTGTATATAAATTTGCAATGACAGAAATGGAAGATAATGAACATGGTATTAAGGTTTAATATTAACACTCAATGCTTATCAAATTTAATCAGTCCTTAAACACACACACACATCTATTTGTAACAATTTTGGGTATGAACAGTCAGTTCTTTAAGTTTATGTTTTGGAAGTAGTAAAATGGACAAATATAAGGATCTGAGTGACCATGACAAGGACCAGACTGTGATGGATAGGTCCTGGGTCAGAGCACAAATTGCTGAAAATGTTAACGCTGACCATTACAGTTTATCGTTCTACCTGTATTTTCCAGCACCTTGACTTGTTGTAATGTTCTGTCTTCCTCCTGTTTTCTTGTCTATGTGGTTGTTTACATCCTCCATGGTCCTTTGTTTATCTTAGCCATATGTTTGTGTTTCCATGTGATTATGTGTTGTTTTGGTTTTAGCCTTGGCTTTAGCCCTGTTCCCTTGTTATCCTATTCACCTTTGTCTCCTCCCCTGACCAGGTGTTTCTCATTGTCTGTGTATATATACCCCCGAGTTTCTGTCTGTTTTTGTGGATTCTTTGTAAAAATGCTCTTTTAATGCTGGTCTTAAGAAATTTCTTGTAAACCTAAATGTTGGTTGTGGTTTCCTTGTGTTTTTGTTAATCCTGTTTGCATTAGTTTCTTGTTTGTTCATTGAGGCAGCTGCTGGCCTAGTGGTTAGAGCATTTGTCCTGTGATCAGAAAGTTGTGGGTTCGAGTTCCAAGACTGAGAGTGGCACCTCTGAGGTACCCTTGAGCAAGGTACAGTCCCCACACACTGCTCTCCGGGTGCTGTGTTCCTGGCTGCCAACTGCTTGGTGAATGGGTTAAATACAGAGGAGGAATTTCATGCTGTTCACACTGTGCTATGGTGTGTTCACATATGAAAGAATGGTCTTACATCCTGTTTGCCATGACCCTCATTATTAGAAATAATAATAAACTTTCTGTGTATAAGGCCGCATGGTTGCAGACCAGTCATATTGCCCATGCTGACCCCTGTCCACCGCAAAAAAGCACCTGCAATGGGCATGTGACCATCAGAATAGGACAATGAAGCAACTTAGGAACATGGATTGGTTTGATGAATCACATTTTCTTTTACATTGCGTGGACAACTGGTTGTATGTGTCTATATCACTTTCCTTTAGAAGAAATGGCACCAGGATAAGAGTGGTGCTCTGGTAATGTTCTGCTGGGAAACCCTGGCTCCTCCATTCATATGGATGGTACTTTGACACCTCTTCATGCCACCTGATGGCAATTTCCTAATGGCAATTTTCTCTAAAACACTAAGTTCAAGGGGTTGACTTGACCTCTAAAACTCCAAAATCTCTGATTAAGCACCTGTGACATGTGCTGGACCAACTAGTCCAATCCTCTCAAAGTAGAGCACTTAAAGTATCTGCTGCAAAAGTCTTTTCACTTTCAGAGTTCTTGTGGAGTCCATGCCTTCATGGGTCAGAAGTGCTTTTTTTTTTCAGCATGAGGGTCCTGCACAATATCAGACCAGTGTTATTAATATTATGTAACTAGTCATACACACACACACAGAAGGAGAGAAATATAGGAGGGGATCTATGTATTCATAACTACATCTACATCAAGGTGTAATATTATTCACCTGTCGCCATTCATATGACCTAAGTCTGCAATGGTGACACTCATAATGTTCATATGAGTGGTGAGTGATGTGTGGTGTTAGAACTGAAATAGAAATTGCAAGGCAAAGGAAAAATATGATTGTAGAAGTGTTGTTTGGTGCAGCAGAGTAAAGGCTGGATTCAAACATCCATCCAGTCCTGCTTTGGCTTTTAATCAGCAGAGGAGGCTCTCTGCCTCTGATTACTGGCCTCTTGTGTAGGGTGTCAGCCCCCTATTCCGGGCAGAGACATAATTGCATTGTTCTTGGCGAAGGACGAGGGGCGGGAGAAAAAGCATACAAAGTGAGTGCTGTGTATTAGTATCCATATTGTTCTGAATAATTGAAATGCATGATGCGAATCTGGCCGTTTCAATAACAAGACAAGGTTGCAATTTGCTTTTACGGTACTCTATTCCTGAGTACCTATTTACAAAAATGAACAATCATGAATATTTCTGACTATCATAACAATTATCTTTGTAATTGCAGGCGTTTGTGATAGATGTTTGGATTATATTGCTACGCAAAAGGAAAACTGTGTGGAAGTTTAAACATGTTTTTAAAAGAAAAAGGGAATTTGAGTGTGTGTCTACTTAAGTACATTTTTAAGACAGTTTAATGAGCCACTTCCATTTATGATAATTCTTAAGTAGGTGATCTTTACAAGGGCATATCAAATCTCTGCACAATGCAGGTCTCTCTAACACAACAAATAAAATTAAAAACAGAATGTGCATATTTCCAGTAGGTACTCTCCATCTTTGCAGGGAAGAAAAGAACAATAATTGATACTCGTTGAGCATTTTCTTCCTTCTCTGGGCTGGTGTGCATTTTTTTGTAACACAAACTCAAGGTAATTTCACCCACCTACTGCCATTCAGGCTGCCACAATTAGCAGCCAGGGTAGATGACAGGAAAATCTATAAGCTCAGATTATTTCCAGAGCATTTTATATTGCTTCTTAAAATCCAATTAACTGCTGAAAGCATGCAACTTTTAGACAAAATGATGTGCCACGGCGCCATTGTTGAGAAACATTGGCCGATGTGATAATTGGCAGCTATTCAAAGTGGCTCTGACAGCCACTCACTGCGGCTCTGTGAACAATCAAATGCCCTACTCTCACAGAAACCTGAGTGTGCAATTCAGCGTTTTCTTTTCCATGTCTTGAGATTTTTCAAAAGCCTTATCATCGAGCGAGCGGCACAATCGTTTTTCACTGCATGGATATGTGATTATTCAAACCTAGACATGGTTCATATCTAATCAATACCTGCACTGTCTGCTCTTTCCCTGGGCTTTGTTCAGCAGCCCCTGGAGCTAGCAGCATACACCAATCAGCCACAACATTAAAACCACTGACAGGTGAAGTGAATAACACTGATCACCTTTGTTACAATGATACCTGTCATTGCGTCACGGGCATTCCTATCAGCCACAGCTTTAAGTATGGGTCCAGTTCAAAGTTCCATCTAGCCAATACAGATCAAACTTGGAAGTGTCACCAATTCATGGGTTTTTATCAAGGATGCATCATGAGGTGACTTGTGTGCATCTCACACATAATAGTGGCTCACACATAATAGTGGCAAAGCTGGCAGAGTGGTATCACAACTAACAACTCCCACAATTATTTCCCACTACCTTGATGGGCACACACTGTGAATATATACTTTTTAAATACTATTTTAATTAATATACTATTTTGAATGGAAATGAACACAGGCAATTTGTTGTTTTGTTATTTTATTGTAAATACATATATTAGGTAAACATTCAGGGTCTCAAACCTTGAGCCAAGGCTCTGAAGGCAAACTGAACCATGATGTCAGCAAGGACATCACTGTTCCAAATGCAGATTGAGCGTTCTGCATCCTCTCGCCCTAGGGAGTCTTTTTTTTAGATTTGCTAAACCAGTACACAAGAATAGGAGTTGTTCGTACTCTGTATTGAGAAATGTCCTCAGTTCTTAGTTGATGCGTTGGAAGTAGGCAAATGGTCAACAAGCGTAAGGATTTGAATTACTCCAACAAGAGCCAAATTGTGGCTAGATGACTGGGTCAGAGCATCTCTAAATCAACAGGTCTTGTGGGATGTTCCCTGTATGTAGTGTGTAGTACCTACCAAAAGTGGTCCATAATAAGTCAATCAGTGAACTGGTGATTGAGTGATGGGCACCCAGTGCTTACTAATGTGCATGCTGGTCCGTCTGGTCCAGTCCCACAGAAGAGGTACTGTAGCACTTATTTCTAAAAAAAAATGAATGCAGGCCATGACAGAAGGGTGGCAGAACACAAAATGCATCACTGCTTGTTGTGTATGTGGCTGTGTAGCCTCAGACCAGTCAGAGTGCCCATACTGACCTTGTTCACTGCAGAAAGCACCTGCAGGGAGAATGTGAACATCAAAACTACATCATGGAGCAGTGGGAGAAGGTGGATTGGTCTGATGAATCATGTTTTCATTTACATTATGTGGATAGCTGAGTGCTTGTGCATCACTAGCTGGCACCAGGATGTGCTATGGGAAGAAGGCAAGCTGGCAGAGGCAGTGTGACCCTCTGGGCAGTGTTCTGCTGGGAAACCTTGGGTCCTGGTATTCATGTAGAAGTTACTTGGCATGTAACTTCTACATGAAGTTGCCTAATCTTTGTTGCAGACCAAGTATACCCCTTCGTGGCAACAGTATTCTCTAATGGCAGTGACGTCATTTCAGATGGATTATGTACTGCAGAAACTAGCTCAATCCACAGACGCCCCACATTGTAATTTACAGGTCTTAAAAGTGCTCCTAACCAGGGGGACCTACACAACATTAAGCAGGCAGTTTTAATGTTATGGCTGGTAGGTGTGGGTACTACATAGACATAGTTGGATACTATGCCCAGACAGTATACAGTTAATTGATATTTGCATCTGGGTGCAATACTTACCAAAGGAAATAAGAAGCTCTTAAAGGATCTAACTAAATAAGCATGAAGATTTTACTTTGCTTTTAAAATGGCCATTATTCTATATTAAAGAGGTTATACATTTTTCTATAGAAGAAGTATTTATAGACTGTAACTTGCCATTTGTGTCTTTTTAAATGTAATTAACCTACATTTGTTATCTGTGCTGTCTTTGTGTTCAAAATGTATTTTCCAAAGCCCTGGCCCTGCTTAAACTTTTACAACAGCAAAGTTGTGATCTAACTTGGTAGCAAGCCAGCACAAAATCTGTGAAGAAGCTCTGACTATGTTTTGCAAACAATGCAATTATAAACCTTAATAAATGTCAGCAGTAAGGCTTTTCATATTTTTATTGTATTGCATTAACATAGGAAATATATTTTCATATGGAGATCAAGTTGCATGTTAACCAAACGTATTAGTGTATGAATACTGATCTGGTGTCACATTGTACCCTTTAATAAATGTAAATAGATTGACATGAACATATATATTGGAACAGCATTCTTACTCTGAGAAGCTTGATGAACATGGGCCCAAGTCTACAGAGGAGGACAGTAAGTTTGTATTTTACTCCTCTAAAATAGTGATGCATTAATCTCTTTGCAATAGTTGTGAAGGGCACTGTTAAAAGGTAAAATGCAAAATTAATTTGGCTCCTGATAACACTCTTCCTGTTTAGTTCATCAAATCAAACATTTATGTTTATCTGAGTTTTTGTGTTTTTTTCAAACCTTTGCCTGAGGAAAAGAAAAAACTAAAAGCACGACAACCTAAATGAACACAACTAAGTTTTGATTAAAGCGAATTGTAGACATGAAAGCTGTCAGATGTTTTATTCATTTCAGTCCCTCCTCTTTGATCACTGCTTTCATCGCTGTGTTAGAAAGGAAATCTGCAAAAGAAAAACAAAAGATCAATGAAAAAGTCATTGATGGGTGACAACTAATTAGTGAAGACTGTCAAAACTGCCAGAGCGATTGACCAGAGGCATGAGAAACAGCATTTACAGAAAGAAATTCATTTCAGCTCGTGTATAGCTAACCCATTCAGATAGGAAAAGCCCAGAATAAATACATTATATATGAATACTCTACATTTTTTTCCTTGTGTCACTATTCCAGGGTTATATTTACAACAGGCCTATTCATTACATTTGATTGTAATAAAACTACCTGACTACATTCAAGTTATTTTTTTTCTGGTTTTGTTTTTGCCTTTCTCTGTAGTGTGTCATTGTCTAAATGGGTAAAAACAGGATTTTTGGCACGAACTCACAGCAGAAATGGGTTCAGTCCATCAGGGTACCGGGCTGCAGGTCTGAGGGGAGGGAAAGAGCCGGGAGGATGTGGAGCAGGAGCGGAAATAGCAGCATGCCCACGACTGCATTAGCATTCTCCCAGACAGCCTGTTAGCTGAAGAGGGTTTTAATTAGCTATTTTCCCGCTAGCAAATGAGGAAATTATCGGCTGAGTGAAACAAGCCAGAGACAACTGGGCCTGCCACCAACAAACACATGTCCATGTCAGCACAAACACACACGCGCACACACACAGTTCCCTAAACACACACATGGCATGGGCACTCAGAAGCACAGTATTATCATAATGAATGGCTCTGGAAAATGGGGTGGAGAAAAACGTTTTGAAAAACGTGTCCCTTTCCTCATTCTGCGTTTGCCAAACCTGATATGAATACACAGCAGCAATACTGCATCCATAGTAATATGATTATTTTCTTCAAGTGCTTAATCACTGATTCCTTTCATCCCTCGGCCCTCCCCACAATTCGTACCTCAGCTCCCCAAAAATTGTTAATTTACTAACACAGGCCCTCTTTGGAGCAGGACTTTAAAAGAGCGGCTTGGATTTAATTAGATCACCGCCAATTCCTCTTGTTTTAGTGGTGGCATTAATATTTAAATGAAAAGCCCCATGCTTGCTTTGCGGTCTGTTGATAAAATAGATGCTCCCGTCTCAAGTCTCGCACTGCATGTCTCTTGCTGCTGCTTCATCTCAGCTGGGCTCCTGCTGTCGAGGAGTGCTAATAAGAGGCCTGGAAGACTCCAGTCCTCCTGAACAGCTCCCACGGTGGTTTCTGCTCTGTAGTGAGGGGGGAGAAAGGTGTGGCATGGTTTCTGAAGAAAATCTGATCAGTGATATGAAAATGTGTGTTTGTGACAAGCGGATATACTCACTCTTTTCCACTCTTATACTGACTAGTATAATTTCAGGCTATATCCTAAGATTTATCACTTATGAACAAGGAAAACAAAACAAAATATGTTGTCTTTAAATGGTAAACTATTTTTTTTCAAAATATTGGCATCTCAACAATTTATATATACATTCATTGTTGAGATGTCACAAAATGGTCAGAGGAGAAATGGTGCACTGTAATGAAACATACTGTTCTTTACACTGGTGGTGGTACGGAGGTCAACACAAATCTAACCTTTTTATTTACTAAGCAAACACAGCCTTGAACCTACATATGTCTTCTGATTTTTGTTTCCATAATTATGTTATGGTTAAATAATAAAAACCTGAAAAAAAAATTCTTTGGGTAATATTTTTGTCAGTGTTTGTATCTCTTTGCTATAAACGGATTTAAAAATGCTTTAGGGTATAACCTTATCTAAAAACTATTGGCAAACCATATCTCAGGCATCAAGCAGCATATTTATAACCATTTAATGCTTTTTGTGAGACAACTTTAAGAAGTATTATGAGCTTCAGACATCTGGGTCTAATCACCTGTTAATATTTTAATTATGCAAAACATTTGACACACTGGGTGTTTTTTTATATTGATGTAGAATCAGCTGCTGCCCAAACCTTTACCTTTACCACGAAGTCCAAAACAGGAGGTTTCAGAGGATGAGAGAGAGAGAAAAAGAGAAGGAACTGAATTCAGTGTCATTAAAGTAAATGGGAAAATGAGGTCATTTAACGTAAACATCAGAGCTGTACTTTAAATGGTTCAGTCACAAAAGCCATCTAAAATGCATACACACCTTTCCTCAAAGCCGAAGCCATTGGGGGGTTGATTTACAACACCACAGCTTTCTACACCATCTCATGATGATCTCAGAGCTGGGATGCACTTAAGAAACTCACATATCATCTTCAGCTCTTCATCACTTTAAATGTTAATTTGGTGATGCATTGAAGTTTCCACTTTTATTCCAAAACTGTATGCTTTAGAGATTAGTCTAAAGCTCACACCATTCCTCATGCATACTTCAGACATCCCAGAAATACACAACAGCAAAGCCTGCCACTTCTCTCCAGTGAGACTCCACCACCACTAAATATTTCACTACCTTTCTTCTCCTCTCCACCGATCCTGAAAATCTTTGTCTTGTTTCTGTGTCCTGTGTCTGTCCTGTGGCTTTGGGAATTGTTCTGTGTTTTTGCTATTTGGGGAATGAGAGAGAGAGAGAGAGAGAGAGAGAGAGAGAGAGAGAGAAAGAGAGAGACAAAGAGAGAGCGACAGACAGAGAGAGAGAAAGAGAGAGAGAGAGAAAGAAA
>JBBJLS010000006.1:11100439-11165804 GCA_037577275.1 Bryconaethiops microstoma
GAGAGAGAGAGAGAGATAGGGAACAGATCTGGAGAAATTGGATTTTACTGAATATTTTGTCTACCTGTTGACTTTTAAAGGACCTCCATTTAACAATCACTGAAGAACAAGAACACAAAAAGAGTGAAGAGAAGTGCCAAAAAAGAGTTAAAAAAAAAACCCTAATCATCTACTGCAGTTAAAACACCGTGAATGTTAACACTTCTCATGTAAACCTCACAAGCACAATTTTCACTGACTTAAACCCAGCCTGTCTCCAAACCCTGTTTCTCGGGTGGGTGGCTGATTGAAAATGTAGTGTGTGTGAGGCGGGCGCATGAGCCCCATAACACCCTCCTGCATTTTAATTAGCCCAGTGAGCATTCCTCTCTGGGATACTCTACATACCGACCCATCACCATGACAGCCACGGCGCAGCACTGCAGCTAAGGCAGACAGGACAAGAAGATTTCACCAGTGGATTGAGTGCCAGGCCCACAGCTTCAAGGCTGCATTTTCTCCACAGTGAGAAACGTTACAGAAATGCCACTGGCTTTGGATGGGTTTGTTTCTGCCAGTGCGAGCCCTTATGAAGACACATCAGCTCCTTTGAACTGATACAAGTGAAAAATCATAAGCATGAGCAAATGGAACGCAGCATTGCAGTAGCACTGCTAGTCATCACTGTCATGAGAAAATCTTGCGTATCTCAGTAACAGTAACTTTACAGGAGGTGGGAAAACATGCTTAGCTGTTGAAATAATAATTCATAAAAGCTAATGTTTTTAACTGTAAATGAAAACCAACAGCCATCAATCTGCACTGTGCAAATGACATCGTGCTGAATGGTGGTTGCAAGTAATTTTGGACCATTTCTACTGCTCCATACATTAAATGTTCCTACAGTACTAAGGGAAGGGCATTTTCAAATCAGGGAATTGTTAAATAAACAGTTATGTGTAAAATGAAGTTTTATTTTCAGCAATCCAGTAGAGGGGCATCCAGAAAAACAGACAAAAGCTAGCTTCCTTCAGTTTCACCCATGCACAAGCATCTGTCTGCCTTTGTCTACATGTGTTTCTTATCAGAGAGACACTTTCTTTGTACCCCTTTTTTCTCTTTTTTGTTGGTTCAGGTGTGTAAGGTGCTAGTCGTCAGGCTGGTGTGACTCAGCCCTGTCTTCTCTATCACCATGCATCACAGGTAGCACATTAATCACAACGCTGTCTAGCGCTGTCCCCTGGCTCAATCTATTCACGTCCCCCTTCCCTCCTCGACCACCAATCACACTTAATTAGGGCCTCCTACAGGCTGCGGCTTAAAGAGAAGAGCCATGCACCTCTTTCCTTTACACACATTTTAGAGGCAGAAAGCCTTTGTTAATGGCGAGTAAACCCATTCTGGGCTCTTGTTTCAGATCAGCCGCAGCCTTGAGGAAGCCATTTAATTTCAGCTTTACTTTAATTCAGTTGGTACTGCATCGTAAATGGTGGGGAGCTGAATCACATTAATTCGACTTCAGCAGCAGAGCAAATTAAAAATGAATGCTATGCGACTACCATTAGTGCCATGACACACTGCAGTGATTTAACTGCAAAAAAACTGCTCTCAACCTTATTCTGCTGAGACGCTCTAATAAACCTAAACATAAACACACTAATGTATGCTTTGTAGCCGTTCATGAATTAAACAGGAACATGCTCATTCCATTTAATCCAGATCACGGATTTTTGAGATTACAGGGAATAGATGCACAAAACTGGACCCATATAAGTATTTATATATATAAGGGCATTTTTAGAATACTATAACGATAACTAAACCAGCTCGTACATTGAAAGCGTGCAAATGTCTTGCTTTTCTGATATGAGGAGAGCATGCACTGTCTGTTTCTATTCAAATCTTTATTCAGTTCACATGTTTGTGCTACACAAATGCACTTACGGGTCAGCACATCTGTACAAATTACCACAGCAATTTTAAGACTCTCCGCAGTGGAGAATGTCAGAAACAGCGTATTCCAATCAAAAGCAATACAAAGACTGTTAATGGCGGTGTTGCTAAGGAGTCTAAGAGGAGGGAAAACACATGAGACACATTTAACGGCCATTCTTAAAATCAAGGCAGAAAATGGTGCACCTCTAAAAATGCATAATGAGGAATCACTGCACCTAGCCATTTTTCGCACTGAATAAACAGCAACTTTCGATCACCAGCGCTACATCTAACTCACATGGCAGCACTTCAGCAGACCCTAACGATTCCTTTAAAGGTAAAATGATGAAGCTGGTTAAAGTGAAATTCACAAATATTGTCATATTTCAATTAAATTATATGGACCCTGAATGAAAGAAGTAATCCATCAAACACCAATTCACTCATTCTTCTGAGCAAAATGCCTAAAAAAAAAGGCTTGTTGGTGATGTCCTTTCATCTCAAACAAGTTAATATCAAACAATTGCATTAAGCTAACTGCTGTCCTGTCCCCTGTGCTGGCACGCTGCCTGGGTAAACCTGGGGGACCGGCATAGAACACAGAGGGGTTCCACAACACTTCCAGGGTTAGAGGCTATGCATATTTGGTGTGGGTGTGTTTCTGTGTTCAGCAGAACATTGCTGGATTCAGGCTCACAAGCAGCAGATGGCAGGGAGTCTATCAGAGTGGACCCCGCTGCGAGGGTCCAGCCCGCAAGCATCTTTAGAGGGGGATTAACCAAAATCGACATACAACCGGGTGGCCATTCCTTCAAACACACAGGATTCCCTTGGTACTGTCTGAATCTGTTCACATTTTCTATAATCAAACAGAGAGAGTCAAGGTTACAATATATTGCATACACATATAACTGAAATCAAATAGGTGACCATTAAAGTGAACATTAATAAACCATTAAAGAAATGTTTTCATCTTTATCTGCTGCATATGTTGCATGAGATGTACATAAGGAATAAAAAAGGAAAGACAGTTGGCTTGTATTGTAAGTGTTTTTAAATTAATGGGTTTTCCTTTCTTATCTAAGTACAAGAAAACGATTGCACACGGTAATCAATTGTATGATACAGACGCTGCAGATACAGATTCTTTAAAAAGAATCAGATGAATCCTACCTCTTCTATCAATCTGATATCCAAAGTAAAACATATTTTAAAACCTTCATCTTGCTTACAGTGGGGTGCTGTCGCAGCCACAAATCCAATCAGAATGCAGAATGAGGCTGTACTTCATTTCAGTCTAGGCTGGCCTGTTTCCCACCAACCCCCCCCACACACACACACCCACCCACACCCGCATTTCTAAAGCGACCAGTAATTGAGTGCATTGCACCACACCAAAATAGAGCACCTCTACACATCTCAGACACTGCGCTGCATATTCACCCTCTCCCCCTCTGGAGCGGTGTCTGAACATGGTAAATTATTTACACAGGGTATAGATCTACAAACACTCAATCCGCCGCAGTCGCTCAGACGGATTGCCCGTGGGAGAGGAGTGTGGCCAGGCATTTTACAAAAGAGCGAGCAAGCGTGGTGAAAATGCGTCGGGCCGAAAAAGGTCAGCTGCCCCCCTCCGGGTCCACTGTGATATTTTCATTATTGAGGGGAAGAGTCTTCTGCACCACTCACTGCACAGCAAAGGGGTGTGGAGCACAGTGAGCACTCTAAAATCAGTGCACAAAAGAGGAGAGAGAGAGAGAGAGAAAGAGAGAGGGAGAGAGGGAGATTGGACAGAAAAAAGGGGATGATAACAGAAACAGAAAAAAAAAGAATACCAATGAAAAAGATGAGGTAAAAAGAATGAAGTGGAAAAGTGAATTACAGATGAGGAAAATAAATGAGAGAGAACTGCTTCTTCAGCTGTGCTTGCATTAGAAAATTGACTCCCCCTGCTAAAGCCTACAATCAGATAGGCGCTGATTGTTTTTGTTAGATACAGCGGAATCTCAACTCCATCTCCTCCGTGCTCAGAAATTGAATTCTCCCAAGACGTCCGGGACACATTTGTACCTACCGTTTATTTTAAATCGAAGAGGAGCAAGAGTCACAAATATGTGCTAAGTAAAGACATTTTTTTTACAGCAGAGGTAGAATGTCTGGTAATAAAAATGTACATTGTTCTTCCATGTCCTGAATTTCTGGTAATGGATATCTGGTGTATGATACAGTTAGTGGTGATTGTTATCACATTTGTTGATGGTCTTACTTCTAAAAATCATAATTCAAAAATATCTTCAGCAAATGACATGAAATGTATGTGCAGCAGAAGCAGTATGTAGGGGAGAGTAGGGCACAAGCTAAAATTTTGGCTTTGTAAATGTTAAAAGAATACATTTTTTAACAAAACAATCTGCGTATCTCTGCTGCCAATAAACTCCTGCACCTGCCATTTGTGAACAATTGACCTGAAAGTGGGGACTGATTGTAACAGACTGAAAGGCTGTTTGGAACAGATGGTAAAAAGTCTCGTAAATCAGTGCAGGTATTGTTCATTAAAGACAATTCTTTCTTATTTGAATGTCGCTTTCAAATCTAAATATATACAAATACATGCATGAAAGTACTATGACTACTGAAAGGAGGCTATGTCAAATGAGCAGCTTCATTTTTGGAAACAAAGAGGAAGAGCTAACATCAGAACAGCATTTACATTTTTATCTCATTTATATAACATATCTTCTATGTTTGTGGTGAATCTGTGCATTAAATCAGAAAACTACTCTTGAATATAATGAGAAGAAAGAGATCTTCTCTCATTGTGTACTTTGGGAGAGTTAGCTTCGATAGCTGGAAGTTGTTGAATGCTTCAAAATAGGACCATACCACAGGCGCCAAGCAGGTGATCAGAATAAGCTGTGAATTCTATCACTTATACACACAGTGCATGAAACAAGCAACTTTTATTTTCTTCAAGGTGAATCTTGAAAAACATCTGATTGCTGTCAGAATTTACAAATGAGGTTGCCATGGGAATATAATAAGATGATCAAAAACATTACATCAGTGTGAAAAACAGAACAAAAGTTCAGAAATCAAACTGAAACAATTACAATTAATGATGTGTGGGATGTGAGTTACTGATTAGATGGAATGTTGTTTAGAATAATATATTAGCCCTGATCAGCTATGACATTAAAGTCATTGACAGGTTAAGTGAAAAACATTGATGCTTTTTGTTAAAATGGTACCTGTTTATTGGTGGAATGTATTAGGCAGTTAGGAAACAGTTCTTGAAATTTATGTGTTTGATGGGCAAGCTTATGGGTCTAAGGGACTTTGACCAGAGCTAAATTGTGACGACTGGGTTAAAGCATCTTCAAAACAGCAGGTCTTGCGTGGGGTTTCTGGTATGTAAGATTTTGGACCTACTAAAAGGGGTTTAAAGGACGACCAGTGAACCTGCGACAGGAACATGGGTGCCCAAGACGCACTAATATGCGAGGGGACTTAAGGCTAGCCCGTCTGATCTGATCCCACAGAAGAGCTACAGTAGCACAAACTGAGTAAGAGATGGCAACACAATGCAAAGCGGTAAAAAAAAAAAAAAAGTAATCCAGCAGAGGCAGTGTGATGCTCCAGGCAACATTCTGGAAAACCTTGAGTCCTGGCATTCATGTGAATGTTATTTGGACAAATACTGCCCACCTAAATACTGTTGCAGAAGTACACCCCTTCATGGCAACGGTATTCCCTAATGGCAAGAATAATTATTATTTATCTTAGCTGATGCTAACATCTTGGTGCCAGATACCACAGCACACCCTCAGAGATCTTGTGTTTCCACGCCTCAATGGGTTTGGTGGCACGAGGGGGATATAACGTTATGGCAGACCAGCATATGGTTCTTACTGCTAGTTAGTTTAGGTCAGAAAATTTCATAGACACAAATGCCAAAGCAGTTTCCTTCCCACCGACTATTAATAAGCTGCTCATTTTCTTTCTGTCCAGTGGAAGGAAATGGCTTTATTCTCTCTGAACAATCTCTGCCTCTGTTTTAGTACTACACTGAATTCATGTGGTCAAAAGCATGACAACCTTTCACCCACTGGATGTGAAGTGTGTCCAAATGGATCCAAACCAGTAGTTCTTTGTTATTCAAAGGCCTCCATTAAGAGACCCCTATTTAGTCTGGAAGCTGGAAGTAATGGCATATAGCTGCTTTGCTGTGTTCTGTTGAGTGACTGATGAAGTTCGATACCAAAACCTAAACTTAATCTTTTATGATTAGAGCATTAGTGGACATAAAAGTGCAGAGAGGGACATTCTGTTGGATGGTGGCTGTCTCTGGCCTGGCACCAGGACTGGCACTGCTGAGGTCTTCATGTTTAAAGTGCTCTCAGGCTCCACTGCTTTCTCTGCTTTGACCCTGCAGCGGGACAGCAGGAGAGGAGCTGGTTTTCTGGCACCAGGCACCAAACACACATTTGTTTGAGCCTTATGGCCCTGGTGGATGAGGCTTTGGCAGCCAAGGCCTCAGTGGCTCAGATACAAACAAGCCACAATTACAAAGGAGCCTTCTCTATTAGAAGATATTTTTCAAGGCTCTAAACTTCAAGGTAAATTCACACTGACATACTGTTAGTCATAACTGGAATAGCTGTTTATACTATTATCTAATAATCATTTAATCCATATTGTATTAGATCACCAGCCCCTAAACAGAAACCTTAGAGAAGTATTCAGCAGTTTTTAATTTAATGTCTGGGTGCGTAACTTGTGAAAGAATAGAAAGTCTGTTGACTCAAAGAACATTTACAATACAAATCTATGAATAGTTGCTTCAGCATCTGCACATTAGCATTTATTATTATGTTTTGAGTAAGCAGCTTTTCTGTTTTTTAAATAATATATTATCTGTAGCAACTGTATGTTACATCTGCGGCAGATAAAGACTAAGCTGAAAAAATGGAGGAGAATTTCTTTAGGGGTATAAAAAAGCTAAAAATAAGCGTTTCAAATTTTCCATTATTTTTCATCTATTTCTTTATTTATTTATTTTGCTTTGATGTTCTGCAAAATCAGGGCATCTTCTAACATTTTTAAATGAAAGGAAAAGGCACTGTTATTCCAAGTCTTTTTTATTTTTTCATAAATCCAATAGTTGTTGAAAAACGCATTATTAAAATGACCCCACAACTTCAATTAATTTAATCCACAAAGAGGCTTTGGGATTCTGTTCATTGCCAATTCAACGTGATAACACAGTTTTAATGGACTTTTTCATACTTTCAAAATGATTCCTCCTTCTCAAGTGTGATTCACATCCCAACTGTAGAACATTCAACAAGATTATCACCCCATAGCTAATAAACGAGTAATATTCTGTTCATTCGATTCATTTCTTTTCATTCAATTCCATTTAGTTCAGTTGAGTGGTGACAGAATTACACCATTTAAAATATTTTATGTTATCCAGATTAAAATAAAATCTACTTCCACAGCTTCCTTCCTCAATCGTGGATGAGTCTCTGCGGTATCGCGTGTGTGTTGTGAATATAAAAATTAGAGCTTGACTTCTGCCACAAGCGAACACAGTGCTCTTGCTCCTCTTGTAGAAATCACACAATGAAACACAATGCAGGCAGAACTGAAGTCATGCTGAGGTCATGGACTCGCTTTTGCATGGCATATCAATACCACTGTCATTTAGAGAGCAGGAAAAAGGGCTGTGGGGAACAGCTAAAATGGCTACACAGTCATTTTCTAATGTAGAGCTGAAGTACTTAACTGTAGTAAATGAGAATTTGATTAGAGACCGTCTTGTACTCAGAAGAGATGCACTTGAGTTGTCAGGTATCTCAACCTACTTCTGTGATTCTAATTGTGTTATAACTAATGTCATAACTCTTATTTCTTTTCAAATTTTAAAAGCTCACTTTGAACAGAATGTTCTCTTTGGATCCACATTTAAATAAAGAAAAGAATTTAATAAAATGCATTTTATTCATCTCTGCCCAAATAAGGATGTACAGTGACACTGATGAGAAGCACCACTCTAGTGACTCACTTAAAACTATTGAAGTGATAATTGTACCCTCTTCTGAAAAATCTTTAGTCTGCCAAAAATGAGTGAGTGAAAGAGTGAGCGAGAAGCCAGCCATGAGGTTTCATGCACTTAACAAGCAAGCTAAAAATGAAACTTTAGAAAGTCACATTATTCATGTAAAGGATACTAACAAATCTTTCTAAACCGTAACGTGCATTAATGCAGCTAAACATTTTTATTCTGTTCACCTGGAAATACTGACAAGTGGTGAAAAAAGGATAATAAAACTTTTGACTTTACAGATGTCGAATGCATGTTTGGCATGGATGTTCTAGATGAAGCAACAGCATTTACATGGTCATTCTTCAATCACTCAATATGTTTATAGGTATATGTATATGAATGTTAATCTGCCAATCTGGCTTCTGTCAAAGTTTCGATTTTTTAAAAAGGCTTTATTTTACTGTGATAAGTCCTGATTACCGTATTTCCACCTGACCTTAAATATTATCATCTTAAAGGTCTTAAATGTCTTTAATGTTTCTACAAGCAGGCAGTGACACTGAACATGCACTGAAACCTGACAACCTCAGTATTCCCCTTATGATGGACGGGTCTGAGTAGATGGACCCTGTCCATCATTATGACAGGCTTGTCAAATGTGTGCAGAGTTGTCTGACAAACTCAGAGGTCCAAAGATAGAGCACAAACAGAGGAGGCCTGGGTGAAGGACGGGGCTTGCTGATTGTGGAAAGCAGAAAAGTGGAGAGTGAATAGCATAACTCTTCAGCATCTACCAAGCTCTCTGACTTCAGCGGAGTCTCTTTGGCCTAAAAACCTAAAAAGGTATGGCGCAGTCCCCAGCATAAATCCCTAAGGAAATGACATTTTCTTCTTTTAAATGGAGGAAATGAAAGTAAAGCTGGTGTCGTTTTAAAGGCGTTCAGCACAAAGTGGCATCTGACCTGTTCGAAATCAAACGAGAGCAGGTCAGAAGTGCCTGGTTTTAGCTCTGTTCTTTAGACCTAAATTACACAACAAGCTCATTAGAAGTCCGACATTAAACCTCCTTCTTCTCTCATCATTAGCTGGCATGGGGCGGCTCTGAGGTAGCTCAAACCCTGCATGCGTGCATGCATGTGTGTGTGTTTGTGTGTGAGTGTACATGTGCGGTTTGATGAGTGTGTCACTCCCTAACCCCAAACATGTCTCATTAAGAGTTCAGTGGAAGCACCTCCAGCACCTCCAGCACCTCCATCCCCTCCTTCCCTCTGCACATTCCCCCTCTTTTTTGGCTGCTAATTAGCAGTCTCCCCCCCTCCTCCTCCTCTTTTGCGCATCCCCAGTTACATCTGAGAGGGAGACGGATATGATTTTCTTTAACCCAAAGGCCAACTTAATCAGCTGAATTAATGACTTTATTACCCATACTACCCCAGGCCATGCAGCCCATTCTCTCAGAGCCACATACGCAGCACGCTCTTCTTTTCTTCTCCTGTGGTTTTTCTTGTGTTTTTCTATACCAACCCCACCCCCCAACAACCACCATCGTAATTCTGTTTCTGAACACATTTGAATGCACCCCATGCTTTGAAGAAAACACATTAGGCAGTTTTGGAGAGGTCTACCAAAGCAAATTTCACCCTGAATCTGTTTTCCGTCAATAACTGAAATCTGTTTCCTTCAAAGAGGACTGTATTTGTGCCACAAGGCCACAGTATATCTCTTAAATTCCACCCATTAAAAGCACCTGATAATACACTTGTTCAGTAATCGCAAATTGCGACTGAATGCCTGGCACTGGAAAACATTAACGAGACAGTGAAAGATCTGTGTGACGGGAGGTTAATTGTTTTAAGCGTAACTGTGGAACAGGTGTTCATGAACATTTTGATTTGGGAAAGCATTCATTATTTTCAAACACCATTTTCACATATACATTCTATAATTGCACTCCTTTAGTTAACGATGAAAAAGTGGCATATGAATTCATCGTCTTGTCACAGGCGTGTCATGTTTTTCACGCATGTGATAATTAAAGTAATTTTACCGTTTTATTTTCGTATTGTGAAGGAGCTAATGCCTTTTACCATACAATTAGATAAACATACAACAAATATAAATCTGGCACATCGCACGACTTCAAGACGTGGGGACAAATTGGTATTTAATTATCTTTATCATTACAATAATTACATACAAGAAGCTTCCTGTAAATTACCAGATAAGGTACATAAAAAACAGCAGACAAGTAAAAATAGAAAAAAATGATAGATATAAGCTGTGTCTGCTCTTACATTGCCCATCTGAGAACAGCAATAGAGCTTTCCACTTCTTACCCTCATATCAGAGCTATAGAAAAGGCAGAAAAGTTCCTACAAATGCTCTCAAGTCAAACTTTCCAAATTATCATTCAACGTCTTTGTCAACACAGCATGAGAAGTGTCTGTTTATTGTTAACTTTGTTTAACTTTCCTGTGCCGCTGGTACCCTCTCTGAAGACTTATTAGCCAGTTACACCTGCAGACAAAGTGTATTAATATGAGGTGAAGACAATACCTGCCTATCGCATCAAACACTTCCTCTCCTAGACAGGAAATGTGATGAGGAGTGAAGCTGCACCCCAGTCAAAGAGGAATTATTCATTAGCCCAAACTACCCCCGCCTTCATACACACACACACACACACACACACACACACACACACACACACACACTCCTTCTTCTGCAGCTCTGGGCTGAATGAGGAATTGCTAATGAGCGATGGGTAAAACAGAAATAATTGGACGTCCTTGCACACGCGTCTCGGGTTGATGGTGATGTGCGATCAGAATAAATTGCAGAAAGATAACAAGATGGTTAGTGAAAGTGGAACACGGGCATTTCAGTATTCAGTCAGATGTGTTTGTGAGCAGTTCAGTCATTCAAGCTTAAAAATGCACAAATGTTGTTTTATATTAGGCTTGTGCCCTCTGATGCCACTCCTATTAAATCCTGAAGAATGTGAGGAACAGTGGCTCATAGTAGCCCATAGTTTTTCCAATGCTGGTTAAAATTAAATTGGTAAAACATCCTCATAAATGTATTTGGTGTGTTAAAAATTACATGCACTATACAGAGCCGTCTTTAAATTGGTGGTGCTTTTTAAATGTTTCACTATTTTTTACACTGCACTGTTACTCTGAGACTGGAGGAATAAAATTCATTTTAATTTTTCACTGATAATTTCTAAAGCAGATAATTTCTGCTTTTAAAATTTAAACTGTTGGTTTAAATTTCTAAAGCAGTCCAGTAACATCAGAATTCATCTCATAATTTAATTAAAGTGGCCAAAATCTGATAGGACAATTTTTGGTTACCTTCAAAGGGAAAGTGCTGATCTCGAAAGAGAAGTCTTGATCTATAGTATTAATGATTATGGGGCAGAAAGAGGGAGCTGTACTCTTTTAGACTTGAGACAAATCAGCCTGCTACACTCTGTAACATTAAATGGTGTGTGCATACTTTGTCTCCCCCTTGTGTACAGATAAAGAATAAGGAATATTAGTTTTTCAGCCATTAACATTTAGCCTCAACTGTACAGGGCATATGTGCTCCATTAATGATCTGCAGTCTAAACATTTGTTCAGTAATTATTTTTTAGAATAAGTATATTTTTTATATAAGCATTTATCTTTTATAATACAGTATTATGGTCTGGGCCAGATTGTGATGTGAACTTCTCAGAGTAGAAGAGCTGATCTAGGCTCTGTTCCTGTCAGTAAATTCATCAAAAATAAGAGAGGAACCCACAGTGAGATGCTTTACGACTGGAGGCCTTGATCTTCATCGACATATCAGATGATCTAAATTTAAGGTAAGAGGAAAGTTGTGTAAATGGGATTTCATGCTGAACAATTGTTTCAAAAAGATTTTAAGGATTTTTTTCCCCTTCAGTAGTTTTACTTCAGGAGATGGCTTAATTTGAAACAATCTGCTGGATTATTAAAAAGGAACACTTTAACCTAATTACTTTTGAATGGTGCCGTGTTTATTGGCCAGGTTCACTGTACCATGTTATTTTTCTAATTATTTTCTTAAGTATTACAATCATGAATTGACCCATATTGCAAAACAGTACACTCCATTAAAGAATCTTCCGCTGATCAGTTTTTTAGTGAAAATGAGCATTACTGGGAAATGCATAACTGAGTATTTTGTAACAGAAGATCAGTAATGTCGTCCCCAGTACTTTTACAACAGATCATGTGATACAAATGATCTTGTGACTCGAATGAAGTTAAAATAAAAATTAAAAAAAAAAACCTTATGTGCTCTTGTTCTCTGCCTCAAGCACAATCACTTCATCAGAATTATTTATTGTTCTTATTGCTGCAAACAGCATTTTAAGTGAAGATGCTGACTGGATTTGGATTCCATTCCAATCAATTCTGGACCATTTCTGTTGGCCCATTAATCACAAAATACTGCAAAAGGCCAGCTGGCACATTCACACAGTGTGAAAAAACGCAAAGAAGAAAAAATAGTTACACGTGTTGATAAGTTCTGAGATGCAAACTCCTGAGGGGTGAAAAAGAGGACAAAGATCCTGCTCGAGGTTCTGACATCCCACTCCACTTCACCCAAGTAGAAAAAAAAAAATCAGTTTTAAAATGTCAATTTTAGCAAAACTCATCTGAGAATAGATGTAATCTTTCTGCTAAAAAAGTAATGTAAGATGACAATGAAGGTACTTAATGAAAGAAAATGGACACATAAGGGGCTAACATTAAGTCTCACTTTAAATGTTGATTTTAGCCCCTTATGGCTCCATTTTCTTTATTCTAGGACAATATTAGCAAGGCTAATACTGCAACAACCACAATGTTATAAAACAATTTTCTTTAGAACATGACACTAATTCATCGGACAACCAGGAGACATTTAGCTAAAACGAACCTGCATTTAAAACTGACATCCCAGAGATCTCTCTTCAGTTTTCACTTTTCTCTGGTATGTTACTTTGCCTGTTTTGCTTTGTTCAAACCATTGTTCTAATTCTCTCCACAGGACAATTTAAAGAAATAAATAAATAAAACCATCAGAAAAACCCATGGTTTTAATACTGTGATTTTCATACAAAGGTGACAGTTTTCCATCCCTGCATGAGTGATGACCTGCACAGCGCTTACATTGTCTGTATGGTCTGAAGGTAAATACTGCCATCTACTGTACCGAAATGAGGTACTCAGATTACTCCCTTCAAAAAAATGTGTACACATGTTTTAGACAATTTTATTTACAAAATATATACAAATGTATTGTCAGGAGGAAAGCTATGTCTCCATGCTATAATTACACAAAAAGTTAGGCACACACACATACACGCACACACAAGCACACACCGAGTCCTGTTAGAACAACAATGTTGGTTCTGAGAGTGTAAACCGTGAAGACACAATAAATGGTCACAACACTGATCTGTACTTGCAGGCAAACATGATCCAGACAGCGCAGGCCGACTCAGGATAGGGAAACACGCGCACGCGTACCGCCAGTCGGACATGGTCACCACGACAACACACAATCTCCTCACAAAAAGGTGACCTGTTGAGACATGTATAAGTGAAATCAGTTAAATATATATCACAATATCTGTCTATTTCTCCACCAACAACTTTTTCTTACTGTTGTGACACATTGGTATCTGCAGAAATGTGTGTGTGTGTGTGTGTGTGTGTGTGTGTGTTTCTGTCTGAATGAGAGATGAAAGTCCTTGCAGACTGTGATGTAGAAAAGGTAAGAAGAAAGGTGTAAAAGGGATGAGGATCTGTACCTGAGGCAGGTAGCGAAGGCTCTACGGGCACTGCGATGTAAGAAGTGAATGGGAAAACCTTTAAAGGTGTGTCCATCTGGTACAGCCCTCCTAACTGCATCCTGAAATTCCTCGTTTCCACACGACAGCCCTGTACAGCGCTCCAGCTCATAGGCTGCCAGAGCGGAGGACAGCAGGTAAGACAGGTGATCATCCCAGACTGTGGCCAAACCCAGATCCTTAGGGAGAGGTAGAGGCAGAGAATATTAGGCGAGAGCGAAAAAAGAGACTCTTCACTTCATGATTTCATCTAACTTGCTCCATCTTGCTTTTAGTATATACTCATGTCTAAACATAGAAATTGGCATGCAGTGATCCAATTTTTCAAGATACAGGCTGTAGGCCAATTTTCTCATAACAGTGCTCGGTTAAGGGACTCATCCCTTTGCTATCATAAAAGAATCATATACAGTAAGTTAATTTGGTATTTTTCCTATTCTTTGGAGGGGTGTGAAATTTAAGTGTCACTGTCCAAGAATATCACTGTTACAATTTGTGAACTGTACAATCACTGAAATGTGAATTAATCCGATTAATTTATTAAGGTAGGTATCAGTGCTGATACTGGTTGGTTACATCGCAATAATTAATACTCATTATTATTTTTTGTTCATTACCTTACAGTCAGAACCGTTCAGTAAAATTCATACTGAATTAGAATTCTCCATTAGAATATAAATGTACAAAAACACACGTGTGTGTGTGTGGAGGTGTGTACTACATGTGCCTGTGTGTCTTACCTTTCTGTGTTCAGCCAGTAAGTAGCGCATCTCCAGCTCCAGCTGGTTACTGGCCTCACTGGGCTGCACAGAGGGCGAGCAAAGAGGAGGTATTGGGGGAAGAGAAGTGGTAGAGCCCGGGGCACAAACTGACTGCACAGCCTCCTCACTCATAGCCTTCCAGCGGGAACCATCCGTGAAATCAAACACACATAGCTCCACAGAATCTGATGGCTGGCAGTTAGCCAGAAATGTTTTGTGGTTGAAAACACAGCCGACAGTGCAATACGGGTAGGTGGGTTTAGGCTGAGGAACCAGAGGAGGAGCTTCAGGGTCTATTGGCTGGTGCAGGTACCTGAGGAGCAAAACAGTTTAAAAAGAAGAAAACGCACATTGTACTTTACAGATTTCAATGGACAATAAGCAAACATATTCCAAGCACAGATTTAAGAAAGCATATTGACTTTCAGATCAGCATGTAGGCAATTATGAGGGCATGGATGACTGATCCAGAAGAGTAATCTTCATGTTGTGACAGTGAAATGCTGCTACCTGTGTGCAGTCAGGCTCTCCCAGAAGGTAACAGTGCCATCAGCACCACAAGTCATCACCCAAGCGTGAGGGGTGTTTTTGTTTTTGGTGCCCACACACACATAAGCATCCAGTCCAAAGCCCAGGAGCAGACTACACAGCAAGGTGGCATGGTCCTCACAATCACCCTGGGAGTAAAGAAAGAAACAACAACAAAAAAAAGTGATCTCCAGAGGTGAATTGTCATCAATAATATTCAACCTAATTAAAAAATACCCTGAGAACCCCAAATTATTTTATTGCTATTTCTTTGTTCATGCTGAACAAAAACATTCTAATGAGAAGATAATCAGAAATTCTAGCCCTAATCCAGTCACACATCAGAATGAGTTAATCTTAGGCCTGGGAAATATTTTGATCAATTGTGACATTGATAAATTGTGACAATCGCACTTTTCTCATCATATTGTGATCATCAGTACAAAAATATTAATCAACTACAGGTTTCAGCACAAAGATCAGGCCTGTTTAACTGGACAAAGTGTGAAATAAGTGGGGTGTTTAATGTGACACTCCAGGTTAACATCATATATTATTTTTAATTTTAGACATTATAGTTTATGTGACTGAGTGAACTTTGTGCATTACCTTGTTCCTACAAAGGAAGGCCATCATGGTACACCACTGCTCCTGTCGTACTCCACCCCCAACCATGGGCGCTCTCTCCTGGGCCAGCAGACTGACAAAGCGAGCTGCCTGCCGTGGACTTTCTAACAACCGGCCAGCACGCAAAACACGCACGTATGAACACACCGGCCGGTTTACACCATTCTCATCCTACAACACACAAGGATGAAACTCTGTTCATCCAAAAGGCTGCACACAGACATGTGGATAGAGAAATTTAAATAATAAGAAACTAAAAAAAACTGGCTGAAGCATGACTCAAAATGAAAAAAACTTGTTCACAGTAGGTATGCACACACCCATGTGCACTTATGGTTAAAAACAACAAAATAATTACTTTAATTTCCAGCAGGCTAAAACTTACCTGGGCAAAAATCTTAACTAGTTTAGACTGGTGAGAAGGTCGTATTTCTAAAAATTCTCTCCACCACTGCTTAGCGTAAACTAGAAACAAACGCTCCTTCTCTGCAGTCTTCTGTCGCTCCAGTGATTGCTGTAAAAACGAAGGCACAAGAATAAATATGTGTAAACTTGCAAAAGTGTGTGTGCATCCCTGGACAAGATACACATTTTGTTTATTTTCTAAGGGAACAGAAGCCAAAACCACCTGTCAATGGACCTTAAATATGACACTTCTGCTGATTTATTAGAACTTTTAAGTGACACCAACATGGACAGACATGCATCGCAGAGGAAAAAAATTTTTATTATATTACCTGTGTGCTGATTACTTCAGGGCTTAGAGTTTCATTAAGGGGAGGATACACCTCTAACTTGAGGTTAAGAACACCAGCTGGTACTTTACACTCACTACCTAAAGAGCACACAGACACACACGCAGACCCACACACACACACACACACACACACACACACACATATATACACATATATACACATATATACACATATATACACATATATACACATATATACACATATATACACACACACACACACACACACACACACACACACACACACGAATCTGTACTCATGACTCAGCAAAAGAAAAAGTAATGCACAAGACTTGAATGAGCTCTTTAAATAAATGTCATAATATTAGTGACTGTAAATGTCAAAAAGGGGACATTCTCACCTACGCCAAGCAGCTCCACAGCCGCTGCTGTCTTCCCATTGGGGGCACTGAGGACAGATCGCCAGTCCAGAAAATAAGAGGAGATGAGTGTGGTGTCCCCTGAGGTGTCAGTTTTAATCAACACCATGTGCACTGTGTCACAGATAGACAACATGGTGGTGGCATCAGCCATTTTACTGGCATCACCTGGTCCGCAAGAAAAATACAAACAAAACATATGCATTTTGACATCTTATTCATTTAGTACACAATGTGCATTAAAAGAGGTTATTTCTGCTGAGAGATAAAATATGGCAGATGAATAAGAGACACCGGGTTTTCCCAGTCATAGCACAAACAACAATAAGGCACACAATCCTATAATAAATGGCCAAGCATAATATTTATGTCTCAGTTGTTTGACTGGGTTCTCTGCACCTTTTTTTAGAACTTTATGGAGAATGTTTAAACTATTGCTTTTAAGAAGACATAATGGGTCTGTGTTATTTCACTGATATTCACTTTGTGTTGGATAATGAAAAAAGAAAGTATTACGCTATTCTTTCTGGTTTACATATCATTCTTTAGCAGGTTAATGATTGAAAACATTCTTCAAAACTGTATCAAAATCCAGTTCAATGAAAAGCAAAAAGATTTGAAAATTATGTCTTGTCTTCCTCAGTCTCCAGATTTTCTCCCATTGAACTGCAGGGACGAACTGTATATTGTAACGTTACACTTAAAAACCCGTCACTTACATTTTCTTAAGGTTTTGTAATGCCTTCTTGTAATAAAATTTTTATTCAAGGGTGTTATTCCAACCCTCTGTCCTGTAGTGTTCTCAAAAAGAACACCCAAAAGAACAACAGTACAGAAGTGGATAAGTTTTGATTTTGTGGAAGGTACCTGGGCCATCTCTGTGTACTTCAAGAAGAAATCCCTCTTGTAAGTCGGGCTCACATGCACATGGCACAGGTTTTGAGCGAAAGCGCTGGTTGCGGAAGTGTATGTGGAGTGTGAAGGTAGAGCACACCTGACCTGGTAAAGGCTCTGGCTCCTGCAGGTGCTCAAGGAAGGCTTTGCCTCCCAGAACCTGTAGGTACAGGTATCTCCTCAGTGGACTGATACTGGCTAGGGAGAGAAAACAACAAAAAATATTGCACAAAATATTTTTTGAATTTATTACATGTTCTATAACACATAAGAAATGTACTTCAAACAGAGTACTCAGGCCTCACTTGTTTTAATCTGTGTAATTCCTCTCTCAGAGAAACGAGCTGGAGACCTGTTCCGAGTATCTGCCTCAGTCTGCAGATCTACCTAAAGAAAAATATTGTAAATATAAGAAAAGAAAGAAGAATTGCATATAACATGTGAAAGCCTACAATAACTGTGAAGATGACAAACCTATAGTGGGAGACACTTAATTTAATTAAACATTTTAAGGACAGCTGTACAAAAATACATTGAATCATGTGCAGATAAAAGCATGAGTACCCAATGCATATATACATATCATATTAGACCACGTATGAAAGGGACCCAAAAGCAACGCTTGCAGATGTGAAAATATGACTGTAAGCATTAGACAGGACCAGTTTCCCAGGCTTAGGTTTAATCTAAGCCTGGGAAAAGGTTTTTATTAGCTGCTAAATGCCACAGGAAGACCATCACCGTACCTAGATGGTGACTCCAATTTTGAAATGCATTGTTAAGTTCCAGGAAAGATAAAAACAAATATGAATATAAACCAATCACCAAGTCCTTCAGCTGTCCCATGACAGACTAAAAGGGAAATACTGAAGCAGACAGTAATAATATTACCACATTAGTGAAACTCAGCTCCTTCATGGCCTCTTCTACAATGCCCCTGCGCTGGAGAGCTGTGATAAGGTCTTCCTCAGAGAGTGGCTGATCTCTACGGTCCCCTTCGTTCCTCAGCGTTTCCGCAAGGACACCTCGAATTTTCCCATGGATATCCATCTGAATACATGAACACAAACTTCAGGGTGATCATAAAATGTTTAACTGAACTCACAAGCATAAAAAACTGTATTTGTGTGTGATCTGTTAGGCCCAACAGGGTGTGTGTGATCTGATGGAGGACTAAATCTCTGGTCGAATCTAAACTTTCTATCAGCTCTTAATTTTAATTCTAGGCTTCGTTGTATGAGGGACATGTTTTCTTGCGGACTACAAATCACATACGTATGTCGTTCTGGATAAGAGCACATGGCAAATGCTGTAAAAGTAAATCAAAATGTTAGCATTTTCTAGAGGGCCAACATTGATGTTCATCTTACTGCTTGAAGGTTTATGGAGTATAATAAACATGCACTATATTTTCATGAATTATTTCATTCTGCAGTATGTCAAAAAACTGATATATCACTTTTATCAGAAGCACAGAACTTATGGTTCTAGCTTTCCCTTGATGGACCCTGGGGTGGCCTAGTGGTTAGAGAGTTGCCCTTGTGATCAAAGGTCATGGGTTTGAATCCCAGGACTGCTGGTGGCACCACTGAGGTACCCTTGAGCAAGGTACTGTCGCCACACACTGCTCCGCGTGCTGTGTTTCTGAATGGATTAATGAGTTAAAATGCAGAGGAAGAATTTTGTGCTGTGGTGTGTTCACGAATGACTAATGGACCTTAATGGGACCCTGGTTATAAGAGTCTATAGGAGACATCCTATTTGAGAAGCAGAAAGATCATCGCAAAAATATTTTAAATAAACAAACAATGGACAAAACAGTTCCGTCTGGTATTTAGGAACAAGAGTAGCTCACATTTAGGTTCGCTGATGGCTAAATCTTTAATACTGCACAACGTAAACAAAAACTTTTGCTCGATGCCAAATCAGTTTGTGTCAAACACAAAGTTGGTCGTATACGATGCCAGTGGACCAGGCTAGTTAACGAGCTGCACACCAGTTTAGGAACAGTACAGAGCCTTTAGGATTTGTGTAATTTGGTAAACAACCCACTTTAATAAACGTACCTTCGTTAAATGATCCTGAATTATCTGTTTCAGTTCAGACGCTTTCTCCGGAGGCAGAGACATGTTTCAACAGACTGACAGCATTTATCAGAAAAAACACAAACTTCTATAATCGAACTTAAGACTTTAAAGTTAACGTCCACTTTCGTCACTCAATCCACTATTTAATTATTTATTAGAGCTACATTATTCCATATTTTAGTTTTTATCAGTTATTTCAGTTGTCAACACCAGCAGCTCCTCCTCCTCCTCTCGTTTAAATCCTGGCGGAACAGCCAACGGGAAAGTGGCTTCATCAAATCCAGTGCTGTTTTACCACCATTTATACACAACACATAAATAATTTGGACATATTGTTGAATAAAATATATAAAGTGTTTTTGTATGATGTAAAAAATAATAAAATGAGTAACTTTTGTTCAATTGTAGATTTTATTCACTCTATTTAAATCAGGCGTTTCTTAGACCACTACGATGTGTAGGAATGACCTTTTTGTAGTTTTTTGTCATGTAGTTTTTGTTTGGTGATTATACTTTTTTATATATATATAAATTCGTTGGGAATTGAGACCAAAATAACGTTTTACACAAGTGTAAAACGCTAGTAGTCAAAAGTGATATAAAACTGAACAAGACTTAGGGAACAAACTGCTGGTTTATTACTAGTTCCGTGTGAACACGGTAAAATTATTACTCAGGTTCACCAAGTGAAGCAGTAGGCAGCCAGGAACACAGCGCCCGGAGAGTAGTGTGTGAGGACAGCAATTTGCTCAAGGATGCCTCATTGGTGCCACTAGCAATCCTGGGATTCAGACCCACAACCTTCTGACTCCCTAACCACTAGCTGCCCCAGGCATTGGCTGGATTTAAACCCACATGGCAGGGGAGAGTTTTACCACGGAACCATTAATGCTGCGCCGGGTATCATTTGAAAGAACTTTTACATATAGACACAAAATATTGTCAGTTTTTGAGGACGCTCATGTTCTATTTATATGGAGCAGAATTCACTCTATTTGGTGGGTTTCTGCCAGGGGCTCCAGTTTCCTCCCACAGTATAAAAGACATCACGTAAGGTGAACTAGAGATGCTGAAGGTGTGACTGTGCATGTGAATGTATTTGTCTGTGTGTCTGCCCTGTGATTGACTGTAAACCTTTCCAGGGTGTTTCCCTGCTGGGATAGAGTCCAGCATATTTTCACCCTGGGTTAGGATTAGTTGCTGGATGAACAAAAATAGGTTTCTCAGCATAGCATGATAGAAATGACAAGGCATGTGATTATACTAGTGATATCTAATAAAGATGAAACAGAAATCAAAAGGAACAAAAGACAAGAATAAAAATAACAATGGTCCAGGGTCATTCTGGCTGAACTCAATAAATGTTAGGTACCGTTCATACTTGATCATCTCAGAATTGTGTCATTTTGTGACATTTTGTTTGGGCCAATATTAAAACTCTAAAATTTCTCTCGACTAGCTCATGAGTTTAGGAGTTACACTGGCTGGAAATTTAATGAGATTTTTCCTTTGCTCACAGAAAATGTTTGGCCATTTTCAGGAGGTTGTATCTTTGCACTGGCAACACTCAAGCACCTGAAAAAATTAGAGAAATACAAGTCTGTGGTCTAATTCTAAATATGTAATTATTAGTATGTAGAATGTACTTTAGATTAAAACACTAAGCATGTGACTCTTGTTCTAAAGACCATATTTCTGTCAGGATTGTAACTATGGTCACTAAACTTTTTTTTTTTTAGCATGTATTCAGTATTCCACACCCTACAAATGTGGATGGAATCCTCTGATATCAAAAGGTCTGCACTACAGTCCACCCAACATCAGGAATTTCCAGGTCAGCGGTCGTGCTACAGGCCCAGAATCTCAAGAGGTAGTAAAAGATCACTGGTACCTGTTACAGTTATAATAAGTTCACATTACAACATATTGCAAATACAGTAAACCCCCAACATTCACAAATATGTGATGTGGTAAAAATGCCTACAAATGTCTATTTTATAGTGTAAACCCTATGCCCCCAAATATGCCTTCAAAACACTTTTAATTTCATGTTAAACTTAGCTTAATACATTACCCTTAAAGAAAATGTAAAGGTAAACCCGTATCCTTACAGTGTACACTGTCGTCTCCCAAAATACCAATGTTACCCCTTTATAGACTGTACTGTAATTCATGAAAGTGCCTTTTCTTTGGTATAAGCAGGGCAAATACAGTAATAAATTAATTTACAGTAACAAAAATACAGGACTAATCAGCAGTAAGGCAGCCAATCAGCAGTAAGGAAAAATGAATAACATCCTCTGATTGGGTACTTTCAAACCTGGTGCCTCTAAATAAGGTGACTGTGACGTCCGGGCCTCGTCCGTCATGACCCCTTGTCCTCCTGCTGGTTGTTTATGTTTGGGTGCGGAGCAGCGGAGGCTCAGTTCGTTCAGGTGTCTGCTTGCTTTGCTTACCGCTGTGCCCAAACATAAACAACCAGCACGAGGAGAATGGGTGTGGCGGACAAGGCCCTGACATCACAAAAGCAAAATAAAAATACAGAGGATATCTGCGGTTTCCGAATGAGCGGGTGTTTACTGTATATATATAAAAACAGAATGGTGTTATCTTTTTTAAGGATTTTATTGAGCTTCAAATTGTCAAGCTTTTTGTGCCCAGAAATTTCATTTATGCTGCTTGTGACAGTGAACACTCACTAACGTCCTTTGCATGAAATAACGTGCTGTTTTGACTACCAAATTTATGCCTGAAAAAAAACACACGTAACTCTGACTCAAAAGCAATTCAATATTAGCTCAAAGGACAAAAAATATACATTTTTTTATGGCTGTAATGACATTTTAGATATTTTACTTATCTGTGATTTGGCAAGTTCTTTATTGCTTCCTGTTACTTTGTTTGGTTGATTTGTTTCTTTTCCTGTTTAATATATTATTGTTATTGAATTATAAAATTTATAATCAGAACACAAAGAAACAAGAAACAATAAAAAACAGAAATAGAGCCTCTGGAATACCGGTTAAAATTGATTAGAAACACATTCAGATTTTTTTTTAAACTTGAAGTTGTGTACATGTTACAAGCTAAATAAGTACAAATATTTGGAATTAGGCCAAAGACTTGTTTTTCCTCCTTTTTCCAGGTCCCTAGATGTTACTGTTGCAAAGTTACAGCCATCTGAAAATGCCAACCGAGCATTTTTGTAAATGAAAGAAAAATCTCATTAAATTTCAAGCCGGTGTAACTCCTAAACTGCAAGAGCAAGGCCAGAGAAGTTCTGGATTTTTCATACTGGCCCAGGAGCAAACAAAATGTGACAAAAATGCTCAGAATATCCCACCCCAGTAAGAATAATAGTAAATAATCTGCTGAAATCAAGGAAAGTATTGTCTGCTTCTGCCAAAATGTCATGTTTATCAGTTGGCTGGCAAAATCGTCCAATATAATTTTATTGCTAAAAGTGTAAGATCACAGAAGCTGAAATTAATGGTTTCTGAAAAACCTCTAATATACACTTCAAAAGGTAGGTCTGATAGAACAGTTTGTGAACAACACCTACCTTTTAAAGGGGCTAAAGGTGTATAAAGTGTGTATAAAGAAAGGGGTTTTTCATAATGGCTATCACTCCTTTTATCATTTAGTTGCCTTTCAAATGTCCCGAATTTTGGCTATGAGCATTTAATTATGTGCCCATTGTTGTTGGCTTGCTAACCCTTGTAGTAAATTTCACTGGTCCATGTGGTGAGTGTACAAACCTTATTTTTCTCCAATCTCTCACAGTAGCAATAGAAAAAAAACAGCAAGAAAGCTGGATCCAATAAGAAAACCACAGGCTTCAGAATTAAATTAAGTATTTCCCTTTATATAGTTCACTGTGGTTGATGGATGGAAATGAATTAGTCTTCCCCGTTTGGTATCTTAATTCAATAACCATGCCATCGGTAGCCACTTCTGCAAATGCTGGATAAGTTCCAGGAACTGAGGCTGTATAAGGCCTCTCATTTGGTTCACATTGATTTCACTTATCCAACAAATCAATATTAACTCCAGACAACAGCCCTCAAAGGAAAAATAAAATCTATATTTAGTTTTGGAGATTATGTTGAAACAGGGTCCAGAAACCATGCATCCTGTAATATTCATCATAACAGGGCTTGAAAATGACCTTAGCTTTACAAAACAGAAAGGTGGATTTGTGTGAAGTATCTAAACTAATAAAAGGTACACTAAAGGATTTTTAGTGAAGCTTCACCAAAAATGTCTCTCCGCTGAGATAAACAGACAAAGTACAAATTTCCTTGTTCAGCTGTTTTTACTATATACATTATTGTTTCAATATTGGGCATGACCAATATTATTATTACCAATGGTATTCAGTGACAAAATCTATCATCGGTTCATTACTAAAAACTCCTGAGATAAAGACCATGAACTGAAACAAATTCTGGATTCTGATGAACTGTAAGGGATAGCACTCCCCATGCTGAGCCACACATACACTTAGCTTTTATCCAATATAAATCCAGGGAGTGATTTACCAAAACAGATTCCTATGAAACAGCGCCTTTCTGAGACTAACATCCATGTTCTATACTAGATCTAATGGATCAAGCTTCCTAACACTGTACATGTGTTAAGGCTGGTTGCTTGAACTGTAATGGAATTACTAAAGTAAATTTGACATTCAAGAAATCAGGCAGAACGTCCTAGTATGAATGTTTCTGTCCAAAAAAAAAAAAAAAACTCTCCACAAACCAGGGACTGGTGAGCATCTCTTTTCTTGCAAACTCCAAGTGTCTCATTATCAGACAGTTCTTTGACTTGGGTCCCAATGTGAAAAAAAATGAGGGGATAGAGTCTGTATGATGATGTGGTGTCATTGGGAGAGAAAAGCCCAGCACATGACCAGTCCTAGTGCTAGAGCTGCCCCAGCTCCTACATTTAAGAGAATGGGTCTCCAGTACAGCCAGTTCTCCTTCTTCTTCTCCGATTCACTCAGCTTCATCTTCATCTGCTGAAGCTTCTGTGCTGTGCAGGCTACTCGTTCCTCACGATGCCTCTTGCGCAGGCTATGAGGGGAAAAAGGCGGTTTAATGTTAAATCAAGTTGAATAGCATAAGTGGTTTTCCAGGTGAGGTGAAAAGTCCAATTCCTGTAAAAGTCAGCTGTTTTTTCTTAGTTTTTTCATTATTAAAATGAAAGAAGGCTTTCTAGCCCTGACAGAAAATACAGTCAAACTGGTGTATTTTGTATGAATAATAAACACACTGTCCTCTAGTTTTGTAAGACTGCTCTTTAAATCTATTGAACATAAAGTCTCATACACTGTAACTAATTAGTGACCATTTTATTTTTCACCTTGTATCCTGAAGGGACAGCTCTTTTTTTCTTTTTTTTTTTTAAAGTTGTGCACTATGGTTTTTGGTGAAATTTTGTCACCTGTCAGACAGGGGTGGAGTGGCTCTTATGTGGTATTTCTGACTAACGCTGGTGGGGCAATGAAAACAGTTTAAGTTGTTCAACCCACTGCCCCAAAAACTACCATGTAAACCAAGAGGTTATTGAAAATTGTCCCGAGATGTCATTACCAGCGCTCCACATCCAGTTTTTTTTTTTTTTGTAAGCCAAGCAAGGTAAAGCTAAAGCAGCCTATTGCTCAGTAACCAAAGCAGCTCAGTAACTACATATGATAGCTAGATATGAAGCCAACCGCATTACACCAAACCCAGATTTAGCTAACTAACCCAAAAAATATAATTTGCAGAAGAGCTCTCTAGCCAAGCAATGATGTTCCATTGAAACACAATATCATACTTCTCTGATTTTAACTCCATTCGCTGCTCTTCCTTTGGCAGCTCTATCCGGTCCCCTTCTCCTGGCTCTCCCATCTGTCCATTCAGTTTGTCTGGGGGCCTTGTGTTGTCTCTGGGGGAAGACCTCAAGTAAGCTTCTGGCTCCTTGTCCTCTTTAGACAGCTTCGGCCACTGGTGCTGCTGTACAAACGGAAACATTAAACACTGCAGATTCTGTGCGCAGCTTAGAATCGGTCGACAAATCTTTTTTTAGACAAGTCATTAAAGGAAACACAGTTGTATTTTTGCATATCAGCAATTTCCACAATGTTCTGTCTCCTTGTGTGACCACAGACTACACTATGTAGTTTCATCACTTCTGAAGTTGCTTAATTGAGCATAACAGAAATAGCCATTTAAATGGCAAAGATTAAACAAGAAACCTCTAAATAAATATTACAGAGATCTAAAAATATTCTGGATCAACTGTGTGTGAATATTGCTCCACATTAACAAAGTGACAATACAGCTCAGAGTATCCAAAACTGAAACTTAACTAATACTGTTAAACTTGCCATATGATTGTCATTATGTACACTACCTGGAGAGAGGAGTCGCCCAAGATGCCTCTGGCTCCTTCTCTGATAGCCATGTAAGAGAAGCGAAGCTGGTCTGAGGTTTGGATGAGGCCCATACGATATTCCCTCATGTCCAAAAGCACTTTTTGTATATCAACAGACAAAGGGTCCTTCCTCTTTTCCATCTGTATAAAGTGATTTATATAATTTTGACTAAAAAGATTTCCATAAAACAAACTGGCTGATTACGTAAAACCACTGACCAACAGTGTTTGATTCGAACTTTACAGTGCTAAAAAGTACTTTAATACCCTGAACTTTCCTGAAACATAGTCAGTTTAAAACATTTAGTTGAAAAAACAAGGAAGCCTTAAGGGAAGGCCCTTACCAGGACAAGGCAGGTGTCAACCAACGAGAATGTTCCAGATCGGCCAATCCCTGCACTGCAGTGGACCACAGCTGGACCATTCTCAGGCTCTAATGAACCTGATTCTCTGACCTTGAATAAGAAATTGAGGAAAGATGCAGGAGACTCAGGGACCCCAAAATCAGGCCATGTGGTGTAATGGAAGTGGTAGAGGTCTCTGCTCTCTCCTGTCTACAGATAAAGCAGAACAACACTGACATTACAAAGAGTAAACATTTCGAACACAGGGAGAAAAATCAGTAACAAACATGTATGGAAGCTGGAAATGATATTGGAGATCTGCAACAAAAACAGAGCCAGTCTCTACAAATTACTGAAAGAGACTGTTAGTCTGTTAGCTATCTCCAGTTACAATGAATGTAAGTTAGAAATAAAGGAGTCCGTTAACAGCAATCCGTAAACACAAAGAAAATGCACCAGTGTCGTTTTCAGCACGGGTTATTGTCTAGTTTGAAATTAGACTTATTGTCTAGTTTGAAGTTGTTAAACAGAATCACAGAACACGTCCCTTTTTTCAACATAAACCTTGTTGCTGTAGCTGCTGAATTACATTCATGTTGTTTGTATTATTTTGCAGAACTATGTAAAAAAAAAATAAGTGTCTGGAGCATTGATTTGTGATGGGTCATATCGGTTTACAGCTGGGTTCCTTTTCTATTCTAATGTAAGCTTCTAAATATTGTGGACTGCTGGTCCTGTTTTTCTATTAAAGTCAAGTTTTTTGTTACATTCCCTATTGTTCACACACTGAGTATCTCAGCCTTCATCTTATGTTTCACTAAGAACAGTTTTTCACTTCCTCACACCCATCACCACGTTCTGACCAGGATGTGAGTGATACCATATTTAGCAGCCTTAATGGTTCCTTTAAGCGTGGTCTACTTTAGAGCCCCTGGGGTGATTTCTTACAAACTGTTGTCTGTTAAACTGCTTATTTAGTATTAAATGTTAACTTCTTGGAATTAGTTCTATTATGAGAACATCAATAAATACTAAAAAGACTTGGTTTGAGTAGGTAACGCTAAAGCACAAGAGTGCATCTTACTTTGGTGTTTTGAAGCTCCAGCTGTCTGATTGTGTAATATGATTTGACATCTTCAGACTGGAGAGTCACCACAAACCCTGTGTCACTGAAACCCATTTGTCTCTCTTCCTCTGAGGGCCAGTACTGTGCACATTTCTCCTGTCAAAGATATAAAAAAAATGAGTGATTTGACCTGTGCCAACCCTAAACACACACAAACATGCAGGCGAGCAGTAAACATACACCAATGAGCCACTTGATTAGAAACACCAATCTTGTATCTACACTAATTGTCCATATCAACTCCATTTACCATACAGGTGCAGTTTGTAGTTTACAGATACAGACTGTACTCATCTGTTTCTCTGCATCATTTGTTTTTTAAGATGTGAATCAATGGGTCAGAACCAGCACTCAGAAGGTATTATGTGGGTGGTAAATCAGTTCAACAGCAGTGACACTGACATGCTAGTGATAGTGTATGTGTGCTGCACAGAGTGGATCACACACACACCGCAGTGCTGTTGGGGTTTTTAAACACCCCAGTGTCACTGCTGGATTAAGAATAGTGCACCAACCAAAAATATCCAGCCAACAGTGTCCTGGTGGCCAAAAACCAACAACTGATCACGAACACAAACTGTGCAGCTTCAGATAAACTATCATCAATAATTTTACATCTGCAAGAAAAAGTTGGACCAATAGGTTCGATGTGTCTAATAAAGTGGAAAGTGAGCGGACACTGTGTTTAAAAACTCCAGCAGCACTACCGCATGTGAACATGTGCATGTCTGGTAATTACAGGGGGTCCTAAACGAAGTGGCTCATCTGTGGGAATATATGGGAAAATAATGCTAGCAACATTCACTTACAGTGCCTTTTTCTACGACTCTGTTGAGCATGATGACTGCTTTAGACCGCTGCTCCCAGATCATTAACCAGAAGTGACCACAAGTGTTCCTCAAGGGTCCCTTTGCATCGGAAACATGTCATGGAATCAACTACGTATACAAGAATTAAGACAGTGCTTTGGACAAGAAAGTGTAAACAAGGACTCACGGTAAGAGTGTGAGGGTATTTGCAGTGGCATGAACTCCTGCTCTATACTTGCTTAATCCAGTGATTTATTCATGTGCAACAGCTACATTCAGTACGAAAGCAAAATACTACAGAACCCCCTTTTTACTTTCATTAACAATCAAATTTGGATTCTCTTTTGCTAAATCTCTATTGATAAATTAAGAGATTAATTTACCAAGTCATTTTCTAGCTTCTATCTGTTTGCTAAGGCAGTTTCAGATATCATGTGTGCCTAACAAAATATAAAATTTTAGATATGATCATATTGGGTAAAATATTGCCATTATGAGAATCAGAAAACTTTGTTTATCCCGGCGGAAATTGTTTAACAGCTTATATGGTAGCCGTTATGATTTTTAGTACATGTTGGTGTACAAGACCATTTTAAACACCAAATGTTTGTAGTTTTATGTCCTTTGGAAGCCTACTGAAGGTCTAGTTCCTGTCAAAATTTAGCAGCACACTTTTCCCCCCAAAAAAACAAAATCATGTCCATTTTCTAGAGGAAATGTTGGGCTATTAAAGGCATAAAGTAAGACTCTTTAGGCTCATGTGGCTATTCGAGAGAATGCTTTTCTTTCCTACAGTGGGATTAGTTTCAGACACTGTGACAGGCCAAGAATCCCACTGGATACCAATCAGTCAGCAATACATGACTTTAAAGTGCAGCAGGGCAACAAAGCCAGAAAGACAGACAGAAAGACTTTTGAACATTACAACACACAGGAGGTTTGGAGCAGCTTCATGGTCCAGTGGTGATTTGTAGATGACAAGGCATAACATTATCAAATGCTGTTACAGTGTAACTCAAAAAAGTATTATTAAATTATATAAGTTAAACCAGAGGGTGGTTAGAAGCATGTTACTCATATTACTCTGCACATTAGCAGCTGTTTCTACCTTTTTCATTTCAATGAATATTACATCACTCTGCAGAGCTGATTAGCACTATAGCAGTACAGGGAAATACACAAGAATCATAAACTCTACTGAGAAAATCATTTCAACGGAGCAGTTAGTGCTTAAAAGACCAATTCTTCAGACTTACACATCAAATGAGGTCAGTTATAGAGATCACTCATACCTGTGTTAGTATGTAGCTTCTTTGGGCATCCTCCACGTTTATTAGGCTTGCATTTATATAGTCGTTTTCTGAATTTTCTAATCTTACCCGGCTGTGATCATCTAAAAGAGACATGGTGTTATCGACAGAAACTAAAAACAACTTGCATACTGTACAATTAATTTATTTAAAGTAAATATATTTATTTAAAGTATACATACATATAAGCAAAACACAGTCCATCTGCCATACAACATTGCAAGGTTCAAAATCTATTCAAAACAGGATCATGTCATATTTATTCTTTTCACTTACATGGACTGACATCTCTGTATCTGTTCCTGTTTCGATTTTCTGGAAATTTTGCCACTTTGTAGGAACACTCTTGAGACTGATTGCGGATTTCCTATTTAAAATAACAATAAAGATCTAAACAACAACAACAATAAAAAAACAGTAATCACTACGAAAATAACTGTACTCAGAGGATCAGGGTTTTTACTGCTCTAAACTAAAATACAGCCCGCAAGTCTTTTATGATCAACCATAAAAACAGAGTAGAGTAATTCTAAGACAAAAAAAATAGGCCATCCTTGTGTCAGGGAGTGTAGAGCTGAGGTGAAGTGTATACTAGGAACAACAGACTTTTCTGACAAGTACACACTTTGTAGCACCAAACTCTTGGTCCTACTCTTGGTGGATTTCCCATTTAAAACAACAATAATACAAATCTAAACAACAATAAGCAGTAATCTCTATTAAAGTAATTGTACTCAGAAGATCTGAGTATTTACTGGGGGGGGGGGGGGCTAAAATAAACATATATGCATGCGGTCTAAACTGAAATACTGCTAAGCAAGTCTTTTATAAACAATCACAGAAACAGCAATATGGATAGAGTAATTCTAGAGTAACTCTAGCAGAAAAAATAGGCTGTTCTTGTGTCAGGGAGTGCAGTGCTGAGGTGAGGTGTATACTAGGAACAGCAGACTCTTCTGACTCTGACACACACAAACACACACACAGGCTTGCTTCTAAAGAAATCCCCCTCCAGTTCTGAGAAAACATATCAATGCACGTTTCACAGGAAGCCTGAGTGCAGCTCATGTGTGGCAGCAGCAGCAGCAGCGCTGTGCAGTAATGTTCCTGAAATGAAACACTACAACACGGCAATTTCTCAAAGTAAACACGTATCTTTAGTAGAGGACATGTGCATGTCTCTATATCTATCGCCCCAACACGTAGAAACAAACACACTGAATTTAATATAAAGAGCTGTCAATTCGATTACTTTCATATTTCAGGGCCTAGGAAAAAAGACACAGCGTGATAACCATGGAAAACATGATTAACCAATTGCCAGCAAAACAGAGCCAGTATTATGGTCCGAAATGTAGAGAAAACCTGCATCGGTTGACAAACATAATTAAGATTACAGCGCCAGCTATAGCTCATCAGGGTTTCTAGGTATCCAACGCATGCGCAGCTCTGACATCTCTAGAACAGCCAGGCTATCAGCTACAGCTAGTCTTGTGTTTGTTGTTCGTTTTGATTCCATTATACACACTTAACGTCACACTTCTTCAAAATGTAATCATTGATAAACTCACGTTATAGAGATTTTGCCACTGCCCGGGCGAATCCGCGTCCTCGAACTCCTCCTGATCCATTTTTAGTCAATACAGGGTTAAAACAGTGGTTTAAAAATAAACCCTGGTGTCAAATTCTGCTCAGGAGCCTTCACAAACGTCTGATCATATTTTCCGAGGTAAGTGTGAGGTTAAAGAAGCACGGAGGAGCTCGCACAGCAGGCTTTAATTCGTCCTGGTCAAAGAGGATCAAGCGAGTCTGAGCTCCAGTCCGGCGGAGCAGCTTCCGTAGCTCAACTCGAAGCCACGCCCCCTTTACAGCAGGGGTACATTCACATATATAAAACGTGTATCACTGTTTTCAGTAAAATGGCCCGTAGTCACACGTGAATACGCTACGGCGCAGCATACAGTATGAAATTCTTTGTCTGCATTTAACCCATTCACGAAGTGAAGAAGTGGGCTGCCACCGAGGGGCGCCCGGGGATCAGTGTTTGGGGACGGTACCTTGATCAAGGATACCTCAGTAGTGCAACTAGGAGTCCTGGGATTCAAACCACAACCTTCTGATCACAGGGGGCAACTCCCTAACCACTAGGCCACTAGCTGCCCCAGGTGGATCAGAAAATTGGCAAGAGCTTGAAGGATGCGTAACTCAATAAGAAAGAAACTGTATTCTTTAATTTCTTCCATTATTTTGTTCTACTTTATTTTGTATTCTATCTCTCTAAAGCACATTAAATGATCTTTTGTGTATGCGCTATAATGTGCTATATAAATAAACGAACTAATGAGAACTGCAATAGCACTGCTTAGTGCTGATCTGATAAAATACCTGTACCATGTTTAGTGTGCACCTTGAAATTAGGGCACAAAAAGGTTTTGTCTGAAGGTTTTTGCCCTTATACTGTATGAACTGGTGGGAAATACATTATATGGACAAAAGAACTGGGACAAACTTCTTAATTATTGTTACTTCCGGTTAAGGGCATTCTTAATGCTTCAGCGTACCAATACACTTTGGACAACGCCATGTTTCCAACTTATCTATTCCAGCATGACTGTCCCACCACCTTTAAAAATGACGAGATGTGTTTTTTGGTCAGGTGTCCCAATACGTTTGTCCATATAGTGTAATTCTTTATGACCTGCCGTTTAAAAAGCATTCGCGTGGCTGGCCGGAGCAGGAGTAGTAGCCCAGTCAGAGACGCCCATCCGTTAAAAAAGAGAAAACAATTTAGTGCTTAAAGAAAGCAAGTGCATAAAAAACCCAATATCCCCTAATTAACCAAACACAGTGGGCAACAGTAATCACCCAGTTTGGTTTATAGCTGCATGTTAAACTCCCACTTCTATCCACATGCTGCTCTCACACGTCACTCATTCACAGCTGCCAATGATGAACGCTTAATGAGATAATACGGTTTATCTGTTTGGCCTACTATGCAATAACGTGAGCCAATCCCCAGACAGGCATGATTGTGTGCCCTTTTCCAGCCACACTCAGGGAATCCACATAAAAAGAAGCTACTGGGTGCACTGGTCATTTATTTTCTATGCAATTAACCATGAGGGGCATTCGTTCAGGCCTTTGTGTGCTGTTGATGGTTGCGGTGTCTTGCTCAGGTAAGCTGTTGACTAATGGCTTTATTGCTTATTCTGATTATTTAACCCAGTATGCAATGTTACTTCTTTGAGAACAGTGATTTTTTTTTTTAAAGCATAATTCAGCAAAATGTGCAGTGCAACTGAACACAAGATAAAGTCATGTTCCTGTTGTGCAGCATTATGGTTGCTATAATCCTGTGAGCATGTGCAATCATGTCTGTCTATGGCTGGGTTTGCATAAGAAGTGAAGCTGATTTGGACTTTAAATGCTGATGTTGCTGTAGGTTTTTGCTCAGAACAAAAATGGGCTATTGAGCTGTTTCAGGACTGAAATGATCTTTATAAGACTAGCAATCTGTTTTAAACTGTTTGGGTCTGTATCTGATAATCATCTGTTGTGAGCTGACATGATTGGGCTGAAAAGTAAGTTTACTAAATGTTAAAATTAAAGTCAGTCTTGCCTAAACTATTGACTGAATTATGTCTAAAGCCAAATGGCTTTAGTTGTCGAAGTAACAATTGGGTATTCAGCTTAGGATAAGATGGAGGTTCAGGAATGAAACTTACGTTCTCATTCAAACTGGGTTGTCACTGTTCATCCAAGGTATTACTAAATAAAACTAATCACTTTTGACTAACCAGTTTCTACAATGTTTTCCCCTGTTGGACATGAATGGGTTCATTGTAATATTTGTGAGGTGACAAACTTGAAAGTAAGACATCCAGGTCTTGTTAAAGATCACTTTAGTAGTCAGGTGGACTTGACTTCTCACATATGTAATGGCTTTGGTTCCTAGGACAAGCTCTCCAATGTTTTCGGTGTGATCTCGGATTCTGGGATGTGTGCTACACCACCAAAACAAACTGCAGTCATGGAGAGCAGTGTTTTGTTGGAATTGGTAAGGCAGGTAAGTGAGGTATTCCTGTTTTTAAGGCACTGCATGAGCCCTTGAGTCAGGTGTGATAACCAAGAGTTGGGACTGAATGGTGTGTTGTATTTCAGCTTCTGTCCTGGACATAAAAGTGAAAGGCTGTCTTCTTGAAAAGGACTGCAACAAGACCACCATTGTGGACTTCCCTTCAAATAAGACCCTCTACACCATAACAAAGACCTGCTGTGATGAAAACTACTGTAATGGAAGCCCTGTGGTTCAGATGACCACCTTCACTCTAATAGCACTGACCATTGTCCATATAACTGATGTCTTGAATTTTTTCATGTAGTCTTTAATGTATATTTGGTTTCTTATGCACTTGGGCTGTTTATTGAGGTTTTGCCACTTTGTTATATTCATCCTAAACAGTGGACTTGTTATCCATTCAGCCTTTGTTTTAAAGGTAATCCTTTGGTGGGGAAACCTCATCTTGAATAGTGGAGTGTAAAAATGAACCATGTGCAGCATGGATGGGAAGCTTTAGGATTGGTAATACATTGTAGAGAAACATGAAATTTTGAAGATGTTGGCATTAAATGAGTAGTGTTTTAATCGTATTGGTCTGTTTGTGATTTGTGTCTTTAGCAGTGTAAATTTTCATGGGATCTATTGAATAAATTGTGCATTTTGAAATGTTAGTTTCCTGTGTCAAGTGTTGTCTTCAAATTGTACTAGTCACTCGCCCAACCACACAGCCCATGTATGGAAATTGAGTACATGCGGTCAATTCTGACTGTAATGCTGCGAAAACCCACATGTTTTCGCACGTTATTCTTGTGTCTGTGCAGTCATCGCATAAGCAATTTCCTCTGGGATCAAGCAATACTTTTTACTGTCTTCACACTCTGCTGTAAACAGCAAGTGACAGAATGTAGAATTAGCTGTTATTCCAACAGCGGTGTGGTTATGCTTAAAAAGAATGTGAACATGTGTGAAGGTTGAGGTAGGAATACTGAAAACAGTGGCTGAACATGTACAATAGACCGGAATCGCTTAAAAAGAAATTGAAAATGTAAACCAACAAAAATAGAACATGCCTTTTAAAAAAAAAAAAGTTGCTTATTTGACTTGGTTTACCCCCCTTTTTTGACAGATCACAACAAACAACTGGGACCTTGAAAATGCAAAGGCTTTTCTCAATTGTTCAAAATCAATCCCACTGCTTTAACTGGAAAAGCACTTTGGGTTGACACCCATTGTTTTTAAAGGTGCTATATTAAAAGTGGCTGGACATCTGCCAACTTTTAACTGTATCATTAAACAAGGTATTAACACCCCCAACCCCCCCCTCCAAAAAAAAAAAAAATCCTGGAAAGATGTTTCACTTATTCCAAGATTGTAGTAATGGACCAATATCAATATTTAATGTTTACTTTTGATTATTCTGCAAAATGTTCAGAGACGTTTGTACCAGCCTTGATGCAGAAATAAAGGTGATTAGTTTTTTTTTTTTAAACTAGCAGTAGGAAGATTTGCCTTAAGTGAGAATTCAGTTCAGTGCATCAGAGCAATTAGTCAGCAACCCTCTGTTCGAGTGAAAGTCAGTGGATCTCTAACAAAGTTTTGCTTTTGAAAGAGGAATTTGCCTGGGATGCTGCCTTAGCCCCACGTTGTTTGCCATTTATATAGGACCAATGGTTTAAGCAAATCAACCAGAAATATTTAAATTAATATTTCATGAAACTAAATGAAAGTGTTTTTTGGAAAAAATAATTATACTCTTTTCCCAGGAGTTGAAACACAGGTGTATGTGTGTATGTATATGCAGGGCAGTGGAAGCACTACAAAAACGGTGCCAATTTTGGAATAAAGTTTTACCTAGATTTATTCAGGATGGGAAAAGGATTTGGACCTAGGATGTGGTACTTAGCGCTCCAGCTAACAAAGGATAAAAGTAAAATGGCACTTCCAAATTCTAAAGAATGTTTTTATATAGCCGATTTGCATCCTGCAATTTGCTGGTATGAATTTAATTATGCAAAAAATTGAAACATGTTCAGAAGGCTCTCACAGTTTCCAAATTCAGATTTCCATGGGAGAAAAATACCTCCCTACAAACGTAAGTAAACTGGACTTTTAACATTTCTAATTTGATTTCTTCTTGTTAGACAATACAAAGAATACTGAGCATGGTGTATGCTCTCTGGTAATTAATTGAAACTTGAGATAAATAAAGCAAGATTTAAATAATGGTTAAGATACAGAAGATAAGATAAACCTTTATTGGTCCCACATGTGGGAAATTTGCATTGTCACGACAAAGTGTACAGTACAAATTTAAGAGCAGCAAAAATAAAAAACAATAGAATAAAAACTAACAAAAGTACACAAACAATCTGGAAATATAAATATGGATGTGTGTATTGAATAATATATATGTATATGTATGTATATGCAAACTGAGTTGAGTATATGTATGTATATATGTACAGACTGGACATACTTGCAACTTAGTGATTATTATATCAGAAAAGCAAAATTAGAAAATGTTTAAAAAAAATCATTCTTTATTATTAATTAAATAATAAGCAAATGTTTGTTGCTGCTACAACCAGGTTGGAGACAATGTGATATTTTTGTACAAAGCATACTAATATTTTTTGTAGTCAAAATTAGATTAGTTTTTGGGAAATGCTCCCTACCACTCCCTTACAATCCAAAAAGAATAATGATATATCTGGGCAACATGTTAGGAGTTGTACTGAGGAATGGCTGATACTTCTGAAGTATTGTTGCATTATATGCATTATATACATCATCCTGAGCTATAACTAACAGACAGACGGCCCAGTGCAGACCTCACAGCTCTGCTTGTGCCCAACCGTATTCCAAGATAAAGGTAAAATAAGGCTGTTTATCCCTGCCAGTGAAATGTTTCCTGAACTGAGAGCAATGGTACAGATTTCTTGCCATGCATTTTTGCATGTCATCTAAAGCTTAAATCAAAACCTTAAAATCATTCTCACACTAAGCACAACCACATGTCTTCTCTCCTGTGTTAAATGTTTTTTAAGTCACTCAGACAGTTAAAATCTTCCCACATTGAGAACAGTGGTAGAGCTTCTCTCCTTTAGGATCGTGCTTGTGTCTTCATCGACTGTCTAAACATTTTCACACACTGAGTGCATTTGCATGGGATTGGATTGATTTTCCTTTAGTGTGGATAAACTGATGCTTTTTAAATGCACTGACTGATTAAAATGCAAACTCCCTCACTCATATTGCGCGTTACTGCAAATTCTGCTTATACTGCGTATTTTTCTTTATCAGAGTGAGTGTCGTGTGCTGAGACTGTTGGAACCCGAGGACCCCTTCTGTATCAAGGGGTTCCTTGTGGAAGCCCAGTATTACAGTCAGAAACCTGGTCTGACTCAATCAGTGCTTCATTAAATTACATCAGGTGAGTTGCTGATGGTATTTCACAAATCTAAACAATAGCTGGAAACACTAAGGAGAAATCTGGAATCGAACCTGTGTTCTCTTTACCAGCTCACTAAATATTAAATATATAACCACTTTTTACAAAGAGTAACTCTTGATACTCTTTACTGCTTTCTTGCTTGTTTGCATTGTTTCCATCTCTACTTCAACAAAGAAAAATTAAGTTCATCAGATAAGATGTGTTTCTCTCAGTCTAAAGAGTCTAAAGGTCAGTCTGATTTTAACGAGTAAACTAAACCGTAACACAGAAAGCGGCTTCTTTGCTTTTTTTCAGACTGGCTCATTTCTGTGTTTTCAAAACAGTCCTGCATTACTGCATCTGTTGTTTGCAGGTGATGGCCCTGCTTTCAGACCGCTCAAAGGGAAATTCCCCAGAATTGTTCTGAATTTCTGCACATTTCAATCAGTTAAACAAAGTCATTCAGGGACATTTGATGTGAAATGGCACAGGAACTGACTCAGATTTATTTACAGTTTTGGTGATGGTGGATGTGATGTCTACAGTGCAAACATTGCCATTGTATTTACCAACCAAACTCTAGTAAACCAACACATGTCTTCTGAGGATTTATATGTAATACTAACAGCGGCAAAATAGTGGTAAATCTTTGGAGGTGATTTTGACCTGCATGTACTTCTCTGCCATTACTGTATTTTAAAACCAAAAATCAAAATCATATCACAAAACTACAGTAAAACAATGTATGGGCACCACACAGTGTTTTCATATCAACTGAACATTTAAGGTTTTTAAAAGGGCATTACACCCTTTAGACATCTGGTTCTGATCACCACCACTGTGAGCAATTCTGGCTGGGTAGGTTTCTTTGGAACAAACCACAAGTATGACCTTGTTTTAGCAAATAAATTATGCTGAAATTTTGGAAAAGTCATGGACTTTACCTTTTCACCCATTCTATAGCAAGTAAAAATATCATTAATACAAGTAAAATGTGAATTTTGACATTTAAAAAAACAAATTCTAAAAAGTCAGCTCTAAACATAATACTGAGAGAACTTATCAATACTTTAATTCAATTTTAACATAAGAATTCACTTTCACTTTCACTAGTAAGAATTATATAGAAATCTGTAAAACTAGAATATCCACAGGTCTTTGTACTTGTGAAAGTACAATAAACACTGAATATTCCCCTAATAACATGAGTTAGAGAAATGTTCAAGTTCAGAGTTCTTACTTGTGAGAACTGAAATCACAACCTAAAATCTGATTCCTCGCAGTGAAAGCAGAATTCTGTCATGTTTTTACATGCAAATATGATTTTATTACTAGAAAAACTTTATTTGTCAAATTGTTTTTATTAAATACAGTAAAAGCTAAAATAATTGTTCATATAGTTTTTACTTACACAGCTGTCATCATTTCAAAACAATGAGTTTGACATAATTTCATGTAAAATTCTACTGTCATATGCAGAACAGACAGCTGACTTGAGTCTACACAGCACAAGTGTCTAGGGGTGCCTTGCTATAAATATTATATGATGTGTGTGGCAGCTGGGATGTTTGTTTTCAGTGGCCATTTGTCTCAGCCCACCCTCTTCACTCTGAATCATGACAACAGATTTCTGTCAAGTAAACTGATGCCTTGCAGCTTGATGCCTATACTAACGTTCCCTATCAGATGTGAGAAGAGGATTTACTGTTCCTTCATTAAAAAACAGATATAATAACTCATGCAATGGAAGCTCTGGGCTAAAGGTATATTAATTAATTTATTTTAGATATATTCAATATATTATTTTATATGAAGTTGCATAGACAACACAAATAAGCCCTTTTGGAAATCAATGAATCAGAACAGCTGGATGGCTAAATGACCGATTCAGTAAGAAGAAACCACTTAGTGCCTGAACTCATAAATGCTCTACAGCATGAATAGGCTCAAATTCCTGCAGAAACACTCCAAGACCTTGTGGAAAGCCTTCCAAGTAGAATGGAAGGTGTTATAGCTGCAAAAGGGAGACCATAAAGTCTATGTATTTGAATGCAATGTCATTAAAGTCCCTGTTGGTGTAATGGTCATGCGTCCCAATACTTTTGTTCATATACTGTACCCCATGTCATTAACCCTCCTATATTGTGTTCATTTAGGCTTAACACTCTCTGTGTTCCCGGTCACTTTTGAGGTTGCTCAGGAGTTTCTAGGTGGTTGCTATTGGAAACAATGTGGTTGCTATGTAGTTTCTGGGCAGTTGCTATGGTGGATAAGATGGTTGCTAGGATGTTGCTAGGTGCTTGCTGTGGTGTAGGATTTGGTTGCTAAGTACTTTCTAGGCAGCTTCTATTTGTAGGAGGTGGTTGCTAAAGAGTTTCTGGATTTTTGCCATGGTATACAAGGTTGCTAGGGTGTTTCTAGGTGCTTGCTGTGGTGTAGGGAGTGGTTGCTAAGCAGTTTCTTGGCAGTTGCTGTGGTGTTGGAGGTGGTTGCCAAGGAGTTTCCAGATGGTTGCTATGGTATAAAAGGTGGTTGCTATAATGTAGGATGTTGTTGCTATGTAGTTTCCAGGTAGTTGCTAGGGTGTAGGACTTGTTGCCTGGGGAGTTTCTATGTGGTTGCAAAGGTATACAAGATGGTTGCTCAGGTGAAGGAAGTGGTTGTTATGGAGATTTAGGGCGGCTGGCCAATCTCAAAATGTTATCAGGAATTTTTCAGCATTTTTATTTGAACAGCTGTCAACAGCTGTGGTTCCCATGGAGTAAAAATTTAATTGGAGAATCCTGTTGGGGAAAACGGGACATAAGGTGTGTGTGTGTGTGTATGTTTGTGTGCTCAAAGGCACCAGCAAGGTGGGGGCTGGGAATGTTCTTATTTTATACACTAATCGTAGTTTTACAAATTAATTTCATGTTTTACCAGGAACACCATAAGTGTTCATAAGTTCAGTAAAACACTAAATCTAATAAAAATTCTCAAATATTTTTTATGCATTCCAGTGCCTTTTGTAAACCTAAAGAACAAACTAAAGAAATAAACTGCGTTTTCTAGAGAGAAAATGTGAAAATCGGTCAGATTTGACCAGAACACAATAGGAGGGTTAAAGTCCCCCTTTTTTACGATCATAAAGAAACTTTTAAAAGTAACAAAGCAGGTACTGGGATGCAAACCTTGACATTACACGATGCTGGGTCCAAAACTGAAAATAGCATTATTGAATACTCTCAGATTTTGGATTATTGTCATTTTATGTTTCAAACCTGCGGACTCCTCACATGATTGGTCTGTCATTTGAAACGATTGAAAGGCGGTGCACCAATGACACGTGATATTTCTGCATAAGTCCCGCCCACCAGCAGGAACGTAGAGGCGGGCTCCTTCGGTTGAGGCACAACTTTGTTTTGGGCTTTTTCATCATAACCGTAAAGTGAGACGTTTGGTGGTCGGTGCAGCAAATAATATCACCATTTCTACAGTACATGTGCAGGCAATAAGCGGCTAATAGATATAGTTTGCCTGTCGACCACTTTTGCTCTTCTGGTGCAGTGGGGAAGAAGAGAAGGACGTAATTTGCAGACGTTTTTCCGTGGCAGGGGCTTCTTGGTCGTTAGCTAGTGTTACTCAGCTGCTATAGAGGCTATGGACATGTAACGAGGTGGTGAGTGTTTAACGCATAAATACAGTGGTTAAACTTTGAGAATTGTTTGTATATATAAGTGTAATTGTCACAAAAGTTAGTGAAAAGCGGGTTCAATCTGTGCCTTGTTTTCTTTGCCGAGTTTTTTAGCTAATGCTATATAGCAGTTAGCTCACATTTGGTTAGCCTGAAGTGAACTATTCAAAACACATTACAGATTTGGGTAAGAAGCATGTACTTTTACGCGTTTAACGTCAATTGTTTAACTTGTGGAAGAACCTAGCTGAAAAAATAAATAGTTGTGGGTTGTATTAACAATAAGTTGTTAGTTGCCTGCTTAGGAGCTACTCAAGAAGTAGAAAATGAACTCTAATTTAACAGCTTCAGTCTCCAAATGATCAGAATGCTCTGGGATACGAGCCTTGTGCTGCTATAAATTTTAGTTGTGGCTTTTTGTATAAATGTATGCACGAATTATATAAGCAATAGTCACTAGTATAAAAAATGTGGTGGTGGTGTTCTCACATATGCATTGTTTTTGCAGCTCATGTGGTGAGCCCTTGTGTCAGTGAGTCACAGACATGGATAGCTTCCGAAATCTCGAAGATGAGACGTTTCCCAGCTTCCTCTACAATGCTTCACTGGCCAACAGTGGTACTCTGGCCAATGTAACTCTGGGCTCCAATCTCGGGGTGCCCGTCGCAGCTTCTACAGTGGCTAAAATTAGAGCCACAGCAGACAACAGGTGGGAGACTCCCATTTGTATGTTTACTTTATTATAGCAGTGCATAATGTGCGTTTTTATCCAGCCACATGATCAGTGAACTCCACTATTTTTTCTTTTGTTATTCATGGTTTGTGTTAAAGGAATGATTCATAGAAAGCCAACATACACTTGCGTTACATTTTAGCTACACTAGCCTCGTTGCAGGGGAAAAATTTTCATAGTGAAAAAAAGTAGAATTTTTTTGGTGAACATTTCTTGTGTTTAAAGCTTAATGTGCTGTTTTCTTCTTCAAGTCTCTTTCAGTTAGTGAGTATTCAGGCAGAGCAAGACATTTTAGTTCTTGTTGTATTCTAAGATCATTAGTAATCTTACAAATTTTACTGTGCCATACGCTTTCATTTAGGCCTTGTTAATTTCTCCTTTTAGGTTAGCTGATGTTCAAGCATCTTACTTGGAGGATGGACCACTTTCTCTGGGTCCCCAAGGCTCAAGTTCAGAGAGGGAAAAGTTTGGACTCAGCTTTAAAGATGATTTGTGAGTGTCAGTCCTTGTTTCTGTTGTTCTCTGTCATCTTTAACAGTGGTAGTACTAGCATTTAATTTCACATTTGCACTTGGTTTTAAAATGTGTCTTGGGTGGTGGGGTTACATGTGGACAGCTGAGACACAGTGCCGTTTACACGTACAGGTTGACCACTTGTGTTCAGATTTTGTTACGGCCTGTGTCACTTTTTTAGGTTTTAATCTCAAACCAACAATGCAAGCATCTGTTTGCCACAGCCAGATTTTTAGAACTACAGTACATACTGTAATACAGAATGACAGTTTTCGTAAAATAGTTAAACATTTGAGAGAACCATTATTGTAAACACCCAGCTGGAGGTATTACAGACAACCAAATACATCGTCATCAACTGGGCAAAACAGCAGATGGTCATGCCATGCTTTATCCAACTTTTTATACAATGGGAAAGATATTCAGTCCCTTCCCTTCTATATTTGCTACTGCTGTCTTTGATTTTGTGTTATGCTAACATAATGTTTTATTTTACACTGCCCCTCTTAATCTTTTCAGTTGTTCTTACACTGTCTCTTGACATTTTTCCTCAGACATCCTTGTCCAGGAACGCATTAACGTTTACAAAGCAAAAGATATGTGGTCAGATATGTTCCAGACCTCCTTGGCAAATAGTTTGAGTGATCAGATTACAGTGGTTCGTGTTGGTCGTTTACCAAGACACATTTTTAACCAAGTATGAACAGGGCTTTTATTTTAAGATTTGTCTCTCAAAATCAAGCTGTCAGTTACTAAAAAATTATTGATCCTTCATTATTGCATTAATCCATTCATTTCAGGGACGATGCAGGTGACTTCATTGCTGCCAATCGTTTCTCAGACCTTTTGGTGAAAATTAATTTGGATGAGTCAGAATGTGTGTCCAGGCCTAAAGCTTCTGCGGTCACACCTGCTCCTGACCGGCCCTCTGATTACCCAGATGGTACTAAAGTATCGTTCTTGTTATAAGTCAGTTTTATGCATTTGCAACAAACATTATGAATATAATTGTTTATCTGTTTCACCTTTTAAATAAATAATTTCTCCAGTGCATCAGTAGTTGCTGTCTGCTGATATTAGATTAATTGATAATTCATTACATTGTGGTTTGAATGGAAAACATCAATACTGCACATAGTAGAAAAGTGAACAATAAATGTTTATTTTGCATTTGGAAGTATGTTTATTATTTATGAAATCTAAATTGCATTGATAAACAAAGATTTAACTGACTTCATGAATTCTCAATTTAATGTTCACTTTGTCAGTTCATATATAAATGGGGGGAGGGGGTAACTTGAGACTAAATCAGCTGTTGCTTCTCAACCACACCAAGTGGTTGGATTCAGCTGTTCATTCCATAGTGTCTGCCTTTCTTCATATACTTTGAGGTATTTATTCATTTTTACTTAACTTTCACTAAAGTTCAAACATACATTTTAGTCATTTTTGTGACCTCAATTTTAATACATAAGTCTATGTACTAGTAATCTCATCTTTAGGAGAGCATGTAGTTGTTCTTTGAACTTTGTTGTGGGAAGTTGAGAAAATGTGCATGTCACCACCAAACAAGATAAAAGGTAGTTAAACCTGTACCCAAACTTAATTACATTAACAAAATCTTTTTTCAGACATTTCAACTGGCCTGTTGACGTTTTCTCAAATTGGAATTAAAGAAACTGTGGCTGCTCAGGTATGGTTGCCAAAAATTGTGCAGCTTGTTCCATCAGTACGTTGATCCCCAATTTTAGATGAATTTACATATCATTTAGAGATAACGAATGACTGCTTGTTTATTTCAGTCTAACTTGCTCCCAGTAACCATAAAGGAAGAGAGTCCGGACAGTGATGGCTTGAGTGGCAGTGATGCCAGCTTTCTGGAAAATGAGAAGCTCATGTTGCTTGACAACATTAACACCGATATCACAGGTTTGTATAGGTTGCATTGTGTAGTTTGAACAAGAAACAAAATAATTCAGTACAATAAGTAGTTAATTTGCTTTCTAAATGTGTTCCTGTATAAACTAATCTTGTTTGTTTTGATTCATTGTAGCTGGAATTGTCTTAAGTAAATGTGAAAATTTAACATTTGTAATCTAGTCTTGATCAGCTGACATTGGTTTTGATTTTCCAACTACACTCCTGGAATACTGGTAGTTCAGTTTATCAGATAATTGTCAAGCTCTACTCTAGATTTGTTTTAAGGTTTTTATATTTGGTTAATTGAACGACATTTTACACCTGGTAAAACCGTAAGATCTACAATACAGTAATCCTTCAGAACTGTAAGATGTTTGATATCTGTATTGTGCTAATAAATTGCAGATGATGACATTGATGTGGACCATCTGCATGATGAAGAGCTGAATCTGTACTTCAACAAACTGATTCCCCCTTCCATGCAGAGAGGGCGGGTTGAGGGCCAAGAGATCCCTGCTGCTGTAAGTTATTGGTGCTTAATACCTTTAGTTTGTAGATTAGATTAAAAAAAAAAATGGTTGTGGTGTGTTCTATATTTGTTTGATTAGTAACAGGTTTTGCTAGTGAAGTAGAGGACACTGATAATGACCGTCAAGTGTAATGTGTCAAGTGCCATTGAAAACTTTCAGCCATTTCCAATGAATCATAAAATTTGTGTGCTTTTTGTACCATACATTTGATATATATAAAATCATCTTTGCACACGGAATAATTTTGTAGCACAGTGTTGAAATACAAGTGATTGTGGAGCCGTGTGTTTTTATTCTTCCATAAAGTCATAAATATCACTTCTGTTAGGACCTACCTGGCAATCAGTCTGGTTCATCACAACCCTGTTCGGCTGAACAAGATGCATCTTCCAAGAACAGAAACGACTTCCTTGATAACTTTGATCAGGTAGGAGCATTGACTTTGTTAAAGCTTGTAATGTCTCTACTTAGACAAGAAATTAAGACATGCTGCATTTTAAGTCAGCTGTTGAATATGGAAAATCAGATTGGTTTTAAGAGTTTAATATTGCATAACTGCATAACATTCTCTTTACATTAACTATTAAAACCCTTTTTGTTTTGCTTTTGATAAAACTAGTGTGGCCTCACTTGAACGGAATGAGGCCACAACATTACCTTTGCATTGTGTTATCAACATATTTATTGCTGCAACAGCTACCTAAAGTTACTGCTGTTCAATTTGTTAACAATGATTAGACAATAATAATATTATCTGTCTGATTAGGCTGAATACATTTTAAGAGATTTTGCCTACATGTTCAGTGTCATTGAATAATACCAGATTTTTGTGAATTGGGCCAGAATGAATTACAAAAATACATTTATGTTGGACATTTTCTGTTCCTATTTCTCTCTTTGGGCATATTTTTACAGGGAGGCTTCTGCATGCCAGATGTGCGACTGGCAGCCACAGGCATGGACTCCTGCCCAGCCAGTGATGAGGAAGACACAGAGGATGAGCTTGAAGCCTTGCAGAACCGCAACAGAACCAAATTTCTGTTGCCCAGCACCTCTAGACAACTGGTAAGTAATCCATACCCCATTTCATTCTTCTCATTGCTAAAATATCCACATCATATGTCTAAAAAAAAAAAAAAGAGTCTGTGTTTGAATTAGTGGGTTTATTAGGTTCAATGGTTAAGCAAGAGTGTGTATGTATATATTTTTTCCTCCATAAATGTCACTAATGACCATTTGACTACTGATTTTTGGGCTAACTTGAAATAGAATGGTGAAATGTCACACTAGGTAAATTGCAGTGAGCTGCAATGTTACATTACTTATATGAACTTTTTAGAATTACTTTGTTTTCCTTTCATGTAAAATGCTCCAGAAATGTGATTTGAGATTACAAGGGTCTGTTATGACAATCAACTATTCTGTTAATGTGTGTGCAGGTTGGGGAAAGCCATCATCCACATTTCAGGCCAGGCCTCGAAGGTGGAAGTTCTGATGATGAGTCACAGCGAGGTACACAATATACAGACTCCAGAACAGGCATTGAGCATCGACGCTCCGCTGAGGGACAAGTAATTGATTCGCCCATCACAGGTGACCAGAATTTCATGTTTAGGGGCTTGATTAAGTTCTTTTGCCACCTATTGTCAGTAGCTTATCACTTAGTTCTTATCAATTCATGTAATTATATTTTTTTTTAGGAGATGGTGGCGGTGGTGATGGGAGCAGTGGAAGTGAGGAGAATGGAAATGATGGTGGTGTGTCTACAGTCCCTTCACTTACTGGTGTCCAGACCACCTATGATGTCCTACGAGGACTGGGCATTGTAGGAGGAAGTGAAGCAGGCGAGGATGTGCATCAGCTACTCTCCCAGCTACCTGGATTAAGCCGACCTGGCTTCACAGGGCATAACCAGGTAATCTACAATCTGAAGCAGTGATCACCAAACCTGGTTCTGGAGATGTACCGTCTTGTTAAATCTAGTTCCAGCCACAATGCACCTCTTCAGAAGTCAATGATTGGCTTGAGTGTTGAGTAAAGCGGGGTGGGCAGTATGTTAGATGCAAGTTGAATCTTAACATAGCAGGAAAATAGATCTCTCCCACAGCATGTGGTTTATAGGGTGTAAAGTATTAGTTTTAGGGAGTGCGTTTTTGTTCAATTTCTTATTTGTAGCTTTTTCTGCATGTAATTTCTCAAAAATACTTTTATAAACAGTAGTATTAATATAGCTTCTGTTTAGTTCAAGGTTGTCTGATTCTAATGATATATGCATCATTCTGTACATCAATGGGATCAAACGGGACAAGGATAGTCCCAAAAGTATGTTTTTATCTCAGCATTGCGAAGAAACATGGACCCCATTCCAATATAGAACACAGCAAACCATACAAAGAAAGTAAAAAAAAAAAAATTGTGTAAACATTCTAACACATACTCGCTGGTACACCCCCAGCTCTACTCCAAGAGTGATATGCCCGAACCAATATTCTTTGTGTAGATAGCCTTTGTGTAGATAGTTTTTTCTTATTGTTTGGGTGTTTTTTTTTGTTTGTTTGTTTTTTTTTTTTTTTTTAAACATGGGAACATATTCTTAAAATGTACATACCGGTCTCGACATATGCCGTTTCAAGTTTGACACTCACATGGACAAACTAGTTTAGTGGCGCGCAGCGGAAGAATGCGCAGAATACGTAGTAATGCGCCATATAAGTGAGGGAGTACGCTTATCTGAGCAGAAGTGTTCCGTTTGTGTTTTGTATGGTGACTTTTTGGCCGTTATCATGGCTTTAGAACTAATTTTTTACACGTTTTTTTTATTAGTTGTGTTTATAGATTTTACAAGTGTTAGGATAGATTGTTAACTTAGGCTAGGGTGTGTTTCGACTTGTATTCCACCTTGTATTCATAAAATTCTTACAAGTAATCATTACTGAGTAAACCATTACTGCGTGGGCTGATTTCATATGATCAACTGAAAGTTTAAATCAGTACAACTAGGTGTACATCTGGGTCAAATTAGAGTGAAGGGCTATATAGAAAATGGTTAGAGAGATTTCAAAATCTGTTGTATAATGAGTGGAATCAACTGTCTCAAATAGCATTTTACAGACTTTATATATTCGTGTTTTGGAATGAAAGTAATAGTATTAAAGGTATTCACACAACAAACTTTACGTGTAAAATTAGCCTTTACGCAGACAACGTATTGCTTTTTCTTTCAAACATACAGGGCTTTTAGAGATTATAAAACTCATAGACAAGTTCTCAACGATCTCAGATTATTCTATTAATTGGAACAAATCAACTGTCCTCCCAATATTTTGTGACTTCCAGTTCAACCCGACTATCCCACTTCAATCTGGGAATATTACGTATTTAGGTATCAACATATCGGCCAAGCTGTCAGACATGATACAGTTAAATCATACTCCCCTACTCAAAAGGGTAAAAGATGACCTCACACGGTGGAGTAATCTACCCATATCACTCAGAAAAGTAGCTACAATTAAAATGATATTGCCAAAAATCAATTACATTTTCTCTATGGTTCCAAGTAAACCTCCTGTGGCTTCATTCAAATCACTAGACTCTATAATTACTAAATTACTTTGGAAATCCAAGCCACCGTGAATAAGTTTAAAAGCTTTACAAAAACTCAAAAGTCATGGTGGTTTGGTGCTTCCAAACTTCTATAATTACTTTCTTGCCAATAGGTTGATATATATATCCTAAAATGGACTACAAAAAATCAGTTAGACCAGAATTGGCTGGATGTCGTGCAAACATTTACGTAACATTAAAATACATGATCTGCCGTTTATTAGTAACATACTTAAACGACACTGCTGATTTAAGAGCATCAATATCAGCACTTCACTGACTTCATTGGTCCCATGCAATTTGTCACCCATCTGGAACAACCCTGACATCCTGCTTCACAAAAGAATTATACACTTCACGGCATGGTGTGATAAAGGAATAAAATGCCTAGAACATATCATTCAGGACGATCACATGATATCATTTGACAGAATAGTGGAAATGCACAATATTGATAAAAGCAAATATTTAGAATATCTTCAAATTAAATCCATAATACAAAACAAGTTGAACATTAAGCAATTGGGCTTAGAGCCCTCACCTAAAATAGCAAGTTTCCTAATAACTCAGACCAAAAAAAACCTGCTCTCGAAAGTTTATGGCCACCTGACAGAATCTGAGACAACACTGTCGTTGCCCATCCATAAATGGGAAAGGGACTTACTCATCAACCCAGACATAAATTTCTGGATACAAATCTGCTTAAACACCTTTTTGCAGTTAGTACATTATAAAATCCTACACTGAACACACTCTACTGGACAAATAATGTACCAGATGGGCGTCAGGAATAACTGTACAACCTGCAAGGAGGACACACCAGATAATTATATGCATTCTTTTTGGCACTGTGCACCAGTTAAGGAATTTTGGCAGAGAATTTGTGAAAATCCATCAACACACAGGGCTTCCCATTCCTATCTCCCTGTCACTTTGCTTGCGTATTTATTTATTTATTTATTTATTGTTGTATATACATGAGTGCATATTATGAGAATTAATTATATTTTATAATAATTTTGTTACTCATCTGTCTAACTTCATTAACTTGGCATCAGGATCGCGTTGTGTCTCTATCTTGTCAGTTTTGTCTTGTCTTAGTCTGTTCATAGTATAAGAATAAAAGGTATTTAAAATTAGAATTTTATTACTATGGTTTAAAGTATAACCTATTAACTGCAACATTGTATTAATTGTCTCTGCACTTGCTCTTTACATGGCTATAGAAACTGCAATTGTATCCTTCTGTTCAAATATAGCTTTGAAAGCTGTGTAAGTTAAACCTTAAGGATGTAACATGAATTATCACTTTATCACCATGAATTAGAATGACCATGTTATCCCTGGTATTTCTGTTTGTGGTGTCCAAAGTGATTGCAGCAAATTACTTATACACTGCCAGAACCCATTGAGGTCTCAGTGTCGGAGCCTCCAGTTTTAGTGTTGCCCTCACCATATACTCCTACATGTGACGTTCTCAGGTGTCTCTGCCTTTAGCTTCAGTGGGCATGTGAGAGCAGTGACTTTTTTTCAGAGACAAGGTGGTGTGAATGCCTAAACTGAATCAGCTCTAATTGTTTTTGTTGTTTAATATTTTACCATAAATTAACAGTTGAAAAAATGTACTTTTAAAGGGTTTTACTAATGAAGTACATTGTAGTTATAGACTAAAATTTGTGTGGCTTGGAAAAAAGAAATTTTAACCCTAAAAATAGAATTGAATACTAAAGTAATAAATAAATTCTTATATATTCAACCTGTTTGGACCAGTCCACCATGTATAACATTTTATTATGGCTGACAGGATTGAAAATGCTCTACCTGCATTCTTCTGGGTAGTGTTTAATTGTGTTTCTCATGTGCTTTTAGACATTTATGCAAAAATGCAGCTATCAGATATTTGTTCTGTTTCCAGATGGGAGACCGTGTGGGCCCAGTTGGTACAGGTGAAACTGAGCCTTCTGGACCTGCTAGCCCTTCTCTGGTTAACTTCAGTATGAATCAGGATAGGCAAGAGGCATTGGTGAGTTCTGAACCGTCCTTATGTTTTTCATAAAAGTGAGCTAGTCATTTATTAGCCTAGGTTATGTGACTGTCTGCAGGTTCGTAGTATCCGATTTAGATGGTCAGTGTGCTGGTTCTTCAGTGTCATTTTTTGGGGAGGGGTTGTTGTACTATTGCACAATACGGAATACAATAAACCCAGCGAATTCACGAACTAATTGATTGCGGAAGCTCCTGCAAATTCGTGGAAACCGCAGATATCTCCTGCATTCTTATTATTTATTTATTTGCTTTTTTGAGGCAATACAGTAACCCCCCAGTTTTACGTGGATCAGAAGTCGCGGATTCTGTCACACATGGATTTTTTTCTGAGAACCTAACTGATAGTTTTACGCGGAAATCTCCACAATAACGCAGAACCTGCAAATATTCTCCATTTTTTATTTTTTGGTTTTTTTTCGTGACCATGTTTTTTTTGGTTTTTTTTTTTCCTTGCGTTTTAGTTGTAAATTATTAAGAGAAATTTTATTTAATTATTTTGCTCTTGGAATGTAACCCCTGCAAGAAGAGGGGTTACTGTATATAATTTTTTATGCATTTTAGTGCTAAATTAAGAAAAATATAATTTACTAATTTACTACTATATAAATGTTTTGGTACTGTGGAGAGAACACAAACTGTAATTCATGCAGACAGCCTCATGACCTAGACTAGCTTCTTTGGTATGTGCTGTCATTTTCTTTGGTATATGCAGGATAAATACAGTAATAAATTAATTTAAATTACAGTAATAAAAATACAGGTGGTTTACTGTACAGTATTGAATTTTGTAGTATTTTCTTTAGAAATATACCATAATACCACCAACCGTTCTTTGACAGGATGCCATGAATAGTTCACACTCGGGTGCAAGATCTGCAGAAGAACGCTTTGACTCCATTTATCTCAGGGCTGGTGCTGGCTGCCGCTCTCAGGACTCAGTTTCTTCTGTCCTTCAAAGCACTCAGAACAGTTTCCAGTTTTCTTTTGCCAAAGACCAACAAGGAGTGAGTGATGAGGTGATTGATCGAGTGCAGACTCTAGGAATTCGTGGAGGCCCCTGTGGGCACTCTGTCAATGTTGCCGAATGCCATGCTCCCAGTAATGGGGAACATTCTGTAGAATCTCTGGAGGCTAAGTATCTCTCTCAAAGCTTACATCAGAATGAAGAACAGAATAGTGATATTTGGAATCACCCACCAGATGACATGGAAATGAAATTTCAAGGTGAGATTTTTCTAAATGGATTTTACCAATCTTACCAATATATTGATGCTAACCAAAAATTGTAAAATCTATTTAATTTGAGTCACACAACAAAAGTTTCTCTCTTTTTCTAGGTACAAATGTTACCCATAGTGTTGTCTACCAGAATGAGGAGGGCAAGTGGGTGACGGATCTTGCTTACTACAATTCTTTTGAAAAAGAAATGGGTGCAAACATGCCGGAAGATGTTGCCTCCCAGTTTAACTCTGAGAACTTTGTTGGTGGCGGTAAGTACAAGTTAATTGTTTGTCAGTTAAAAAGTATTGTGATGTTTTCACCATTATCTTTTTTAAATTTTTCTATCTCTTCAGACCAGGCAATGGAAAAAATTATTGAGGATCAAAAGGTGTTTGAGAAGGAGCATCAATTTATGCAGGTGAGATTTGTCTGTTTCAAACATTTTTCAGTTTCAATCTGGGCTTTGTTACATTTAAGGTGGGTTAAACTTGGGTCTTTTTTCTGATAGGAGGAGAAGATTGAACCAGCTAATGCCAGCATCTGCCTTGGAGATACATCTTGGAAAGTTCCTTCTAGTAACCACATTCTAATGAGGGCCTCCCAAGTTTCATCGGAGTTTGAGAAAAGGAACCAAAGTTATTTGCGCATTTCCTTGGGAGAGTTTTTTAAACAGCGGTCTGAGGCTTTAGGCTGTTTAGGGAGCAGTGAACGGGATTATGTTAAACGGGTGAGATGCTTACCAACAAGCCAAAGGCATGTCCATGAAAGCTGCACAAATAATCAGATATCATTTTGGGCCGTCTAATGTATCGTAGCTGTCAAATGATTTTTTATTTTTTTTGCCCCTAACGACTGCTCTTTACATTGTGTGCAACATTCAAGATGAATAAACCAATAGAAATGCTCCAACATTTTTTAGCATAAAATGCTAACTTGCTTCAGTTAATTAGTTGCCTTCTACTGTGAACCTACCATTTTCAAGATATTATTTATTAGCAGTGCCAATTTGACTATGAAAGTGTCGGTGTGTTTTACTTACTTCAGCAATGTTAGTGGTTGATCTTACAATGCTTAACCTCAAACCTTTCCAGGTTTGTTGCGTAGTTTGTCTGTGCTAGAAATCTGAACTGATTTCTTCTTTCTATTAGCCATCATTTGGTTACATTATCAGATCTCCAGAGAAGAGGCAGCCCTTTGCTCTCCTCCGTCCCTCTGATTTCTCTTCCAGAGGAAGCTCTGTTCATAGCGACACAGTCCAGCTCAGTGATGCAGATGAGACCATGAATCCAGGCATGAGTTTAAGTTTTTTTTTTTTTTTTTGGTTGGTTGTTTTTTTGTTTGTTTTTTTTGTTTGTTTTTTGGAATTTTCCATTTATACAGCTAAGACTTTAAATAGATGTATCCTGACTTGTTATGTCTGCTTGCAAACTGCAGAGGATTTGGAGAAGACATTTGAACCTGCAACAACAGAGCTCCTACCTGAGAGTCAAGTACAAGAGACAAGTGGCAAAGATGTCAAAGTAAAGGTCTGTGCATCATTTTGAATGTTGCAGTTACATAATGTGTATCTTGTGCATTTGTTAAATTATTGTAGCAGTATATTTTTGCTGTAAAAAAAAAAAAAAAATTAGGAGCCAAACACCAAATGTGCAAGGAACCTCTGGGTCACAATGAGTTGAACAGTCTCATTTTGGATGAAAAAGTTATATTTGACTTTTTTATTTTTTATTTTAATTTTTTAAAATCATGTATTTTGCTACTTATTCCTGGAATGTTGACCGTATAACCATCAAATTTGCTAGGATTATCAAGGGCCATGACATTGGGTGTGATGGAGGGATATATAGTTAAGAAGATTGCGTCGATCTTCCTGGTATCTCTGTGATGCTTTCCTCCCTCATTGCTTTTTGCAGTTATATTTTGATTGTTATATTTGCATTTATTCCCTGTTAGGTTCCGCCTAGATTATCGCTGGATGATCAGGAGAGTTCAGGGCAGAGTTCAGAATCCTCCAACTCCAGAAGCAGCCTAACACTGAGCATTAGCACAATTGCCTCAGTCATCGCAGATGCCTCAATAAGCTCAGACCCAGCCCAGCTTGCAGCCATGATTATGGAATTGTCTAAGAAGAGTCGCTCCAAAAGCAGTCAGCGGATGGAGGGGCCTGTTGCTGATCCTGAACCAGTTGCTGGGACAACTAACATTCAGGATGCCTTGCAAAAAACATCGTCCCTAGCTGACCTGACTCTTGACATGGAGAAATATCTGAAGAAAGCTGAAGTGTCAAGTAGTGATAGTGATGCTTCTGGCTCACAGTCCTGTCTTGACATTCTTAGCTTAGCTGACAATTTGGCAGGCTCTCACAAGCCATCACAGAGGCAATCTCCTACTTTACATAATGAGCTTGGTCTCCATAGTGAAGAACAGTCAATTTCAAAACAAGATCAAGTAGTCAATAAAGATCAAGTTAAATTGAGCAGTGTATGCAAACAATCAAGTGACACTAACAGTGTAACAGAAGTCAGAAAGTCAGACGTGAAAAGAAGTTCAATCCCACGACCAAAAACTAGCTGCATACCGACGGCCGCAGCTCACCCAGCTAGGAGATCAGTAGGTGCAGGGCAGTCTTTGACATCAACTATCAAACCGAAAGCTACGGAGAGCAGTTCTGGTGTTGGAAGAAGCAAAAGTGAATGCTACACAGCGTCTACAGGAAGCACAAGTTGTTCTGGATCTAAGGTCACAGTAGGCACAGCTCGACCACAGGTGTCTGTCACACGTCACTCACTGAAAAGCAGTGACTCCACATCAAGTGCTGGTCGTACAGAATTGACTACAGAGAGCAGCTTGTCTTATACACACAGAAGCAAAAGCTATTATGGGCAAACTGAAACAGAAGAATCACAATCACTGAGAAGTCCACAAGCATCTCAGGCTGTTGGAAAAGAAAAACGAACAATTCCAAGACAGAATTCTGATATTGCTCAGAATAAATTTGGCAAGTTCTTATTTTGTTTGCTTATGTTTCTGTAACATGATGAAGGGTCAGTGATTTGGTAATGTTTAAGCATTACAGTTAAGCACAGTAATATGTCTGTTTTATTTACTGTTTGGCATCTCATGAGCTGTTGACTCAAAATGGATTGCTCGGTGCTTTAAAGATTTATATCATAAAGTTTGAAGTGCGCAATAATGAAGTGTGCCTGTGCATGTGTTTTTTTTTGTTTTTGTTTTTTTTTTCCCCCTTCTCTTCCCTCATTTCTGTTTAGCCTCACCTGAACGCAGTGCCTCTCGGGTTGTGGAAGCTAGTCACTGTTCCTTCAGACCCTCCACATCTCCTCTTACCCATTCGAGCCCAAGCCAGACTTCACTGCCTAGCATACATGGGTAAACACCATTGCTCTATTACATTTTTAGGCTTCAGATTACTCCAGTGGCTGTAACTGCAACAGTGTAAACTGATCTCTACTATTTGTATTTAGGGAAATGTCCTCTCCTTCTAGAGGCAACAGAAGTCCAGGGGCAGATCCCCTCTCCCCTCAGTCGCATTGTTCGAGTCCATCTCTTAGCAGGCTCACATACCTCTCTATCAACGAGAACACGGTCGTGCCCACACCTGATCACCATAAAGTGAGTGGGTTATCAGCATTTTAAAATGTGGTGCGCACACTGAACATGGCACATTTGTGTGTGTGTGTGTGTAAATAGAAGAGAATGTTGAATTTGAATATTAATTGCTAAAATGTACAAATTCCGTTACTATATTGTACTTCTTTTTTCTGGGTTATTATGCAAGATAATTTTTTGTGGGCTTTTTCTAGCTATTTTTAGTCTTTAACCCTGTCCCTCCTACTTTTGTCAGTGCTTGCTGTGTCCAAAACAAGGATCTGTAGTTCATACTGATTTTTTTTTAATATGTGCAAACCAATGTCCCCCCCCCAATCCAAAATATTAGAATGAGATCAGTATTAATGTGTATGCTGACTTAAATGTTGTAGTTTTATGTCTTTTTTCTGCCTTCTCAGAAGAATAAGTCCATGTCGCTGAGCACCACCATCATCAGAGCAAGTCCTACTCCGCCAGTGGAATCTATTGACGGAACTGAATCTGTCCGTCAGGGCCATAATGGAGATGTGGTTAGTTTCCCAAAGAGTCCACTACCTCATCATGACGGAAAAAAGAAGACCTCTCAACTGGGCCAAAGCGAGTATGATCCAGGGAAAAGCCAGTCTGAACCTGTGCCAAGACTGTACACACAGGGTGATTCTGGTTATTCTAGCAACCTCAACATCCAGCATCACCCTGGAGGAGGAATGGAACAGAACACACAACAGGTGCCTAATGTTTCAGGAACAGGGAGTGAGGCTTTCTGTGGGTCACGTTACGGTGTCCCCACCTCCTCACTTTACAATTTAGAAGACTTGAGATACGGGCTGGCCTCTAACTACAACTCCCAGGGTACCTTGTCAGAAATGACCACTGGTATGCCAGCACTTCTAACTGGGCAACCACTTTTTAACACCCAGCTGGCGCAACAATATCTGAACTCAGAAAGACCTTTGCACCCTTCGTCGTACCATTTAGGAGCACTGGCCGGACCCTATGGTGTGTCCTCTGTGATTACAGGTGCTAATCCTCAAATTGGGCCTGGGCCAACAAATATGTCGTCTGGATATGTGAATCCTGGCCAACATCAGTACCCCCTCAGTAAAGCTTATGGCCAGCCCTGGTCTGCAAGGGACTTGGCTGACCTCAGAGGTAAGTGGTTTCATTAGGTCTTTATGTGAACTACCTGTTTGTTTCAACATTATTTAGTGTATTAAAATGAAATTTATTTCAGTTTTTTAGTGTTTGTTGTTTTGCAATTGTCATTTTGTTTTTTGTGATGTAAATATTGTCTTCCTAATTTACTGCTTTCTTAGCCCAAGTGGTTGTGCCAGATGAGCTGAAGTTTCCCAGCGCCTGTTGTGTTGGTATTGCCTGTCAGACATCACTTAGCATCTTTAACCCCTCAGAGCGTTGGCAGCAGGTGGCCATGACCGTAGTAAACCTGTCCATTGATGGGCAGAAGGTTAGAACCATCTAATTACTTAATTGGAAATCCGTTCCTTGTTCATAGTCCGGAGTCAGTCATTTTTGTTTTTCTTACACATGATTTTTGTTTTAACTGCCACTTTATGTTAGCTGAGCATATTAAAGACTTTTTATACTCTGTCATAACAATCTTAAAATATATTTTACCAAATTAAGACATTGAACCATGTATCATGCATAGTGTGTGTGAGTTGTTTGTGTTACAGGTAGCTGTTTAAAAGTTTTGGAATTGTGAATATTTTTCTTTTGCTATTTTATCACTTAGATGCTGCAACTTTTAAATGACCAATGTTCTCTGACTTCCTTTTGAAGTATATGTGAAGTAATCCTGAAGTTGTGTCCCTAATACTTGACATCTTGTCCAGGTGGATTCCCTTCCATACCAGTGGCTCATTGTAAAGAATAAGACTATTATTGGGCCAAAGAGCACAGAGGAACAGAAGGTGTTGTTAATTGCTCCGAGAGCTGGTCTGTACCAGTGCACTCTCAGTGTGTCATCCTGGCCTGCCTCTGCTGAGAGTGAGACTGTGGCTCAAGCTGAAATGTTTGCCAAGAAAGTGGTGCTTATTGCTGTAGCAGAGAACCCTGCAGTAGAGGTAAGAATCCTACTAAAAGTTTATACAGACGGAGACCTGCTAGATTGTGATTTGATTTCACTTAGGAAAAAGGCGCAACAATATGAGACTGTGAACTGGAAAAAAAAAAAAGCTGAATCTGTGATGCTTTGTTGACAGGTGGATGTTGGCAAGACAGGTTGTCTGGATTTTGGTGATCTGGCAGGAGGTAGTGTCAAGGCCCTGCCACTTAAACTAGTGAACAGAACTCGTGCCACCGTGCCCATTCGTCTAGTTATCAGTGCGGTTAGTGAGATGTTGTTGTTGTTGTTGTTGTCGTTTATCTGTTAATAAAATCTAATTATTTACCTATTACTATAAGCTGTAGAATTATTGTGTATTTGTAGTCGAGCTTTGGTCCTTTCATAGAAATGTAATGTATCTATGATGTAAATTCTGAATTGTATTTCAGAATGCCTCTGCCTGGCATTGCTTCAGCTTCTCCAAGAGTCCTGTTGATCTGACTGCAGAAGGTTCTATCCATTCTGATGGGCGATTAACCCCTGCCCAATCTGTAATGAACCATGTGTTGCACTCTAGCTGTGGAGATGTAAGTGTGTATATAGTGTACAAATGCTGCGCATCAGATTGGATATTACTATTTTGCTTGCCTGACTGATTTAAACATGCTTATGTTTTGTGTACAAGCCTGAAATCATAAAATTGGAGATAATTAGAGCTAACAGCTAACTGCTGGGTTATGCTACACTGAGCCATATTGAGAATTATTTTTCCGTTTTGTAGAATCCAGACAGCTTTATGGTGTGGATTCATTTCAGTGCGCCTCAGAGATTTGGCACCAATTCAGGTACTGCTTTTTTTATTTCAGTAATTAATGTAATTAATTCAGTAATTAATTCAGAACATGTTCCCCAAACACGACGATCTGTCTAATAGTTTCCATTACGTAATTTAAATGAAATCTAAGTTCTTAGTTGTACTTCAGAACACCTATATCATGTGATGCAGCTGAATTAGGTCCACCTCATGAATACAGCGCTCGTGTGGATATTGAGGTGGACAGCCCGGGCCCCAGTCATGTGATCCAAAGTGTTGCCCTCAAAGCAAGGTCAGGAACCGCCAGAGTACATGCCCCCAAAGACTTACAGGTGAGAAACTACAGGTTACATTGAAGTACATGCTTATCCAAGACTGATTTTAAATGAAAGACAAACATATAGCTCAGTTTCAGCTACTTTGTTAACATTCATGCTCAGAATAACAGTGCTAAAATTATATGGGAGATTTATTTAGTGATATGTCCAGTACAACCATGACTAATGTTAGATCTGTCAGTGGAATAGATAGCAGTATTCATTTCTCAGTGCTGATATCTCCTCTTGTCCCTACCAATAAATACACTTTGTTCTCTTAGATGGGTTGTTTTTGAGATATATTATTTTGAAGTTGGGTCTGATAGGGTTTGTGCTCTCATTATGCCATAACATGATTTGGTTTTTCCACTTATTTGTTTGGTCTTTACAGACAGTTTATCTTCAGTCCCTTTTGGGTCAGCCTGCTAAGCAGGCTCTGCCCCTGAAGAATGCAGGCAACATTGATGTTCACCTCAGACTGAAGGTGCTGTTTCTTTACTAATGTTTAAATTCAGATACTGTTATATTTATTCCACTAAAGCTCAAAGTTTATAAAAGGACATGTCTAACCAAACGGGCATCTCCATCTTTTACAAGGTGTTGCATGAAAAGGCAAGCTGTAGTGTGTTTGCAGAGTCATGTGGATTTACTTGGTTTTGCAGAGTAATGATGGGGATGACTGCTTCACAGTGAAACCAGACAAACTCTTCTTACGAACCGGAGAAGAGAAGAGTGTTGTTGTCACTTTCCAGGGCAGCCAAAAGTATAAAGAAAGGTATATCAGTATTTGATTCCTTTGGTTTTAACACTGTTGACACAAAATGGGCTATAACTGGATAATAGTCTACAGTTCTCTAACAGAATATGCTTCCTTGTTCTTTCAGTGTGCTGACAATCCTTGTGCTGCCCAGCGGGCCCCAGTACGAAGTAGTCTTGAAGGGAGAGGTAGCCCAGGGAAAAACTGGGACTGTGTTATCTGCTCTGAATATAATGCCCAATGGGGACGTGCCACCCATCCTCTCAAACAAGCAGTTTATGGCTTGGGGAGGAGTCACTTTGGGCAGGGCTGTGTAAGTACACCAGCTCCATGTGAAACGTTGTGCACTCTTACAGAGAAGTCTACAGACATTAATATGTACAGAAAAGCCACAATATGAAATAAGGATATATTTCTTTGTGTTACAGGCAGCAAAAGTTGGTATTGAGAAACAATTCTCCCACAACATCACAGCAACTACGCCTCCTCATCAGAGGTCAGGACCAGGACTGCTTTCAGGTTAGTTGCACTTTAAAATATATTGTCTGTCTGTGTCTTGTGCATCTCAATGAAGTGTTTTTGTATTTTCCTGACATTGCTAAGCGTGTATCTTCAATTACATCATATCTTAGCTGCAGAGTTCTTTTGGTCCTGATGAACGGTTGACTCGGAACAAAGAGCTACTAATTAAGCCTAAAGAGGATGTGACTGTCCATCTCCTCTTTGCTCCCACTCGTGTTGCTTCCATGCTGGCCAAGCTTGAGATCAAACAGTCTGCTGTGCGACCATCACAACCTGGAGTTAAATTCAGTGTAGGTACACCTTGTAAAAAAAAAAAAAAAAACTGTTTATGAACAAGAAACTGTTTTTTCTCTTTAAACAATAGACTACTAATACTTCTGGTGGATGTTTTAAATATTAAACAATTAGAATAATATTTTAAAGAATTGATAGCCAGCGTTGAAGTCATGTTTTTGTCATTTCTCGTATTAGACTTTGTATCTTTGAATCATCAAATTCACATCCTTACACTAAAATGTTCTTTTCTTTTCAGATCCCTCTGTCTGGCTATGGGGGGACGAGTAATGTGATTCTGGAAGATTTGAGGAAACGCTCTGATGGCTATGTGGCTACACTAAGTGGTGTTCAGGCAGGTCGAGTTAGCAAGCTGTGTGTGTGCGTACGGAACACGGGCTCTCGAGCTGCGTATGTTAGAGCAGTGCCCTACACTGACCTGGAGAAACGTGCAGTCATGGAATCTACAGTTATCAGCCTGTCACCATCACAATTTGTACTGAAGGAGAGGACTCAAGAGGTTAGTTTACTGACAGAAGCAAAGTTCCAGTTTCTCCAACTACAGTACAGTCTTGGATTGATAATTTGTGATTTTTACACTTTTTGTTCTGCTGTGATTGCAGGTCATTACAGTGGTGATGAAGGCTTCACATAGAGAGCAGGCTCTCTGCCAGTCACATACTGCACTTCTTGCTACGGTTTGCCTCTTCTGTGGAGATGAGGTGTCTCGTCAACAATTCCGAAAGTCAGTAGCAGTTATATAAAGTGTTTTTATAGTGCAGAACAGCTGGTGACACAGAGCGGGGGTTTAGACTAAAAATCCTACCCAGAATTTTGTTCCAATCTTCTGGCTTCCAGTACTCTCAAACTAGCATTAGTGGGATACAGGCGGTTGGAACAAAATCCTGGGGAGGGTTTTTATGCTCTGACCTGAATTACCCAACTCTGGTGACAATTTTTTTCCCTTTCTAGATGTTGGTTTCAAACAATCTCTCTTTACAATATTTCCTCGAACATAAAATATTTTTTCATGATGTTATGTATTTATTTTTTTCCCTTTCAGATTATTGCATGTCAAACCTGAGGCAGGGGAAAAGTTGTTGTCTGAAAGCAGCTTACTGAAGAATATTTCCTTTGATGAGCCTTTCCTTGGAGAGGAGCTGGTTCAGGAATGTGAGGCATCCTAATTACAGATATTTTTTATAAATCTAATGATTAACTGATGATTGGAAAGCCTAGCTAAGTAAATATTAACCCTGTGTTTTCACTGGTCTTTATCTAGCCTATGACCTTCCCCAGAGGCCAAATGAAGGTCATATTTTCTACGGCAATATGAGTAAGGTTATGCTGTCACTGTTGGGCACGATGGACGTCTCAGACTCAGGAGAGAGCGATAATGTTGAGTTTGTCGGGCCTTCCCAGCACCAAGCCCCAGACTCTGACAGGTAACAGCTCTGTTTGTTATTCTCAAAGAAAGTTAATTGACTGGAATACATAGTGTATGATACGTAAATGACATTTAAGATGAATTCTGTAATACATTTTTAATCAGTTGTTAGATCGAAAGGCCTTTCAGTGAGTTCATCAGTACCCTAGCCCAAGTCATTTACCTATCCTAACAGAAATTATAATCTAGAGCATCGACCCCCACGGACCAGTTTAATGTAAAACAATATTTTCACGGACCATTGTAGGTACACCTTTTTTTTTTTTTTTTTTTTTTAACTGGTTTTTGCTAGCTTGTGGGCTAAATTTTTGATTTACTGTATCAGGTAACCGAGACATGCAGATTTTTTAAAATTAATTAATTAATTTATTTATTTATTTTTACGTTTTCCCCGCAAAATAAAATCTCGCGGACTTTTGATAATCAATATATTTTTATTCTGTCTTTCTGTGTGGCCCGGTACCAAATGACTCACGGACAGATAGCGGTCCGTGGCCCGATGGTTGGGGACCTCTAATCTAGAGCACAAAAAAACACAACTAAGCCACTGCACTGGGGCACGCCACCTCTTCCTTCACACTGTGCACTGTGTATTCTTCTGCCACTTGCAACTAAACTAGTTCGCGCACTTGGTCCGTAAGTATGACGCTAACGACGTAAGCTGAAAAACTCACGTCTCAGTTTTTTTTTTCTTCCGTTTTTTGGGAATGAGCGTCGTAAACTCGAAACGATCAATGTCGATACTGTCAGAGCCCAAAGACCCCCTGTATTTTATTTTGAAACTAAAGAGTTGCATTTCCCACTGATAGTTTAAACTGAAATGTTTTACATTAACTTTACCCCCAGTGGTTTGGGGACATCAGAGCGACACTTCAGTAATGTCTCCCTGGATGTGCTACCAGTGAAGGGGCCACCCCTGTGTGTCTCTGAACCTGTGCTGAAACAAACTAAGCCTCCTGTAGACAACACCTGGAATATCCAGCCTAAACAGCTTGTGCTCACTGCGCCCACCATCAGTGAGTCTTACATACTTACATATTTTACCACAAATACTGTTGAAATCAAGGGATTGATGCTTTAAAACCATGTACTAAAGTGATTGTGTTATATTAACTTGTTTTCAGTATATCTTTGAATGCTTAGAGTGCAGTGCTTAGCCTTTTTAAAAATTTTATTTTTCTCATTTGTGATTGCCCACTCAGATGGCACAGCTGATACCAGGCATGTGAAGATTATGAATTGTTCAAATCGTGAGCTGAGCTTTGAATTGTCCTGGCCTGCCCACTGTCTGACCATTACACCTCAACATGGAGTCATTGAGCCCCAGTATGTGAGCTCTTTAGTTATTTTATGTAGATAAATGAAATGTTTAATTGTTTAACAATTTGCAAACTTCTCAGGCCACAGTTGATGGTATTTAACAAATGGGCAGAGATAGTAATGTGATGTCATTTGAGTGACAGAGGGGAAAGTGAAAAATGGATGTATTCTTTGCCACTATTTTTAATAAATTGACACAAACCTTCTCGACGTGGGGTGACCTATGCATCACTAGCTGGGATCATTATGGAGAAATCATGTTCTTTTTAGTGCCTCACAGGAGATACATTCGTTGTTACTTTTGACTACATTGATGTTTTTAAATGTATTCTAATGTTAAATAATGTCTTTACAAGCAAAACAGTTACTGCCAAAATGTCTAATCATCAAAACTTAATATAACCCATGGGGTAGTCATCCTTTTTTCCCTTTCTACCTTTTATTGCCTAGGAATCACGTTCAAATTCTCATCAGCCCAAATCCTTCACTGGCTACCAAATCATCCACGCTTCCTTGGACTGGTCAGATCTATGTCCAGTGTGAAAACCAGCAGAAGGTATCAGTACACGCACATATTAGACTTTTTTTTTTTTTTTCCCCATTCCCGTCTTTGTACATTTTATATATAACAACAGAACCTAGACGGTGTCTTTTGAATGGAAACTGGTGTTCATGCCCCTGTAGTATAATAAATAAAACTACCAAGTAGATTGTCATGAATAAGGAAGGAAATTACTGGACCATCACATTATCTTCTCTTGACTGCTGCTTTGCAGTTCATCAGAGTGCAGATACGTCAGGATCTGGCTATGGATGTCTCCACTCCTGGCCCTTCCACAGAGCAGTCAATGTGCCCCCTGCCTCCTCAGGCTGAGACCCCTGCTGGCTCTGGCCTCAAAGACCAAAACAGCAGCCCTCAACACCAGGTGTCAATAAAGAACCGCACTCTCGTCTTTCCTTCCACCCTTTCTGGAGACTCCTCAGGTAACCCAAGGTTGCCAGGACCTGCTTTAATAGTTGTTAAAAGTTGTTTCAAATCAGTGACTCGTCATTCTTTTTATATGTTTAATTTTTTTACAAGCATTCTAAACCTGCTTTTAAGTGAGCGTTCTCATCTGGATTTATTTGTTCAAATGCTTGCTGTACATACACAAACTACTTGGTAGAATGGCCGCCCATGGGATTGTGTCCTCTTAAAGAGAATGCTGCACTGCTATATTTGTTTGAAAGAAGGCCAGATTAAAATCTTTTCTATCCAGAGCTAAATAAAGTTTAAAACCGAAGTTGAAGATCAGAATAAATGTGATTTGCACCTAGAAAAACGTGGACTCAGATTAGGTGTTCAAACAGAGCAAGTTCATTCACACTTGTCTGCTTTGAAATAAAATGTAAGATCTCAACATCTAAAAACACTTCCCATAATTACGCAAAAAGCCGGCAGAGATCTGAAGGAGTTGTGGTGTGAACAAGTTCTCTGATCGGATCAGTTTAAAAAGAAAAAAAAAAAAAGGATTAAAATAGATGACCAAGTCCTCTTTAAAGTCTGATTACATTGTGAACACAAAGCACGGAGTTAACTTTTTCAGGCTTTTTCTGGTCTTGGCTCAGAATTGAGTTTGTTCTATTGATTAGACTTCTGGCAGCAGTGGACGGAAATTGGAAAAAATCTTTTAAGCTTGCCTCAGCTCTTTATTCCATATATCCTAAAAAGAAAAATGGGTATTTTAATGCATGCAACTTTTATCATTTTCTGATGTGTCTGTGGAGATTCAAGATGAAACCGTTTCAAGGTACTCTGATGTTTTTAACATTTAATTTTACTTGCAGCTAGTTTCTCTGAAACATGTAGGCTATTAACAAAATGCTTGTAATGGGGGTTTACAATTTTTATTTACAGAATGCTGTCTAGAGGTAGAGAACAGTGGAGAAGAAGTGAGGTGGTACCTTTCATCATTTGCCCCTCCATATGTCAAGGTATTTTTGTTTGTTTTTCCTTCTTACTGTGCAAATCATTTAACCCTCCCATCCTGTCTGAGTTTGGTCACAGTTGTCCAAGCTTTGGCCCCCTCGCTGGGAGATTGCAAGTTCGATCCCCAGCATTGCCACAGCTATCCATGACTGGAAGTCCAAGGGAGCTCTCCAGTAAAGTCATTTGGAACTGGTGTGTGTTTTTGCCATAGGGTGTAGATGGCAGTGGAGACGTGTATCGTGCAACATACTCAGCATTTAGATGTGAGCGAGTGTCTGGAATACTGGGGGTCAAAGAGAGGATGCAGGTGAGCATAAACAAGAAGAAAAACACATGAAAAGAGTGTATCCCTTTCCACATGTGATTTTGTAGTATTGTACTTGCTTTGCATACTGAAACATGAAATGTCAGTGCATTCTGTAAAAAGTAAATAACCTTGGTTATCTCATTACAACGAAACTTGTCAAGGTGGAGTGTATTAGGTAACAAGTGAACAGTCAGTTCTTGAAGCACTTTGAAAAGGGCCAAATTGTGATGGCTAGAATACTGAATCAGCATCCACAAACAGCAAGTTTTGTGAGGTCTTCGTGGTAAGTGAAAGTGAAAGTGAAAATTCTGTCATACTAGAACACACCACAGCACACAGTGTGAACAGCACGAAATTCCTCCTCTGCATTTAACCCATTCAC
>JBBJLS010000006.1:11166542-11176542 GCA_037577275.1 Bryconaethiops microstoma
GCAGTCTTGGGAATCGAACCCACGACTTCTTGATCGCAGGGCGAACGCCCTAACCACTAGGCCACCATCTGCCCCTGTGGTATGTAGTGGATAGAACATAGTGGCCCAAGGAAGTACAACTGGTGAGCTGGCAACAGTGTGATGGGCACCCAAGGCTCACATTGGAAGCAAAGGCTAGCCCATCTGGTCCAGTCCAGTGGGACAGCTGCTGAAATACAAACTGCTGAAAAAGGTAATACTGTAATACAAACTGCTGAAAAAGTTAAGCTAGGATAGAAGGTGCCAGAACACAGTACAACACCAATTTCAAGAACTGATTGTTTACTTGCTAACTAATGTTATCCCAGTCTTTGACAGGTGCCATTGTGATGAGAGAATCTATTATTCACTTTACCAGTCAGTGCATTTTTATGTTATGGCTTTTGTTTTGCTGTAGTTGCTGTCTTTACTGCGCATCATATACCGGTGTTAGCTACTATTTGTTTATTTGGATCGTTTTTGTTTATTTCTTTTTGTTTTCTAGGTACCAATTACATTCCTCCCACGGGATGGTGGGGACTATGCTCAATTCTGGGATCTGGAGTGTCACCCTGTGTCCAAACCACAACATAAGAGCTGTATCCGCTTCCAGCTCTGTGGAACGGTGAGACTTCTCATGCTTTTAGATGTTGGTTAGGCAAATTGCAGTCACCATGCACAAAGTCTTACCTTAATGGTGAATCTTATTTCACACAAAACCTTAAGACCTTTCTTTTTTTCAGCTGTGAAACAAATGCTAGACATTGCTTGAATGTTTAGTGAGGAATTAATACACGTATAGCCTCCAGATATACCTTTCATTGATGTTTGATGGGTACCCATTGGCTAGTATTAGTACATATTGCAATAAAATGTTTGAAACAACTTCTATCATTTCTTTTGGTAGGGTCTTATTTTGATAAAGGTGCATTTGCGACCATGTAGCAGTGGTTGTTTTAATACTGGTATTGTGTTTTGTTTTGCAGGGCATAAGAGCAGGTGCAGGGCTTAACAATAAAGAGGACTGTACATTAGTGCGAACAGATGCCAATGTGAAGAGCAAGAAGAGAGTGGAGTCTGTGAGCTCCAAGACTGGGTAAGACAGATATGTTTAATAGTGCCCTTGAGGGATTTAGAAGAAATTCCAGGTTTTGAAGGCCCATATATTGTTTTCACCAGTGTTGCATATAAATATATACTATTTCACATGCCTCTGAGAAACTTTATCTAGTCATGAACACTGTAATCGCACCTTTGCTTAAAACTATTATAGTATCGAGCCCTGATAGAGAATTATAAAATAACTAATTGAGGCTTGGGAATGGGGTCTTCATACATGGCCCTGTGGCCTTGATTTAGGAAGGCGTGTGAACAGCTTGATTATAATAACTTAGTTATCTCATTCCCAGGCCTTACTAAGTTGTATCTATGCATTATTTTTTATTAAGAGAGGGTTCCTTTGTGTTGCATTCTTTTTTTTAGTGTTTAATAATACATTTTATTTCAAGGTGCATTTAACTCAAGGCCACCGTTCAATCTAAATGCAAAAAAGTTAAAATGAATTAAAATAGTGTGGATAGAAGCACTGACTGTAGTACAGTCATATTACAAACATGAAAATATGTCATAAATGTGAGTATGCCAACCTAAAGAAGTAAGTTTTAAGAGCAGTTTTAAAATGTTATCTGGCTGGATGTAAGAGTGAAGAGGGTTCCAGAGTGTAGGGGCAGTGTGAGAAAGGGATCTAGCACCCATAGTGCAGAGCTTGGTGTTTGGCACAGAAAGTAAAAGTGCAGTTGGCAATTAGTGGGAATCTGAATAAGGTCATTAATATAGAAAGGGACAAGTTTATGGAGAGCTTTAAATGTTATAAGCAATATTTTATACTGTGTTCAATAGTCCACAAGGAGTCAGTGGAGTTTAGAGAGAAGAGATGTAATGGATTTTGTGGACTTGGAGAATGTAATTAACCTTGCTCTGGCGTTTTGGATAAGTTGTTTGCGATTAAAGTTTTTAGAATTTTTTTAATTTATTTATTTATTTATTTATTTTTTTTGGGATATCATTAAAAACAACATGGTGGTAGTCTAAACTGGACATAATTTTTCAGGTCTGTGCTGTGTGAGGCCTGGACAAAGTCTAGAGGTAGTTTGAGGATGAAGAAAGCTAAAATGGTAGATATTATTTATGTGATGGGAAAGAGAGTACTGCCTGAAATGACGCAAAGGCTGTGGTTGTTTATTCATGAATTTTATGTTAGCAACTCCCTTTTTATGCTTTGTTATACTTCCCCGTTACAGTGCGGAGCCCTCCAGGAAGGGAGTGTATGCCCCTCAGAGCCTCTACACATTCTCTGCCACACGTGTGGGTGAGGTCAGCACATTAAAGGTCAACTTCCGCAACAACTCTTCAAGTACCCATGAGGTGAGTGTAAAAAGCTTTTACAATGACAAACACAAGCAGCAAATTACATTTTGAAACAAGGTAATCTTGCATCTTGGTTTTTCTAACATTAGACATGCATATCCCTTTTCATTGGTGTGTTATTCATTTTATGTTTAGACGTCTTGTTACGTTCAGGAGTATTGCCCATACTAATGTATTTGAACCCTGAGTGCATGACGATTAATTGACTTATATGGATATTGTATTTGTTATTGGACGTGTTGCATGTCATTGATATAAGGCTTCTCTAATTGACTTGCAGCTGAGATTCTTAAGTCCTACCGAGCCTTTCTACATCAAACATTCGAAATATTCACTAAGGTGAGTTAGTTAGTCTCATTTGTTCTTCTCTCTTTACTCTTGCTTGCTCAGTTTCTATCAACTTTGTCTTCCTTCCTTCCTTCTTACATTCTCATACACTCTTGCTCTGCCCTTTCTACCGTTTTGCAGTTGGTAGGTGTTGAGTTTAGTTGTACTATGTACAGTGTTTTTAATCTGAGCGGTTATTTGATGTTCTGTTGCTTCCTGCTGCCAATGCCTGGTGTGAGGGCTCGTAACACTTCAGGTCAGCTGCAGTTATATAGTGCGAGTTGTATGTGTGTGTTTTAAGTGTATGAGACTAGGAGTGGGCGATATGGAAAAATATAGCCTCATAGTACTTCAAAATACTGCCATGATAGTACTTTTTTCCTAAAGTTGGATAGGTACAGAACCAGTGATGTCACATTTAGAAAATGTAAAGGTCTATATTGCCCACACCTACATAATGCTTTAGGCATGCGTGAAACAGAAATTGGCATGTTTCGTTTTTTTTTTGTTTTTTTGCTGTGGTGTCTCTTCTGGTCTGTATCTCTGTCTCTCTCGTGCACTCACTCAGTCATTTTCTGCTAAATTAATTTTATGCGTATCCTATCAAAAATCAGTATACTGTCATATGACAGTATATGGTCTAAATCAGGGTGTCAAACTGAGTTCATTGCGAAACATAATCTTGCAAAGTATTTTTGTCTCTTTGAGACCTGATTCAACTCTTCAGCTAATTAGCAAAATCTTCATGAGGAAAAACACTAGTCTTTGCACTTCTTGGGCCTAGTGGAAACCCAATACAACACTTTATCTAAATCTTTCTTTTTTGAAGTAACTGCTTAGTTTTACAATGTAATGCTATACATTTGTTGTAACATTTTATTACTGTTATCTCGGTAGCTTTATCATCCATTTGCATGAGACCCATTATTGTGCATTTGACTGATTATTTGACATAACCCTGACCCTGGATCTATCTGTTCACCAGGACACAACATTACATCAACCTGCCTGTGCTGTTCAAGCCGGCTGCTGTAGGCCAGTTCTCCGGTTTGCTAGTTGTTCAGACAGACACAGATGTTAAACTCACCGTAGAGCTTGCAGGTGAAGCTTTACTCTGAGCCATCTTGCTTTTGAAGCTGATTATTACTCTGTCCAGGCTCACTTCCATTGGAGGTTAGTGTGAGGCTTAAAGTGATTGTGAAGAATGTGTTCTAAATGAAGGTATAGAAATAGTGTACTTTCAGGCAAAATACATTTGTTACTTTTTGTTTTGAAAAAGTACTGAAAGGTTTTAAGTTCAAGATAGTCTATAATAAGATTTCATATACTACTAACTCACACCACCCTGTGTGCCTGAAGGAAAAACACCTCTTCTAACATTCAGCATTAATAAGGCAGCTGGATTTGTCCATGCTTCATGATATGTATCCTTAAGTGACCTTGAAACACAAAACAGGACTGATATTTGTAAATGGTTTTGCAGACCACCATCACTGATGCAAAGCTAAATTTGTGTTAAATTTGAGCTTCAAAGCTCTGTTGAAGACTTGCATATTTTGTACAACACTGTGGATGTATTAATTTATTTTAAAATGACTCTTCTTAATAAAATAAAGATTCATATCGATTATGGATTTCAGGGTTTTATTTATTTTTTCACTGCTTTCTAAGAAAAGTAAATGTGTGTGGGGGTGTGTGGGGGTGGGTGTGGGTGGGTGGAAACTGAGCAGGCATTTTGTTCTGAGGATTTCAGGAGAATGACAGCATACACATGAAGGCATTGCATATATTAAGCTGCATTTTATTTTAAATAACCTTTTTTATTTATTGATTTATATTTTTCATTAATAGACATTAGGAAAATAATCAAGGAAAAACAAACTAGCTGTTACATGATACAAGGAACCACAAGTTCTTTGTTGGCAGTAACATTTAATCGCTAGTTATTATATGTGACAACTTCCAGGACATTGGTTTAGTGTTATCATTCAGGTTGGGAGAAAACAGTCAACAACAATTGTTTTGATTACGTTATTATCCAAGAGTAAAGCACCTGATACTAAAAACAGAATGCTGTACTTCGTCTTTAAACCATCTAATGGAGGGTTCTCAAACTACAGTCCTCCATCAGTGTATTAGCTGGTAATCAGGTGTGTTTAACACAAACACTAAACCATGCACTACTGTGTCCCCACCTTGGGATTTGTAGTTTTAATAAATTATCCTTTTCTGAAATTTTACAATAGAGCACTTTCATCCTTTGTGTGTCCAGACAAAAGCTTGGGGCTGGACTTAACAGGAGTTCTGACGTCCCTGGCCCAATTTATTGTTTGGCTCTTAATACCAGTGTAGTAGCACCTGTTGACCATGTGTAACCTCTAAGCACCTTGTTTCATGAGAATTGCAAGCAGACCTACAGGTAGAGCCAGTAGCCAGGCATACAGTCGAATGGTAGTCGCAGCACTGAAGTTGCAGAGACGGCTGCCACAGCATGTAACAGCCGTGCCGTCTCCATTATCGTCCAGTGAGACGCTACTTGCAGCTGCTGTGCACACTGTAGAAGTGGTGCACTGCTTCACAATAGCTTTCAAATCCCCTGAAAACAGCAAGAGGCCTCGTCTTTTTATTCAGTTTGTTACATTTGTAATCCTTCACAATATTTCTTGTACTGCAAAGCTTTATCACAAGCATCTAATGTTGCTTCCTATCTGCAGCTCATCATTTTCTTTTCTCTAAAATGAATTTTCTGAGGAGGTCCTAATTAGATTTGTCTTTGAGCCATGGAAGCAAACAGCATGTAGTTTTATAATTTACATTTTATAATGTACAAAGTGATCCTGTGTCTGTAAACATAAGCCTAGCTTTTAGTTTGCCTAAATAAATGTTTTAAAAACTAGAACTCTTACCTGAGATGCTGACGGTGGTCATGCAGGTGTCCAGAGGAGCCTGGCACTCCTCAGAGTTACTGTTGCAGTACTCATTGGAGGAAGTGGAACTGCATATATAACACTTAAGAGAATTTACTGCAATACATACACACACACTGCATATCAGTGGAATATATTTTTTTCCATCATTTGAAGATTACATAAATCTGATTTTCATTAACATGTTTTTCCTTCGTAAATACAAATGCATATTGTCGTCAGAACACCATGCCTAATCCTTTTTTTAAAATTTATATATATATATATATATATATATATATAATTGCAAAATATCTGCCATTTATGAAACGTTGCAATAAGCAGAAATTTCATTACTTGGAATATTCAAACAAACTTTACCTGCATTTAAGTCTCTAAAAGCTAACTATATTATACTTTTCAGTTTTACTCCAAAGATGGTGTGTATCAATAGTCAAAAGCTTCAATACACTTTCAGTGATGTATTACTAACAGACAAGAAAAGAGAAATCTGAATAAAACAATACTTTTTACCTCCAACCAGCCTCCTGAATTTGTCGTAGATAAATGGCCCTTTTCCATTCAATCAGCATTTCAGAATTTGATTCTCTCTGTCAATAATTCTCAAATTTCTGACTCTCAAAGTGAGGTTTTACTACTCATCTGAAAACTTATCCAAAGATTTTTCAACCATCTTTGTTTAAACAATAGACATCAAACAAACTGACCTGATTAGAGTCTTCTAAAATGAAAAGTCAGTACCTGAATGTATGGTTACGAGGAAAAACAGCATTCCAGCAAGAGTCCCCATGCTTCTCTAGCACTGTGTCTGATGAGTATGTGGCTATCAGACAGAAATGGAGTATCTCCCCCTGGACAAGCATCCAGTAGACATTCCTTCACATTTCCTGAGTGGCATAAGTCTACCCAGCTGCCATTGCCTCATTCTTTTTGTTATCACAAGAAGACAATCACATTCTCACAGGACAACTGTCACTGGCCACTGTGGTGCACACACAGTGCATTGTGTGTGCAGACATCAGTGCAGACTTCTGGGCTCCCCATGCTATGACTAAGCCATTCATTAAGAAGAATTGCCAAGGCTTTTTTAACATCTGTATTTACTCCTAGACAGCCATTTTAATTGATAGACATCAAACATAAACTGATCTGACTGGAGGATAAAAGAGCACGAGCGAGACAGCAGAGCCATTACATTGTGCATCTCTCCCAAACTACATTCTGCTTTAAGACTTGAAATGAGCACCTGTGCTCAACCATCTGCTTTTTCTGTTTCATTTTATTGCCTGACAGCAGAGAAAGTTACACATTCCTGTAAAGTCAATAAATTCCATTTCTGTTAAGTTAAAATTCAAGTTAAGATCATTTATCAGACATAATGATTAAACGTTTTGAAAACAAAATTGCAGTGTTTGAAATACTGAGAAAACTCTAACACTGAAATAACTGAAATTGGTATTTAAACACTTCCTCGGTTACAGTAAATGAAGCATACCTTGCCCTAAGAATACAATACGGTTCCATTCATCTTTAACCCCGAGCACTTCTATGCAGTACATACATTGGCATCTACCTCAGTGATGAAACTGCGTCCAGTTACACACACTGGAGGAGTTTTAGTCAAAGGGGTTAAATGCATACAAAGGCAGCATCTGTCCATTGAGCTGTAAACTGAAAGCCTGACGTTTAGTCCAGTACAGACCAAAATAAATCGCATTATTATACTGCTGTAGACCATAAAGTGACTGTAGGTTGGTTCTGTCTTCTGGCTGCGAGGTCAGAGTCACAGTTTGGCACTATTTTGCAAGCTGGCTAAATTATATCAAGTCATTTTCTTTTATGATGTATTGACAGTAGCAAGTTAATTTTGTAGGTCACAAACAGTTAATTGTAGTGCAGATAATGTTTCAGTCTTTGCATACAGTACTGGGCAAGGTCTTATGCTTTGAATAGTCTCTAGAAATTAGTAGCACTTCAATTTGCTCGGTTTAAATGCAGATATTAACACGCAAATATTTTTTCCTGTTGTAGAGGGTCCTGCAGGCTGAAAGAGGTAAAGTAAGGCTGAACTTCAGTTTAGTTCAGTAGAAGATTTTCATGCGGTAGTGCTGCAGTTAGATTGAGCAACCGTGGTCTTCCAAGCTTATAATGCAGTACATTGTCTATTAGAATGAAAGATTTAGGTCCAACAGTCTTAGAATCCAAAGAAGCAGTTGGGACAGACGGTTCTCAGTTATCTTTCATATTTCATATCTTCCATACTGAGCAGTCTCTTAGTAAAGCATGCATGCGGCTTCAGCTCTCCTGTGCCTCTTGTGATGCAGCCGTTCAGTCCTCATGTGGTTTTCCTTTAGACTTCTTCCTGTGTGACGCCCCATACTCTCTGCCTCTACATTTGTTCACAGGGTAAATCCTAGAACACATGTAATATAATAGTAATCAGTGCATTTATCTAGGCCAGGTAGAATATGATGGATGCATTCACTTACCTTACATAGTATAAATTTGTATATTCAATACTATGTTAATGTTCATTTAATTTTTTTACATAGTACCAGTTAACACAAATCACAAACTGCATTAACAGTTCGAATTAGTAGTGTATATTAAATCTAACTGGATTATTAGTGGGCACATCCATAAACACGTCACTACGTTCCAAATTTAAATTGATATCAATCAATTAACCATTCTGTCATACGTGAACACAACCCAGCACACAGTGTGTACTGCACGAAGTTCTGCATTTAACCCATTCACTAAGTGAAGCAGCGGGCAGCCAGGAACACAGCACCCGGGGAGCAGTGTGTGGGGACGGCACCTCAGAGGTGTCACTAGCTGTCTTGGAATTCAAACCCACAACTTTCCGCCCTAACCACTAGGCCACCAGCTGCTTCAGTTTAATGTCAGATTTTGTTGTGTCCTCTTTCCATTTTCTTCTATAATAAATAAGATACACACCTGCGCTGGTAGAGGTAGATGAGGAACACCACGTCATCTCTGAAACAAGCCAACTGATGGGGGCCAGGAGTGGTTATAACGCCACTAAATACATCACTTATAAACGTGTTCAACCCCTGGGAATGTGCATAAAATAGAATGATTTACAGCCTTTAACAACAAACCTAAGCATTCTGGGGGCATACAATTTACAAAGCAGCAGAGATATAGGCTCTCAACAAAAGGCAAAGGTTAAACTCACTTTGTAAAGTAATACTGACATCGGGAGGTGTGCTACTGATTTTAGCTGTGAACAGACAACAATAGACAGATATTGATATGCAGTAAATTTAGACACCCATTTTATTAGACAGATGTTAAACCGGTTTATGAACATACCTTGTAATTGACATATAACTGAGGAACCATAGATAGGAATCCAAATGCATAAACTCCTAAGTTTAGAAGACAAAAATAAGGAAGTAATTTGACATTGCAAAACGAAGTAAAAAAACGTGGTAGGAAAATTTGTTCATGAGTGTTTATAACTTACCACTGACAAGACTGTTGATGATCCAGAAGTACCAGCTACTGGTATTTGAGGAGGAAAAGCCCTGATTAATACAAAAATGTACAATCTAGAAACACTATTAAAAAGAAAATCGATGTCAGCAGAATAATTACCTTTTATTCTTGAGATATAAAAAGGAGTATATGGCCCCACTGATGCACAGTGGATACAATAAATATGACAAGAATTTCATTGCCTGAGGAAGAGAAGAGAAACGTTATTTTGGAAGGTTGTGTTTTCACGTTTTTGCCACAACTGTTCAGGTAGGGAACTGCAGTACCTTGGAATCATGTTCTTCTGTCGCACGCTCCATTTCGTCTACTCTCTCTTCCTAAAGAGAGCACGCCACAGTGAGCTATGTCTACAGTGCAGGCAGGCACCTTTGCCTGCCTAGTGTGTAAAGCAAACTAATTTAATGCAGCATATCACATTTTAAGCATCCACTAGTGTGAAAATATGCTGATAATTGAAACAAACTTTAAAGCCAATATTACAACAACAAAAAAAAACCCACACACATGCCACATTAGAAGAACTTACTTTAAAACTGGGCTGAACTGCAAAGACTCTGCTGACTTTCCAAAGCTAAAGTACATGAGAAAGAGTGCTTTAGTATAAAAGACTGTTTAATTAAGCTGTTTTGCATTTAAAAGCCAAATCTGTTTCTTTACCTCAATTAAAGCTGCAATTCCCATGGGGATGAGGGTGAGCCAGCTGGTTTGCTCTTCTAGCAGATGGAGGAATATCACAATGGTGCTGAAACACCTCCAGATCACTAAAAACACACACA
>JBBJLS010000006.1:11179042-11182341 GCA_037577275.1 Bryconaethiops microstoma
GGGACTGCCCGCAAGAGGAGGAGGAAGCATTTGAGAGGTGAGGCGAGCCACAAGCCGCACATGTTTGCTATCCTTCCATGGTGAGACTCCACTCTTGTGTACAAACACGACTGCATGGAGGGTCCCATTCTTGTGGGTCAGTTCAGGCAACGACACACTCACCTTCCTGTTTCCAACAGAAAGTACACAGTAATGTAAAATAAAGAAGGAGGGCTATCTGGGGTATACAGTGACGGGCTTCATTTAATGATCTTTGGGAACTACAAGTTCACGTCTCCAATTTTTCTAATTTTTTGGTTTTATGGTTGCCACATTCCATTACGATAATTATAATATATTGTTCACATAAAGAACTGATACAGTATATATTGAAATCCAATTTGTTATGCACTTTGTAACCAGGTTTAAATAACTATAATTATGTGTGTCACTATGTGCATTATTTTGTTATGGTGTGCAATAATACTCAATGTGACAAAGGTTCTTCTAAAACATTATGTGCAATATCTTATTATGTGCAATATCATGTAAAGTTTTCTAAATGGGTGCTGAATCATTTCATTATGTGCAATAGGCTTACCATATCACTACTTATGTCAATATTACTTGTATACTACTGATCTACTACATACTCCTAACTACCATGTGTGTTGTTAGAAATTCACTTAACTGTAAGTTACTTATCTGTAGTATTTATGCCCAGCATTTGTGTATCATCGTGTATTTTCATGACGTTTTTTCTTTTTTCTTTTTACTGGATTTATTTAGGCTTTATATTTTACGTCATTCTTATCTCTGTGTGTCTTTGCACTCTTAACATGAGCAATTTCCTATTTCCAATAAAGCTTTCCGATTCTGATTCAATGAATAAAAGATGCATTCTACTCAAAACGAGAAAACTTGCCTTTCATACTTTGAATGAATTTCAAATTTGTCCACTTTGAGAAGGAGTTTATGTGAAGCCTCATCACTGGGGTCCAGGCTCGAGTACACACTGAGCTTTGAGATGCAGAACAAAGCGATTATATTTTTTAATTCAAATTTAAAAATACTTTAAGGCAGGAGGGATTGCAATAAATAAACAAACATACACATACACATCTGTATACATCCACATATATTTATACATATGTATGTAAGTACACATACATATGTACAAATATTAATACAGTAGTTTTGTTAATTAAATAAAACTGATTCTGTTAAATGTTTTTAAATAAAATAGTACTGCAACCTACTCTCCTACTATTACAATACATGCACAGTTTAAAAAGACACATGCACAAAACCCATATGAGACCAGTGAATTTGCCTCACCTGGAGTCGAGGTTTGCCAATGAGGTAAGATGTAACACAGTCATCCCCCTTTGCTGGGTCACACGGTTTTGTGTGCACGAAGCCATAGATGGCCCAGCACGTATGGAGCACATAGACGACCAACACCCCAAATATCACTTTCGTGTAAGACATCTTAAACTGAGACCCATTCTTGGGTTTGGAATAGCATGAAGGAAACATGTTTATTTTTTCAGGAACAAAAAAAACAAAACAAATTAAAAGCGTGCAGGATCTTACACAGTGATGTGCTAATAGCAGAAATCACTGGATCTGTTTCATCTTCGGCTGACGCTCTCTGCAGAGGTGGGGAGCATCCATTTGGATCTCAGCATCCTTTTGGAGCAGCACCACTGAGCTTCTGTCACACACTGAGGCAGCAGGGCGTCACCAAAACTGCAAAGAAGCGCACTTAAAAAATGGAGACAACAATCGACTTATCTTACTAGTGATTTGTTTCCTTTAATGTCTAATTAACAGAGACGTTTTAATCTCTGATGTTCACTGTACATTTCTTTCTGTGCCTACTTCATGTGGGCGGACAGGTCCTTGTGAAGGCGCCTATATTATAGACATTACGGCTTACCCAGCTCGGTACACTGTAGCGCACCATGTGTTAACACATTAATGCCTGCCCTTGAAACATACATTCATTTTGGTCATGTTTTCTTTCTCTTTCCTGAACACAAATAAATAAAATAAATAACATTATAATATAAAATATTAAAACATAAATTATAAAACATTACAACTGCAAATTTCTCACTTGTGGGACTAACAAAGGGTTGTCTTATAATTTGTCACGTGGGACAACAATGTAATAAAAAAGGAATAAAATAATGGGCAGTATAGTCAAAGTAATTATTCCAAAATAATATTTTATAATAAAAAATAATCAGATTGACACTGTTATATGTTCATACAAAATAAAACTGGAACATTTAAAACCAGGCAGAGGAAGTATTGAGAGTATTGGGAGTCAAGGGGTTAAATAGTTACATGAGCCCCAATGCATTGTGGTCAAGTTCAGCTTCTTCAGAAAACGTTCTTTCTGGAAACCAAAGGACCCCCCGCTTTGGATAAATAATTGTACTATTATTATTATTGTTGTTGTTATTATTATTATAAGGCTTCAGTTTTATGCACCGTATGGACAATGTATAGCAAGTCAGTAGCCTTAGCTTACACATGCTAGAAAGTCATCCAAAGACATGTTACTCACATTTTCTTATTTACAGCAGAAGTTAGTCAGTTTATTCGTCTTTTTCGACGGTTTCTCTTATAACTACAGCAGCAAGACTCCGTGGAAAGCCTGGCTGATCGGGCTGAACCCCACGCTCTGAAGTTACTCGGAAACTTGTCCTGCTACATCTGAACATGTAACCAGACCAAACTTTTCACGTGTTTCCACCTCGTTTCTCTACGATGGAGGTGTGTGTGAGACTGCTGTGTCGTGAGAGCCCTCTGACAGTGTCCACGAGATGTTGGAGTGGAAGAACTTTAGCTTGCAGGAGGTCAGGATCACCTTTTACACGTCCTCTGTCTGCTCGACACTCACCAGTAACACCAGTAGTGTGGAGAAGAAAACACGGCAGGACCAGTCCAGCACAGACACTTAAACACAGCTGTAAGTGTTTCCTTTTATTATAAATACAAGTAACCGGGGTGGAAAGTTCACATCTCAGAGCTTTACGTGTGTAAAATAAAATGAAAAATGCTATACATTACATACATGTTTTCCTGCAGATGTCGTGTGTGTGTGTGTGTGTGTGTGTGTGTGTGTGTCTGTCTGTGCGTGAGTGTGTGTGCGTGTGTGTGTCTGTGTATGTGAGTGTGTGTGCGTGTGTGTGTGTCTGTGTACATGAGTGCATGAGTGTGTGTGTGTCTCTGCGCGTGAGTGTGTGTGTGCATGTGTTTGTGTCTGTTTACGTGAGTGCGTGAGTGTGTGTGTGTCTGTGTGCGTG
>JBBJLS010000006.1:11206033-11234980 GCA_037577275.1 Bryconaethiops microstoma
TCTCTCTCTCTCTCTCGCTCTCTCTCTCTCTCTCTCTCTCTCTCTCTCTCTCTCTCTCTCTCTCTCTCTCTCTCTGTACTGCACCTGTGTTTGAGCAGGCATATTAAGAATAGTTCACATGCCTGTGGTCTGAATGGCTGTATTCATCACTGGTGTGCTTCACTCTGGTCACTGATGGCTGCATAACGTGCCCTGCGTGTACACGGTGTATGTGTGTGTGCATATGTATCAGTATAGTTCTGTGCTAGTATGCGTGTGTGTCTGCATGTGGTGTGTACGTGTGTGTGTGTGTGTGTGTGTGTGTGTGTGTGTATGTATGGATGGACGTCAGCAGCTGGTCAGTCGCTGGCTCAGCTGGCTGGGGTAATATCACACACACATCTGCGTTTTCACACTTGGCAGATAGATCTTTATCTCACCGCAGCTCTATAGGCTTGTTTCACACATTAAAACACCGGCATGCATGAGCAAGTGACACACAACCATTTCAAAACAACCATTAATTTTTCCTGTACTACAAAGACTGGGTTTCTAAGTAACTGTTATAATGTTTATAATATCTGTGATGTTTCATGATTTGTCAGTTGCAGTTAATGCATTAAAGAGCTAGGGTGCTTTTATGTAGGGATACACAATCAACAGTGTCATCTGATAGTTCCTTAAAAAATCAGGATCAGACAGAGGTTTAGATTTGACAGATATTTCAAAACAATGTATGACCACCTCTAGAAGAGCATAATGCATATGCATGAACCTGGGCTGTTTTTAATGGTAAAATAAATGTTATTAAAGTAATATTTGTAGCTCTATTGAAATTAATATAGTCTTTCACTGTAATGCTAATCCGAATAAATGTCTTAACTCGAAATGTTTATGCATATATCAGTAAATTCCAACTTATCATTAAGACAATTTGTTGACATTTGTTTATTTGTGATTGCCAGTTCCCAAATTTTACTCACGATTACAAAAGCATGTTGATGCAAATAATTTCTTTCCTACAGCTTGCTGACATAAAAAAAACATTTCATCAAAGTTTCTGATTGTAAAGTTAATTAATGTCACATTTGTGTTTGTAAGTAGGAGATATTTTATTATCATTTGAACTTGTGTGTAGTCTAAGTGACGTATTTTAAATTACACTTCATGACGCTGGTGCATAATGTCAAAAGCGCAGATGACAATATAGAATGTAAATTTACATTCACTGTGATTATTTTTATTAAATATTTACATATTGTAAAATGTATATAAAAATTATTATAACTCTTTATAATGCACGTTTATGAGTTACCAGATTACCTTGTGAATTCTAGCAATTATTCCATAATTCTGCTACAGTGATTTCAAAATGTTTTGGTTTCTCTCTCTCTCTCTCTCTCTCTCTCTCTCTCTCTCTCTCTCTCACTGTCTGTCTGTCTGTCTCTCTCTCTCTGTCTCTCTCTCACTCACTCTCTGTCTCTCTCTTTCTTTGCCTCGGTCTCTCTAACTGGGTGAGAGACCATACCTGGCCATGCGAGTAGACGAGGAAGGAAACAGCCGAGCGTTATTGTTTCACTTCTCACAAATTCGGCTCACTTGCCTCTATGAACCTGAACTGCTCTTCTTCATTCCGTCTGCTTAATGTGCTACAGCATTGATTTCTGTTGATTGAAACTGATTCTTTATGTAGATGGTAGGGATCTGCCTCATATTTGCCGTCCTCAAACCTTAACCTTCAGCTTCACTGAATGTCAGACAAAAGTCCATAGAGAAATTGATGGAGTGTAAAACATCCATTTATAGTTGTCAGATTAATTACCAGTGACAGTCCATGACTAAATACTGATCTAGTATATTGTGGAATCTGTTTCATTCTAAGTAGGTGCATCAAAAAACCAAAAGACTGCGTCCCATTCTTGCCACATAGTGTTGTGTTCCCTGATGTCAAAACCAATGTTTGCTTTTGGGACTGGTACAGTTTGTCCTGCAGGTCAGAGACAGTGTGTATTATAGCTTTTGCTCCTGTTTGAGTTTATAGCAGATGAGTTGGAAGCTTTGCCACATCGTTGTGTAATATGTGTGTGTGTGAAAGATCTGCTGTGTCCATCCAACCGCTGGAGTGAAACAGATCAGTGAAATAACACTGGCAGGCCAGAGGGGTATCGAGAACGGTTTCAAAGGAAGCGGACCTAGTCTGGTTCATATTGTAATTACATTAAGAGTGGTGAATGCAGGATGGAATGTGTGGTGTGTAATAATCATCTCAGGTCTGCCAGAGTGGCCTTAGCGGCAGCCTGGAGCTAAAAAACTCCCTGCGTTGTTTCGGCAGCTCAGCTCTCTAGACACCCATCTGTGGTTTTGATGTCTGGCCTAATCCTGTCAGGTCTTAGGTTTGGTGTCCCACATCTGGCAGAGTTACTGTAATAGACCTACCCTGAAGAGACTACAGTCAGAACCTCTTCAGTCAGAGCTGCAGCACTGAAGACATTCTATTATTCAAGCTAAAGGACTGTTTTATGAGTAAAAGTTGGGTTATCTCACCCACAACAGCAATACAGAAATTATATAGCCAGTATGTTCAATGTTAATGTTCTAGAAAGTGTAAATGCAATACTATACTGCAGCTTTCAAACCCTAAAATTAAGTGACATCCGACAAGAAGCCCAGTCATTAAGCATGAGCCTGGTTTTCATCTTTGACGGTGGTTTCCAGGAAAGGCTTTAAATGAGATATGCTTAAAATGATTGTATTGTTTACATTTTCACATACTGTTTTGTATGAAATTCATTACATCTTTGATTTCATTACAATTTTTAAGCTGACAACACCTCATGTGCTTAAGTTTAAGCGTAAGTAGTATCATAATTTAATAATACTTAATGATATTAAATGATCTATAAGACACTCCATGTTCTTCGTATATTAAAAATCACACTGAATCGAGGCACCACTCTATCATATTAAACCAAATGAGCTTTTGTGAATTTGTTACATCTCTGCTAGAAGTCTCCCTGCCAGAGCTGCTTTTTCAGGGTTCAGTAGCATTCATATTATTAGTGTGAATAAAGCAAGGCTTGTCTAGCACACGGAATGAACTTATGTCCTACACACTCCTCTCACTTTTCTCTCATTCAGTGATGTGATTAAGCAGGTGTTATCCTGGTCATGGTATCAGTGTCACAGGACATCCCTTATGCCAAGAAATCTTCTGAAGGTTAATTGAAAGCGGTCAGTTCTTCACAGCGTTGGCTTTGTAAGCAAATACAGGCCAGCTTTGCTTCATTATGAGTTATTGGTTGAAGTTCTTGGGTGGGTGTTTGAGTGCAGGTGTGAGCATGTCCATGTATATGTGTTTTGTGTAGACAGTGGTTAGTGGAGGTTAGTGGAGACTGAATCAATAATATCTGACCTATAATAGCTTAAAATTTTCAGTAAAGTATGCATTCACTTTTTTTTGCTATTTTCAAGCCCTCGTTTTGTTATATTCAAAAACTTGTGTTGCATTGTTCTGTGTTCCGTAATCGCTCCCCCGTTCAGATTTGTGTGGTGAGCTCCAAATGGTGAAGCTGGATTTTTTAGCATCACAAATGGATCACCTTTGTTAAGATATCTTAATCAGAACCCAACCTATGCCATTTTACAGATGATTTAAAGATTCCACTGCATTCCATCAGTGAAATGTTTGGTCAGCAGAGAACAGAGCACAGTTTAAAAGCTTTAAAACACTTGTTGTATTTATCAACCATATAATGCACTGCCTGATTTAAACTCAATTATTAGTCATACATATATTGTAAAATTTATAATTAGTAATTATTTTATGTTTTTATCTGTTGCTGCAGACCCCCCTGGCACTACTGTTTCTCCCATTACTTGATTCACTTTCTGTTTTGAAAAATACACTGGCTGAGACAGAGAGATTACTTTGGGCTGTGACGTGTGTCAGTGCTGATGTTGTAGTGACATACTCAAACAGCCACGCACACGCATGCACACACAGGTGCAAATGTCTCCTACTCATGCACACAACTGGCTAGTTTTACTATCACAGTCCTTGTTCTTTTTTTGCAGTGATGAGAGTGCTAACTGGCAAACTTGATAATGAATTGTGTTCCAGAAGCTGTGAAATGATATAATGTCGTAAGCCCTTTGACAAATTCAGATTTTTAGAAGATATTTTTGGTATAACAGATGTCATTCAGCAGCATTCAAAACTTTATACAGAACGCAATGCATTTATGCACTGAGTGTTTTTTTTAAATATATAACTATCCTGAATTGTACCAAAAAGTGGCATTAAAATGTGGTGAAATGTGAGATTCAATGACTCACTGAATTGCTTTACAGACAAGGTTTACTCCTCTATCACTCCTTCTTTTGAATTCCATGTGCACCACTAGAGACCTGGCAATGACCATGGACTTTAAATTTAGATTTATTCTTTTGGCATAAGCTCTTATTCAGTCTTAGCGAGCCTCGTCTCTGCAGTAGTCAGCATTTCAGCCTTAGGTTTTGGGCCTGATGTGAGAAAGTGCCCTTTTTAAATATTGTGATAGCAGGGATGTTTATAAGGTAAAACGTTTCAGAGCTGACATCAGTCTTATTTACCTTGCTGTGGTTTACAGTGAGATTTTGCACCACTCAGCATTTGGGAAAGAAAATGTTTCCTATCTTTGAATTATTCAGCTCTTGTAAGTCAGCAGCAAATACTCTTCCCTGCATTTTATGAACTTTGAGGACGGCTGGCAGAGTCCGTCGAGCAGATCTGTTCTTCCATTCTGTTTGTGCTGTGGGACTTGGCGATGGCATACAGCAGACTTAATGCTTTGCGTATGTGTGTAACATACTAGGCCAATACTGAATGTGTCCATGTGTTACAGGCTGTGTCTGAACGTACCAAATTCTGCCTTCTTGGGCTGTATTCTGGAGCTGGATGGTACCGAGACATGTCCAAATCAAACTGCCTCAAACACAGTTCAGCTCCAGGTATTTTCATCACAATCCTGCCTTTTAAGGCGCTGACTTAAGAGGCAGCATGGGCAGCAAGGCATCGAGACAGCTGCCTTCAGTTTGGACACAGCCAAAGAATAAAAAAAGATGGAAAATCTGTGTGTGGGAGAGAGAGAGATGGAGTTTGACCGTGTTTGGCCAAGCTGTTTGGAGCAGAGAGGAGAGAGTGGCCTGTGAGTTTTAACGTTTCCTGTCCAGCTGTAGTGCTGGCGCTCACTGAAAGGGAGCGACTCAGACCGGAGCACAATACCTCACTTGTGCTGCAGCCCAGAGCTGAGGAATGCCACTCTCACCTTCATATGGCTGACAGGAGTTTGTTTTGGAATGGAAGATATTATTCAGCACACTCCAACCATCACCCTCTCACTTCTGTCTAGGGCTGCACGATATGGATAAAAATATTACATTGCGATTATATAACTGAATTTTGTGATTTTGTTGTGCCTTCATCTTTATTCAAAACATTTTGGTGAACCATTAATGTAATGCAATTTGTTGGAGGATATAAACTTGTTGATTCCACCACACACGCACACTTTACCATAAGAGTTGGAATTAACACTGCACACAACAATAATGGTTTAGTAATTTTCTTGAAGACTTTTATTATACATTCAAAGCCTTGAGAATATCATTGCCAGTGTTGAGATTAAATCCTGAATTTTTATGGTTGATAATAAATCTGATGGCCAAATTGACAAATAACTTTGTTTAGCCTATTTATTTAATTATTTGTTTTTAGATCTTTTCTCACAGTATGGCTCACATTGTGAAGCTCATACGATGTGGGCAAAATAAACACAAGAAACAGAGTAGCACATTCCCAGTAATTTCTATAAACCCAGGTTTAGTAGCTAAATAATGTAATTTGCTCTTTAAATTACCAGATTTTAAATTTGTAAATGAAAATTAGTTGCCAGATTAAATAATGCAAATAAAATTATGTGCCACAGTTGTGTGCAAATGTTTTGGGAACAAATATATGGTTTGTTTTTCCAAATGCATTTCTATTGTAAAAATTAATACAATTTGAGACGACTCCTCCTCCAGCATTGGAAGACAAAAAAAATCTGGTCAGGTATGTAAAGCAAAACACCCACAACACTGGCAAGAACATGAAAAGTTGGTCAGCATGGGGACCAGTGTTAACAATGGTATTGTACTGTGTATTGTTGTTGAACAGACATAATCTACGATGGGTCAGGAAATTAGAAAACAGGTTAAATATTACAAACCATTGATCCAAACCATGAACAGAAGTCGACCTTGAACTACTTCAAGGAATTAAATATCAAAATAGCTTCCATCATCCTTGGACTTGATTATTATTAAAAAATGCTGTTTAACACTATGAGCCATAATTACGCTACTCTTTTGCTACAGGTATTGCAACATCATTCAAATAAAGCACAAATGTTACACTGTTTACCTCATAAAGGCCAGGTTGGTCAAAAAGGAGGGGGGAGGGGTGCTGACGGAATTCCACGCCGGCCCAAAATGACCATCGTCCCACCAGGCAAATGCCCGGTACGCCTGATGGCCAGTCCAGCACTGGGTCTATACCCAGCAGCCACTATTGCATCTAAAACTTTGTAAGAGGAAATTTCCCCCTTTTAAATGTGGGTTCATTTCCTTTTCACAGCTATTCTCTGCTCGCAGTGCATATTACTTTCTGACCTGCCGAGGTAATGAAACCTTTGGCTTTGACTTTCATGAATGCAGTTGTGCATGCAAACACATTGTTTAAAATGCCCGTAATCTTGTGAAGAGGTATCCAGCTGTCTGGAGAGACTCGAAGATAATCATACTTCATTACGCAGTTCATCAGAAAATCTGCTTAATTTTCCTGCCAGAAATTCACAGAAATTCTCTTATTCTGTTGGGTGAACGCAAACCAGAATTACTTTGTTTCGAGAGAAAGAAATCTGAGACGGCCTGATGCAGTCGCATTTTGGAACAAACGCAAATTTATGCGTTGACTTCATGACTCAGTGAAGCACAGCCTCCATATAAAGCCAGCCTAAATTTTCTGCGTATTTGCCAGGATGACAAATCCTGAAATAATCACATCCATCTTTTCCAGCATGGCCACCTTTGAAGGTAGGCTTAATAGTGACAAGAAAAAAGCAATAAAGTTTTTGTATAGAGAAAATGTGCCCTCTAAAGTCCGCTCTCATTGTCATTGATTGCCACTTTAAATGTCTGATGAGATGGACAGTTTTAAGTTCTAAGGCACAGCCACATGCAAAGGCATTGAAATTTACTCGATATACACACAAGAATGAACATATCAGTTGGATTCTGTATTAAATTCCAGTTTGATCCCCATTGATGGCACAGCCATCTGGGGACAGGAATCTAAAACCCCTTCTCTGTCTGAGTGGGTATGATGGGTGTGCCTCCACCAATCACTCAGTCTGATGCTAAGTGTATGTTAGCCAAAATAACAGAATTTGTCATTAGTGTTCTCCTCCAAGTGCACTGAGCTGTCCAGTAAGATCACTGCTACTCTTATACTACTACTACTACTACTACTACTACTACTACTACTACTACTACTACTACTGCTGCTGCTACTACTACTATTACTACTACAAATACTATTACTACTACTACCACTACCACTACTAAAATCAATAATAATAATAATAATAATAATAATAATAATAACAATGTGTACACAAAAGAATTTTAAATATTTAATTGAATTAATTTGATTAATATTTGCCTCGGGAAACTGATTATTTAGTGCATTGCCTAATTTATTCTACAACATTTTGTTATGGGCATAACAGCAGCATTCAAATACAGCATGAGTGCATTTCTTTGGCTCATGTTATTTATGTCGACTAAAGCACAGATCAGCCAAAATAATTGGCTAATTGTCTCTAGCATATTTGGAGCAAAAAATGTGCTGATTCTAACTGTGTGTCCTTAATACAAGGCCATTTTGCATTTAAACCACTCTCTCTTTCCTTCTCTCTTTTGGTCTCACACACACATTTTAATCCAAAGTCATTTCTCCATATGAGTGAGCCCTCAAACTGAGCCTTGTCAAATCGACGTCAGCGTCTGACAGCTTAGTGAATAGATTCACTCTCTCGCACTCATGTGTGCATGTGTGCAATTAATGTCTGCCTTACTGCTTACTCCTTCAGATTTTTGGAAAACACATGAACACACACACACACACACACACACACACACACACACACAAAGACAACATGAGGTGCACAGAGCACAACCTGACTAGTGGTTGAAAAGACCTTATATTGTGTGAAAGCAGGAATGGTGGCACCACACAGTGCCATAGACAAAATAAAGATGGGCTCGTAGGTTCAGAGAACAATTGTCTAGCTCAGTCTGTGCTTTTAATAAATGTTTTTTGTACAATGGATGGCTCAGAGTGTTTTTGTGAGGAGAGCGCACGCCCATCTGCTAATCCTCACTCCTCCTCACAGCCTTGAAATGCTGGTTCAGAGTCAAGGTGCCAAAACCTGTTGTTTTCAGCAAAATTCTGAAACGTTTTTGAGATGGTTTCAGCAGGTCAGGGAGCTTGCGTGCTGATTTTGTTTTAAATAAAAAAAAGGCAAAATTCACTGCTTTCTTTGTGGTTTCCAGGGAAACAGATGTGAGAGGGATCTTGCAGTCTTTTGTTTGTCTCTATTCTACAAATATGTTATTCAGCAACAATGAATGTTGTTTCCTGCATATGTATGCATATAGATAAGGGTTTGTATATCAGATCTGCCATTATCTTTATCATAGCTCTTAAAGGCTTGTTTAAATTTCAGCACTTTGAATATAAAGTTTCAGTTTAAACTTAAATACTACTTAGTTTTAATGGAAATAATTGATATTGTTTTAAAGGCCTAGTGTGGATGTACTGCAGTCAGTGGGCTGCCTTTGGCACAACACCAGAGGCCAGTTTTCAAAAATCATTTGATTGGATTTTGGTTTGTGAATGAAAACCTAAAATCTAGTTATTTCATTTGCTATTTCAGGCATTAATCCAATCCCGAAGATGATATGGGTAGCACTCTAAGCTGTGCCGTGGAAGTAGGATGATTGTCAGTAGATTAACAATCATTTTGAGGAGTGGTCATGCTGACACTGTTCCTGTGGCTCTGTGGGGTTTTTTTCCCACAGGGATTTTCAGCTTCACAGTTGAGAGAATTTTTTACATGAGGCTTAACATGAAGCATAATGTTGTGTTCTTTTATTCTCGCAGGTGTCAGGTCAGCTCGCCTCCACTGATGACATCTACCTTGAGGAACAGCAGTCGGGTGATTATCCTGTTGATGATGACGACTTCAACTCTGGCTCAGGATCAGGTAAGCCTCACATATTGTCCTAAATGTCAGGTTGTCTTTAAAGTATAACTATCTATAGTTATATAACTATCTTTGCATGAATATATAGTTAAATATTCATGCAAAGAAAAAACATTCTTAACTTCTAATACATATTTATAGAATTTTATTCCAGGTAGTTTGGAAAAAATTCTATACTATTCTTCATGAAATTGTGAAAAAATGTAAAGGTTCCCTGGCATTTATATATCTTAGTATTATAAGGTAAAGAATATCAAAAATAAATGTACAAGGTTTGTTGGGTATGCCATATCATACATGCATGTCCATGACACATTTGTTTACCCTTATTGCCAGGGTACCAGATGTATAGGTGGGGCTAGAAAAAGGTGAACACCATTGATAGTAAAATGCAGTCATCTTAAAATTGCCAAACAACTAGCTACCCAGAAGTGCTGTATGTAACTCTTCATATAAAACAAAATGCAGAGTAAAACTGTACACATGGAAAGGCAGTTTACCAGTTCAACAGTGCCTTCTAAAATCTTTACCCTATATGGAAGATCTTTCACCTTTTAAAAGGTTTTCCAAAGATTGTTAAATATCATGCAACATCATGTGCAATTTCTTGCTGGGTGCTAAATCATTATCAGTATGTGTAACATCTGAGAGATTGCACTTCAGCTGCTCCAGTAATCTTACCATGTACAATATCACTAATTATTTCAATATTACTTATCTACTACTTGTCTCTATCTACTACTTATCTCTATTATGTGCAATAACGGAATACAGTGGTGCCTTGACTTAGGAGTGTCCCAACAACGAGTTTTTCGATATACGATTTTTTGGTTTGAGTTGAGAACTAAAATTTGTGTTATGAGCCAGCTTCAGATACCCCACCGCTAGTTGGTGCAGTGAACGCCGCAACATCCGCCCAGCATCCCGTGTCTCACACGGTCACTTTAAGCGGTTAGCTCGCAGTGGAAGCATCAGTGTTGTGCTCGCATTTGTGCTTGCAGTTATTTAGCAAAACTTCGTTTTTCCAACCATGTGTCTGAAGAAAGTGTGTGCGAAGGACAGTGCTGAGAAGAAGAAGCGGATGATGTGTATTAAATTAAAGTATTAAATTAAAGTAAGACATTATCAAAAAACATGATAACAATATTCATTATTTATAAGCACATTTTCTTATGTAAAAACATACAACAAAAATGCTGTGTTTTTGGGGGGTCTGAAACAAATTAATGGCATTTCAGTTCATTTCAATGGGGAAAATTCAGTTAAGTAATTTGAGTTATGAGCTCCGTCACGGAACGAATTAAACTCATAAGTCAAGGCACCACTGTAAGTATAAAGAACAACTCCAAACCACTATTTTTTATTACTAGTAAATTACGTAGCAATAAGCCACTTACCTATAGTATTTATACCCCAGCATTTTGTGTACATAGCATAGTGTATTTCGAACACTATGCTATGTGTATTAGCATAGTATTTCTGCAGTTTTTTTACTTTTATTTTAAACTTTAAATTTTATACTGTACTTGTCTCTGTGTGTCTGTGCAGTCCAAACATAAGTAATTTCCTCTCTGATCAATGAAGTTTTCTGATACTGATTTTTATGGGATTGTGCAAAAAATTTTTTTTTGACACCTCAACCAGGGCACAGATAGATCTAGATTTGGATTTGTAAAAAAGCATCATGCCAAAACATGTTGCCTGGTGGAAAATATAAACAGCATTATCTTATAATGGTTTCATATTTACTCTTTGTTTTATTTTGTATTGAATTAAATAGTAAATTATTACATTTTTGTGTGAGAAGCTGGTCTTCGGGGCCTCTGAAGCTTCTGAATGTTTCCACACAAGCAATCAGTCAATGCTTAACATTTTTTTCGTCATACAAATGCAGACTCTGTTTCTCTGTTAAGTGTTATGAGTGCATCAGTCGTGTTGTTACTATTGAGTTTATTATAGTTTTAAGTCTGGCTAGGGACGTAGGCCCCAGAGTGTGGCGATGTTGGCACAACTCATTAAGCCTGTATCAGTGAGTCTAAATTACTGTATTGCTTCTGTGTGGCTATTGTAAGCAGAAGAGCTGCCTGCTGGCTGCTAGACAATGGCAGTAGTTTGACGAGTGCACAGATGTTTCACCTGCGGTCAGAAGCGGTCAGCCAAGACCATGGTGTTATCCAGCAGGTGTCTGGTCCATACATAAGTCCTGCATTATTAATGAATTAGCTCCCTGTCTTTCTCACGGCAGTCAAGAGCTACACCTTTCACCAGTACATAGAGAGCCTCTGCCTTGGAAAAGGATGTTTACACACTACTCAAGTATTTATTCTGTGTGTAGAACTTACAGGAATAAATAGGTTCTTTCAAAACTATAATTGAGTCAGTGGTTGAGTGACCAAGTGAGCGAGATACACCAAAGAGGTGCTTTGCATCTAAATAGATGAGAATCGCACACAGTAATTAAAATATGAACGTATGATTATCATTCAGTTTTATACTGTAGTGTATACCTAGCACAAGCGTATGATGTATTTCTTTGTAAATCTGCGTATCTTGCGTTTTTTATGGTGTCAAGGGAGTTTGCTGCAGCAAAAGCCTCTGTTCTTCTGGGAAGTCTTTATGCTAAATATTAGAACTTTGCTGTGAGGAATTTGTTAGATTAGTGAGGTCAGGTACTGATGCTGGATGATCATAAACACCGGTCATCACCCAAAGCGATGAATGGAGCTCCATCTCTCGAGAGAATGCACTTCAGCTGCTCCACTAATTAGGAGGACTGTGTGCATACATAGACATATAGTTTGCATGCAGTTTAATACATTTTCTGTCTATTGTTAATTACATACAGGTTTCAGTGATAACGATGACGAGGATATGTTGACATTGAGCACGCGGATCATAGAGCCTATTGACCACTTCACCCAAACCAGCAGCCCCAGCCTGGAGACGTCTTCACTCACAGAGGTAGAATCAGACGTGGACACCACAGTGGAGGACCAAGTGGATATAGAGGTAAACATGCATGTCCTGTAAACAATATTCCACCTTGTAAACATATTTATACTGGAATTAATTTCTTTCTGATGGTGTTGTCACTTGTCATAGATTGTGTCAAAATATCTTATAGGTTCTAACAGACACAGTAACATGTAGTAATATATTTTCTATTCTATTACTACATAGAATAGAAAATATATTACTACATGTGCATCAAATGCTGCATCACAGGTCTTACCATGTGATGCAACGACACCAGATGCAGAACAGACATTTTTGGTCATTGTTTACCTTATTGCTTTTAAAACTTCTAGTAATACATAATAATTAAATAAGTTTGGGGAATGTAATAATTTGATAATATTTAATGAATATTTATTGTTATAATTATTTACCTACAATTGTGACATAACTCATGTCCAACTACAGTTATGACATAACACTTGTAGAATGCTGTTTTCTCCATTGCTGCATTTTATACAGAAAACATGGAGTCAGCGTACACTTTTTAAAAATGTAATAATAAGAACTTTTATTTCAGTATTTGCGTCAAAATATATAATACTTTTTGACTGAAATACTGATATAAAATATAGCCCAAGTGTGGGAATACTACTTATGATGCCCTGCAAGACTATGTGTAAAAATGTTTAACATATTTCACTATATATAGATGTATATCCCCGAAGTTCATGCAGCATTTCAGATTCAGTGTATTGGACTACAGAGCCAACATAACGAAAAATGGGCCGCTGTCCTATTACATCTGGACTGCATTGTATATAGCAGGTCATAGTGATAATCTACCCAATGTCTGTGTGGTCTGTTTTTCGTCCATTTTAAATGTCTGTATCCTCTCTAGGGCTCTGATATTCCTACTGAACAGCCTCTGGTCAGTACTGTAGCCACCAGCACCAGCAGTTCCCCTAGTCTCTCACAGGAATCTGACAAGCAGGTGCGCACAGAAAACCTCTTCCAGAGGACAGAGGTGCTGGCAGGTATGTTCAGTTTAATGATTTTCAGGCCCTATTGGTGCATATATTGTCTGATAAAGAAACTGAAAAAAAAGTATTTGGGAATAGTGACAGTAGCCAGTGGGTCAAGACTTTAATTAGGCATTTATTAAGAATTTTACCTAAGAAAAATCAAGTCATTTTCATTGTTGGAAATACAGTTACTGAATACTAATACATACTAATCAAATGGGATTAGTTTTACATGGGGGTGATGTTTATGTAGGCCAGGGTCAATTTCTTTAGTGTACAGCCTGTAAAAACAAATGACATAAAGCACTTGGACATATTTGGACTAAAAATTGCTAAGACTATTTAGAATTTAGATAGATTTTTAGATAGATAAGCCTGGATTTAAGGTTAAATTCACCTTCTTTACGGAGAGGTTTAGCACTATCAAGAATATAAAAATGAATTCATTGAATACTTTGTTTATGCACCTTTAATGTACCATTTATAACTATTAACAGATTATTAGCTCATCAGAATATGAAAATTTACAAATGCTTATAAATCACTGCTCTTGTACAATCTGGTTTATAGATTAAGGTTTATAAATGTTTATAGATTAAGGTTTACAAGTGTTTTCTTGTAGTTTTCATGCCCTTTCACTAATAAATCTGTACCCCATACATGATTTACATAACATATATGTAAAGTTACAATTTATGTTTTTGTAGTTATAACTTCCCTTAAATAGTTCATATTTCTTAAGATGTGTAAGTTATGAGTAAATATATCCGTTTCATGGGACTTGAAACATTAAAAACTGCATAAATATGGCTATATTTATCTTTTCCTGGCATTACTTATATACAGAAATATGAAAGAGTGAAATGTGAGAGAGTATGTAGCATATATGCACACACCAAAAAATACAAGAACAATAAAGATTTGTAAATGTTCAAATTCTGATTAACTAATAGTTTGTTTATAGCTATTAATGGGCAGTTAATATTAAGCTAATGAAAAGTTATTATAAAGTGTTACTGATATGGGTATTTTCTTCGTTATGTTTTTTCATATAAGACTGTATTTTGATTGCCTTTATTGCTTCTCTTTTATTTCCGTAGCCGTTATAGCTGGCGGTGTGATTGGCTTTCTGTTTGCCATCTTCCTGATTCTCCTCTTGGTGTACCGCATGAGGAAGAAGGATGAGGGCAGCTACGACCTGGGGGAGCGTAAACCACCCAGCACGGCCTATCAGAAGGCTCCAACCAAGGAGTTCTATGCTTAAATGACCAATCGCTCTTAACATTAACATCCATGTGACAACCAGTTCCTCAGTTTTCTAAAAGAAAAGCTGGAATGAAGCAAGACTGAGGAGAGTTTTATTGGGAATCGTATTTAATAACAAGGATATTTTTGCTTTATAAAGCCAATCAGCTCTTGTGTTTTCAATTTGGATCACAATTTGTTTCTTTTGTGGATTTTGAAATTGTTGGAGAAAATAATATAAAACAGCAGATCTTTACTCATGACTTCATTCATTGACTACTTTGTAACTGTAAAGGTATGTATTTTTTAGAGAAAAAAAAACAAGCAGCAAGGAAGTTGTAATGCGGACTATAACTGTACTTTTAAGTTAAATAATTGCCCTTCCAGCAGTTTCTCCATTACGTAAGATGCGAGTGTTGACCTCATTCATGACTTAGATACAGGATTTTTTTCATTTTGTTTTTCTTTTTTTAGTTCTGCCACCCTAAATGTGTATACTTTTTGTCAATTCTGTATCCGTAAGGACCAATCATTTTCAAAGTGTCCTCCTGTCATATTTACTCGTATTTCATTTTGGAAGGAATCCCTCCAGACTCAAACTTTCCAGATGTTCAAATTTCCTAATTTCCTTTTTTAAAATCTATCCAAGAACAAATCTTAACATGCTTCAGCTCTCTCTCTCGCTCTCTTTCTCACTCTTTTTGTGTGTGTGTGTCTCTCTCTCTTTCACTTTTTCTCTCTCGTTCCTAAGTTGCTATGCAAGCTAACTCACTGAATACGCAGTGCCACTTCACACTTTTCTTTGAGCAAATCTAATGTCGCTGTCTCTTTTTTCCTTGTCTTTTATGCCCTCTGGCTAGAGTCAAACTCAAGATTTTTAAAAATATTTTTCCCACATAAGCTGTTAATCGCAAATGCGCCATGCCATTTTCATCTTTAAACAGTCTTAGACTTCAAATGTTAAAAATGTCAATCATGTAGAGTTGAGGCGCTGTGCTTGAAGACTTTGAGGGCAATGACATTAGCACTCTTAGATTAAACGTGTGGGGGTGCTTTAGGCCAAATTTTAACAAGACTTTTCATATTGAAATCACACCAGTGAATTAGACACATGTCTAGTCAAGTGTTAGTTAGTCAAGGTAATGTGCTCTAATGTACTTTTCCCAGAGTCACCCAAGTTAGCAGTGTTTGGGAGGCTGGAAACTCTTTACTTTGGTGCTCACATTATTTTCCAGTGAGACCAGACATTGACGTTGTTTACAAGCTTTTGGTTAATTTACCCTGAGGTTTACAGCGTAATGTCTGAGACTCTGAGTATCTGAGGCTGGAGCTACACTGAAACTCTTGTATTTGTTCAGTCATGTTAGTAAAGAATGCTAATGTTTAGGGTCTTAATTGTTTAATGATGAAACTTGGTGGTGCTTTCATGTGATCTGGAGTCAAAAGGCCAGCCTCAGCATATGAAAATGAGGATGAAATGAGGATGACCGGTGATTTACTGAGAAGAAAAAGTGAGAAGTGAAAATGTGTTGGATTATAATCCAGAATGAGTCATATAGGGAGATCCCCAACATAAATGCACTTCATTTTTTTTCATGGTTATTACACCTGTAGTGCTCCTTTGCTGTGTTCATTTTTCATATTCCCATAACAGGGCAACCTTTTTAATAGTCAGGCCCTTCATTACAGTTACATAACTGATAAACAATCATAATTTTCCAAAGACTTAAACAGTGTTGTGGTGATAATTCCATGATTGCATTCTAATTCCTTTTCATGTTCCTTTATGCTTAATTTCCTTTAAGGTCCCGTTTTGAGTCAATGACTTATCTGTATATGTTAATATACAATAATTTATAGAATATAATTATTTATATACAACATATTAAATGTAATATGTTAGTTTAAAAAAAAAAGTCTATGAAAATGTGTATTCACAGATGTTTAAACGCCCTTGAAGTGCCTACTGTTTCAAAACAGGTTCCCGTTTTCAGGCATTTGAGGACATTTGTACAACAGAAAGATGTGACGGAACGTGCTTCATAAGCATGAGTGATAATGGCAACATTATGAAAGCGGTGACTAATGAAAGCAGTGTTGTAATAAGAAACACTACTGAATAAACATTTTCTCATGGAATATTCACACTGTGGTTATTTTGCAGCTCCTGAGTGGCGTCTACTTCTCTTTTAGTGAATATCAACCTTTTGAGATTATCATCATTCTCTCTGTGCTCTGTGGGAGTTTGTGTATTTGTATGTGTGTGTATGTGTAGGCCAGTGAAAATAATAACTTGAAAAAAAATGTAACGAGTTGAGTTCAATCACAACATATAATCGTCTCTCCAAACTGTTAAACAACAAACACAAAGGAAATGTGAGGCGTCTGACAGAGATTGCTCTGGGATTTGTCACTGTCACTGTCCCGTTTCGCAGGATGGTAATGACTTTGACAAACGCAAAACAAGACAACTCCAGCTGCTAGATGTGCCCTCTTATCTAGCTTACTGACAAGTCTCTCACACACCGGCAAATGTGAGTGGGAGATTGTAAACTCAAGCTGGTTTCTGAACAGTTCGTACCTCGACTGCTGCTGGTGCAAGGATGGATGACCTCCTCATTCCTGCATGTTTGGCTTGGTCCACACAGCAGACAAAATTACAGGAACCAGCAGGGCAGGCTTCTTTTATGATCTCTGTTTCTAATGTGATGGGCTCAGATTGAGTTCTCTTTGCTGTGGGTAGAAAAGCCTTTTTTTAAATGTCATTTATTTATTTATATATTGACTTATTTTTAAATCAGTGTACCCTAAGCCTGCTGCTGCAGTGGCTGTGCACCGCACACCTCACTGCTCTAAATCATCACATCTGGATCGACAAGTGTTCAAGCGGAAAAAGTACTCTAAAATAGCTGTAAACAGTTTTTTATATTAAATTCAAAGTTTCTTCATATTAGTTTAGAGGAAGATGGAATGTTACTAATGTGTTAAAATGTGCACAATGTGGATTCAAGTGTTAGCAGTATATAAAAAAAAAATCAACTTGTTCTAGTAGGAATGACATTTTAGCATGTGAGATTTTGACCTGGTAGAAATTCATTTTAACACGTTTGTATATTATAAGGAAATACACGATATGGACAAAATTATTGGGACGACCTGACCATTACACCAACAGGGACTTTAATGACATTGCATTCAAATACATAGACTGTAGTATGGAGTTGGTCCCCCCTTTGCAGATATAACAGCTTCCACTCTTCTTGAAAGGCTTTCCACAAGATTTTGGAGGTTCTGTGGAGTGAATTTGTGATGTTGGACAAGAAAGAGTGGCACACAATCTCTGTTCAAGTTCTTCCACACCCAACTCATCCAACCATGTCTTTATTGACCTTGCTTGTGTTGTGGGGTGGTTGTCAAATAGTGGGTAAAACACTTGCCTGTGAACCTGAAGACCACAATGTTGCAGGTTCCAACCCCACTTTCTACCATTGTGTCCTTGAGCAAGACACCTAACTCTGTTGATAAGGGTATCTGCCAAATGCCCATTTACCTCTGTGCACTGGGGCAGTCATGTTGGAATAAAAAAAAGTCCCTTCCCAAACTGTGTACACAAAGTTGGAAGCATGGTGTTGTCCGAAATGTCTTGGTATGCTGAAGTATTAAGACTAAGCCCGTCACTGAAAGTAAGGGACCATTTGAATTCAATAATTAAGATTTGTGTCCCAATACTTTTGTCCATATAGTGTAGTAACATGAACAAATTCAATTTAAATGTTGGGGAAAAAATCTTTACTTTTACATGTATGAGAGGTTTTTATTTTTGGTATATGAAAAAGTGGATAACAGTTTAAAACAAGCACCCAGGTTAAACCTAAACCAGGCAGGCAAAGTCACACACATTCCTCCTGCGAGTGTGAAGGAGGGGAGAAAGACAGGCAGCCGGTTCCTGCATTCCGATGCTAGCAAGGTTCGTCATTCTGAACTTACCTCTTTTACTTGGAGGAGCGCATTGATAAAATATATATTTAAGCATTTTTGTGCGTGTACAGATAACTGACAGCTAGTAGTCTCATTAAAGCCTGAGAGTTGCTCCTGCTGTTGTTTACATAAACACAGCTCGATAGCTTCCTGGCTAGCGACGTTTTGAGAGAAGTGTTTTATATTACACGGAGAGACTTTAGTTAAAAAGTCAGTGCTTCATAAACTATTTCAGCTTCAGTAATTTCCACAGCAGCCGCCGTGCTTTTCAGTTGCACAGTTAAGCTTCAATTTGCAGTAAAATGGAACAAATATCCTGTTTAATGACTTCAGTTTCGTTTTGTATATGTGGTAGTTCACAAACCGGGCATTGTTCGATTAATACACTATGTGCACAAAATTATTGGGACACATATCATAATTATTAAATTCAGGCGCCCACCTTACGTTCACTGAAGGACGATCTTAATGCTTCAGCATACCGAGACAGTTTGGGGAAGAACCTTTTCTATTCCAGCATGACTGCCCCAGTGCACAAAGCAAGCTCCATAAAGACACGTTTGAATGAGTTCAGTGTGGAAGAACTTCACTGGCCCAAACACAGCCCTGACCTCAACCCCATCCAACACCTTTGGGATGAACTGGAACGAAGATTGCGAGCCAGGACTTCTCGTCCAACATCAGTGCCATACCTCATAAATGCTTTACAGAATGAATAGGCACAAATTCCCACAGAAGCTTAAAAATCTTGTGGAACGCCTTCCAAGGAGAGTGATAGCTGTTATAGCTACAAAGGGAGGACCAACTCCATATTAAAGTCTATGTATTTAAATGCAGTGTCATTAAAGTCTGTTGGTGTAATGGTCAGGCATCTCAATACTTTTGTTAATTAAGAGTATATCGGTGTGTTGGCACTTGTCTCAGGCATCATTTTTGCTTTATATGCAATGCTGTCAGTTATTACAGTTGCATACAAAGTAGGCCTAATCCTTTTTTTCTTCTTTTTTGTTGTCTTCAGATGACAGCCAAAGGACGACGCAGAGGTGGCCCTGAATACGTGACTCTGCTCATTCTTTTCACTAGTTTAATGCAATGCCGCAGTAAATCCCATGGTGTCAAGCATCATCAGCCTCTTGAAGAAATGTCTAGAGAGATTTCAGATTACGCCGACATTGCCCAAAACATTATAGACCTGGCAGTATATGGGAAAGCCCAGAACCGTTCGTATGAACGACTTGCCACCTTCACTGATACGATAGGCTACAGACTGAGTGGATCTGAGAACCTGGACCTGGCTATAAAGTATATGTACAATGCTCTGAAACAGGATGGCCTGGAGAATGTACATCTAGAACCGGTGAAGATCCCTCACTGGGTGAGGGGTGAGGAGAGTGCTGTGATGGTTCTTCCACGAAACCACACCTTGTCCATTCTTGGCTTGGGGAGTAGCGTTGGAACTCCCAAAGGAGGTTTGCTCTTGCTGTATTTAGGAACTGCTGAGAAACTTTAATATTTAAGATTAAATTTACTTGATGGTAAAAAACAGGACCTTTCAAAAATTGAGTGTTTAAACTGTGGTGTTCCAGCACCCTTTGCACTGGCCCTCAGCTTGGTACAGAATTGGTACTTGGTGCTTGGTACTTGATTTCAAAGCATTACTCATCAAGTACAAATCAGTTAATGGTTTGGTCTCAAAACATATCTCTGATATGTTTGATGTATATAATTGAATGACCTTTATGTATGATAATGGGCTGTATAAATAAATTTGACTTGACTGTGTCTGTCAGGTATTGAAGCAGAGGTGTTGGTGGTGGAGTCTTTTGAAGAGCTGAAGAGAAGGGCGAGTGAAGCTAAGGGCAAGATTGTGGTGTACAATCAGCCCTTTGTTAGCTATGGGGATACAGTTGCTTATCGTGCTTCAGGAGCTTTAGAGGCTGCTAAAGTTGGAGCAGTGGCTTCACTTATTCGCTCTGTCACTCCGTTTTCCATCAACAGGTTTGTTCCTAACAGCTGTTTTATCATCACTGTACATGAAAAAAATGTTTTATGCGAGATGACTGTTATATATTGTGTCATCACTACTGGATATATCATAGCTATGTTCTCGTTACAGCCCCCACACTGGCTGGCAGTGGTACCAGCCTGGTGTGCCTCAGATCCCCACAGCCTGTATCACAGTGGAAGATGCCCAGATGATGGCCAGGATGGCCTGGAGAGGTACGAAGATTGTGGTGCAGTTGACCATGGGGGCACAGAACCTGCCCGACGTGGTTTCTTTCAATACAGTGGCTGAAATCACGGGCAGTGAACATCCAGAACAGGTAGGTACACATTCACTCTAAGAAAGGGTTGTTAATCAATTATAACCCATATTTTAGGACTTTGGATTAGTTCTGTAGTAGGTGCTGAGCAATCGTGATGTTTAAAACTTTATGTCAGCTATGCTCAAACTATTACTGGTCAGTTAGTCACCAGTCAGAGTCATATGACTCTGTGACTTACCAAGATGTTCAGGGAGCCAATTAATGAGCTTTTTCGTTGGAGAGCAGAAGTCAGTTTCTTTTTTCCCTCTTACAGATTTGATCAGTGTTTGTAAAATAAATGCAGTCCCTAGGTCAGTGCAGTAAAGACCTTCCACCTGAAACAATTATGAACAGTATAAAATCATTATGACTTCTCCATCGTGCCCTGCACTTTTTGACACTGAATATGACGAATCCCTCTAGGATTCCTGTGCCCACTGATAGTTAGCTTCTAATTAGTGTATCGTTAATAAAGTTTCTGTCAAGTTGGCTGTCCCTCCTGCTTGTGCGCTGATCTAAAAATCATTCTGCTAAATGTTAGAGAGGTCATCTATTTTTAACATTCTGCTTTGACAGATTTTCTCAGTGAAATTCAAAACTGCCACAAATTGCTGTTTTATGTTTGAGGTGGTATAAAACTCTGCTGTTTATAAGAAGGGAAAAAGGATTAAGGCAGTCACTCTTGTTCCTTAACCTTTTAGGCCACATCTGTGTACAAGCAGCACACAAATAGCTCACACCAACTGCTATAAACTACTCTTTTATAGACTTTTGTGAGGCTTTGCTAAAGTACTGTGCACTTTGTCCTCAAGTCCAAACACACAGATGAGCAAACATTGCCATGAACACACTCAGATACAGCTGTGTGCTGTTTCTGAACTCCCTTATTACATAAGAGGGAAAAAATTCCACAACTTTGCTGACTAAAGAAATTTCAAATCCTGCTTCTTTAGCTCTTCATATGATGTCATCTCCTAAGACAAAAATAAAACTAGGAACTCTATGAACTAGGAACTCCAGTAGTGACAAACTTTCCGATTAAATACTTTGTGAATTTGTTCATTAGTCTTAAATAGATTTTCCTCCAACTTTGGTACTCCTAGTCTCTTGCATGAATAGCACTGATAGTCATAAAGATCAGCAGCTCCTCCTGGTCTTATCTGACACTTCTACATAGTTCCTGACCAATTGTCAAATAGTCTTGAGCCGTTTCATCTGAATAAGCATTCGGAACAAAAATCATGACATTTTTTGTGTGGTTCTGGAGATATTCAACAGTTTGTTCCAGAACCTTTAAATTTGTTTTCCTACATTTCCAGCAGAACTTTGGTGTTTCAGCTTAATGGGAGCATGGTTGCATCTGCACTGCACAGCTTGACTGCTTTTCCTTATCTACTGCAAGTTTAGCTTTGCTACTTTTGGTAAAGAGCTTTCTTTTCTTTGAAATGAATACACATTTGTACTCTCAGTTAGTCAATATGCCAACTTGTTTTGTTGAAGAATTTATAGGCATAAACATCATTATTTATTACACACTGCTAAAATACTGTGAAAGAGGTAATAAGCGCTTGACTGCTATAAAAAATAAAGCAAATTCCATCGAAACACTTATTAGATGTCGTGAGAGTTAGTGTTTTCAGAATACCTCAGGTAAGATGGATTTAGAGTTTGGACTTTTTAAACATCAAATCCAGACCAGAACATTTTCATTCTGTGGACGGAATCAACAAAAAACATCACCAAGAGGGAAAAACCAGAGCTGAGGTGGACTGTCTGTAAATGTATGTTAAGTTAGCACTGCTGAACAATGTGCTTTAGATGCAAGAAAAAGCAGCCATGTTATCACTTTTATGATATGTTTGTCTCAGCAAAGTTACTTGAATTAAACTGAAATAAATTTGTTTTTTCTTTCATAAGCTAATCTTATAAACCTGTCTGCTCCGGCGTGGCTCGTTGTTTGTTCTGTTCTTTCCTCTGTTGTCTCCTCAGAGAACTTTGGTTAAATATAATATGGTTTCATGGTTGTTCTGGATTTTAATGTTTCATATTCCACCACTGCTAATCCAGAAAATTTAAACATGTCGCTAGACTTTGTCATATCAAAAATATCTGCTCTTTCAACTTTTTTGGCTAGTTCTGAAATCTGTACTGTACTGAGAAGGGAAAGGGTCAGTGAATGGTTGTGGTATAGACTTTTTCTGTTTGTGTTTTAAGGAATTGGGCAAGAGGATGTTTATAGATCTTTCAGTTCTGTTTTTTGTTAGTTTGAATCCATTGATCTAGTGAATGGGAGTATACAGACTGTGCACGTCCTGACACTGTGGTGAATCTTGGGAGTCCTCTCTTTGTTTGATACCTTTCCAAAGACGTCATTGGTAAGATGATTTTTCTTTGGGTTGTTCTCTGAAATAACTTTAGTGGTAAAAAAAAAAAACATTTTTTCTGACCTTTAGCAGTGCTTTATGACAAAAGGGCCAACATTTCTGTTCCCCTTTAAGTGTGAATGTCCCCAGGACACAGTAGTTATACTGATTCATCCACGTGGTCATGAGTGCATGAATCTCATGTTCTGCTCTTCCTCTTTCTCTTGAAGTTTCAGTGTCAACTGTATACAGGCATAATGGGAATGAATCATCATGTGAATGACATACTGAAAGATGGCACATGCAGTGCCTGGAGTGACATTTAGTCTTTACATGGTGCTGGTAGCTTTTATCTTCATATATAATGTATACACAATTGTTTAAGGCTTTCCTGTCCACCACTGAACTGGCACTTCATTAGTATACTGTTTCTATCTTGGTCACCCCCAAGATCAGATTTTATGATGGACCTGAAGATTTTATGATCCTTCTCCTAAAGTGCTTGATTACTATGCAGATTATTGTTCAAAATGTGAGGACAGAGTAAGGGAATACCCTTTTTTTTTAATAGTCTTGTATTTCTTGTATTTCACAAATAATGTAAAGGATCATGTTTGTTTTTAATCTGCTCAAAAGCGTTGTTACTTTTGTACTAGCATCTTAGACCTGTGTGTTAAGGCAATGTGATTGGATAACACAGATGGTTGACAAGTAACCCGATGTTGACGTGATAATGGCCAGGCTGGCAAAAAACTGAGAGGACTATTTTATTGATATATTTTAAGATAATCCTGGAACAGTATCACATAGATTAAGCTCAGTCCACTTCTTCTTTGTGCCCTATTTACACCACTTTGTAGAGGCATCATAAATTCACAGATATATATCCCTGACCTGCAGCCGTGAGCTGCTTCAAAAGTTAACAAAGTAGTCAATGTTTATAATGCAATTTATATTGCACGCAACTAAAGCAGCTATAATGTATTTATTTTTAACATTTTTATATATTTACAGTAGCTCTTACTGATTAAATTTATTGTTGTTTATTGTGCAACAGCATATTATTTATGCCTCACCAAAAGAGCATACTGATTTGTCTTGAGTGAACACTAGCTACATGAGTACACAGCAGTGCATCCATTTCGAATTGTAGATACTGTTTAGTGATACATGTGCTTGTGAGAAAGGATTTCAGTCAAGACAAAATGTGCTCATGACACAGAACAGTGTTTTTTTGAGTTGAGATGAGCTGGATAAGACACAATTCGTTGAAGTTACGACAGCTCATCTCCTTGAAAAGAACTGACACTAAAGAACTGATACTTCTCTTGACACTAAAACAAACTAATTTACAAGTAGTTGGCTCATGTGCAAAATCAGCTGTTTGCTGAATCGAACTGATAATGTTACAAAAAAAAATTGTGAGTCATTATGAAAAATCAGAAATTTAAAATTGTTTTTCTTCCCCAAACTGATTGAACAGTGAAAAACCATTACACACCAAGTGTGTGTGTGTGTGTGTGTGTGTGTGTGTGTGTGCGTGCTTGCATATATGTATGTGTATATACACTGTATGGAGAAAAATATTGGGACACCGGATCATTACACCAACAGGCTCTTTAATGACATTGCATTCAGATACAGAGACTTTAATATCGGGTTGTTCCCCCTTTGCAGCTGTAACAGCTTCCACTCTTCTTGGGAGGCTTTCCACAAGATTTTGGAGTTTCTATGGGAATTTTGTGCCCATTCATTCTGTAGAGCATTTATGATGAGAAGCATTTATGATCTAATGTTGGATGAGAAGTCCTGGCTTGCAATCTCCTTTCCAGTTCATCGCAAAGGTGCTGGATGGGGTTGAGCTTAGGGCTCTGTGCAGGTCAGTCATGTTCTTCCACACTGAACTCATCCAACCATATCTTTATGGAGCTTGCTTGGTGTACTGGGTCACAGTCATGCTGGAATAGAAAAGGTTCTTCCCCAAACTGTGTCCACAAAACTGGAAGCACGATGTTGTCCAAAATGTCTTTGTATGCTGAAGCATTAAGGTATTACAATAGTTTGTAGTAGTTTACAATAGGAGAACATTTTACTGTTTAAAATCCAGTGACACAAGGACATTTAACTGCAATCAGAAGCTACAATTTCAATTGAGTGCATACCTCTTAACCAGTGTAACCTGTGTGCATTGACTATTGAGCAACACTTTTTTATAGTGAGAGAAGAAAAACTCTTCAGCTATATTAGACAAGTTGTTTGATATTAGACATCATGCTTAAATCACAACAGATGGTGCATTATATCCGCTTTATTTCATACCGGATGCAGATTAGAATAGAAAAGAAATGCCTTTATGTGGAGTCCTGATAAGGTATTCACTGTTCTTTTTATAGCCTAGGTGACTGTTGGTGAAGTGTGTTTGATTGCGTGGGAAGCTTCAGCTGTGTGTCTGTTATTGTCCTGCTGTCCTCTCCATTTGAAGGGTTTCTGGTGTGTCTGTTCTCTATCCAACCATCTGTGTTGGGGAAGACTCCTGATGACGTTGTTTGGGTCCTCATGATAGAGGGGAGGGGGTTTTGTAAAAATATAACACCAAAAATATAAATTTTCTGAGATGTATTGTAATATTTACTTTTTCTGAGCTTTGTGAACAAGTTGGAACTGATAGAAAGCATCAGCAAAGTAGCAGTACTGTATATAAAAAGGCTGTAAAAACTATGGAGTTAGAGTATCTGTAGCTGTTGTATTTTTAAATAAAAAATAAAACTACTTTTACAAGGTGCAGGCACATGTTTGAAAATTGAGAAATGAGAAATGATGAATTTAGGCAAAAAGATATTCTGCAAACCAGGGAAATCTCTTAACCTACAGGATGTTTATGCAACAGGTGTTCATGTTTAATAAGATGGAGGTCAGAGCAATTGAAGCTTCCAAAATCGCTAAAGCTTACTCTGGAACTAGTCAGAACAGTCTTGCATGCTCAAGGTTTAACAAACTTTAATAAAATAATACAAATGATGGCATATATCTGATTAATATTTATCTTTACACATATCTATTATAATTGTGAACACTGTACAGCCTTGTTTAGTCTGCCAGCAGCCAAATTAAGAAATGCTAACTTACATAAATGACTGAGTTTAACATTGTTCTGTGCGTTAGCATTACAGAAAAATATGATGTTATTTCTGTAGTTTTGATACTGAATGAATAAAATACAGAAATGTTAGTGCTGTGGTCTAGCATTGTCTAAATGAATACAATACATTTATACACTAAATTGTCAAATAGCAGTTTAAAATATCAGTCAAATCTAGACCTCAGGACAGTGCAGTTTATTTTTTAAAGTTAATATGTACATAAGCATGCCTTTATAGATTTTATGATAGATGTGCATGTTGTAGAAGTACTGATGAGATCTATGATATACTCAGAAAAGCGTATTGTGATGTAATTTATCATTAAGATGATAAAACCATATTGCTGACTTTTAATGATCAGTGGTTTGTATGTTTGTTTTGCCTGAATCTAAGTATTTCATTAAAATGATGACAGTGAAGGCATAGATACTTGTTCTATTGTACTGGCTGTGTTTGTGCATGTGAGTGGGGTTGTATGTGTGAATGGGTGTGCATGGGTGGATGATTGCACTGTGACTGACTCTGCCCACATCCCTGATTTTCTAAGCCTCTGCCAAAATATTTGAAGAAAAGCTGGTTGAGTTCAGAGACAAGCCATCAATGCTTCCTTCCTCTGACATCATTCCTTTTGGTTTTTTCACCATGCAAAGTCTCTATAATGCTAATTACTGTCATGAACATTATAATAGATAATAGATGATGGATTATTCTAGGCACTCATCTCATTTTAATGTATTTTCCATCATCAAAGCCATGTTGTTGCGTCATGAAGGCTAAATTAAAGGCATAGTCTCCAGAAGATTCTTAAGGAAGCCTGCCTGTCTGCTGTTTCTAGTCCTCCGTGTGCTGAGGTTATTCCATGGTTTCGACATCCAAGACATGCCATGATGTCAGAAGAACTGTTTGAACAATTTTTTATGTCATAAATTGATATTTATGGGGTGTTGAGAGCAAAAACTGCATGCTGTTCAGATTTTAACTGTAATTTGTTTTAATCTTGTTGAAAGGGCAAAAAACTCCTGAAAAAATATTGTGTAAACTTCAAATGGATGGTTGTAACATGGGTCAGTTGTAACACTTTCAGTTTCTTGTGTGATTCACTCTGTACATGCTCAGTTTAGTCCTTATTGCACATGTGAAGAAGTATCACTGTAGTTAAACTCATCAAACTTAAATGATGTCTATTATGTGTCTATGTAGATATATTCCATGCAAGTTGTTAGTGCTAAAGTTTTAGATATTAGCTGTAAGGTAAGCTAGTTCCTGGCTACAAGAGTCCTGGCTACAACATACCCCCAGGTAAATTTTACTTGTATTTATGTTTTCTTTGAATTTCAGCATGCCTAGGTCTTGGAAGAAGAAGACGACTGAGGGGGGATTTATATTGGTGTCGATGTAAAATATAATGGATGGGGAAATAGTGAATATTTTTAATGTGATAACAATGACAGGTGAAAGAACTTAGCTTGTAGTGAAATATAGGTGCAAACATCCTAGAGCCTACATGAAAAGAAACCCAACTTTGTCCATTAGAAGTACTGAGGCCACTACCCTCGTGCGGGCCACCCGTTTTAATAAAATGTTTTTCAGAAAAGTTGATGAAGTGATAAGGAGGCACAACTGCAAATGACATTTGGAATGTTGATAACACTGGCATAACAGCTGTGCAAACCCCCGACAGAGTGGCATTAAACAGGTTTGGGCGATGATATCAGAAAGGGGTTCAGTGGTCTCTATCACATGTGCAGTCAATGCTACTAGCAACGCAGTCCCTCCAATACCGATATGTTATCTTTAAAAGCTACTAATGATACTGAAGCACTTTAAGGTCAACATCTTTAAGATCAGCATCTAAAAGCAGGCCACCATGATAACACACTGTTTAATATCCCAGAGGAAGACATAGACGGTTTACAACATGACATCCCATGTTGTGAGTATGACATTCCATGTTGTTCAGACTAGACTTATTATAGCACTTTCTGATTGTATCAAATTAATACAGATACCTGGTATCGCACCAATCCTTTTTCTAATTTTAGTCATAAAAAGTAGTAGTGACTGGCAGTTGACTCCTAAAGAGTCAATTAACTAACTCTAACTCATCTGGGATTTGTGGTCAAATCAAATTTGTGGCCGGTCAAAATGCTTGGATTCGGCTCTTTGATTTGTTTTCTACTATTTGTTATTTAAAACGTAATACAGTATGTTTTTTGAATAGTAAAACTTTGAATCATATTATTTACCTATAAAATTGGGCTATTTTGACAGCATGTGAAACCCTGTGTAAGAATTTGGTTTGGTAACACAAATTAGTTTAATCCTCTAAACCCTGCAGCTCATGTTATGGAAACTGGAATTAGAAACAGTACAAAAAACATTTTTGTTTTCACAGAATAATTTAGTAATTGAGAACAAAACTACATTCAAATATTCTAGGGTGAAACATTGATTTATAATGTTGTATAACCTGTTTATGACACTTTTGTTCAGGTTACATTTAATCAAATGTGACTACATTAGTGATTGAAAATTGTCACGGGGGAAGACACGAATGACTGGAAACTGCCCAGTTGTGGCGTGAGGGAAGAGCCCACTCGCGGATACAC
>JBBJLS010000006.1:11251797-11272693 GCA_037577275.1 Bryconaethiops microstoma
CACCACTGGGTTCCTGAGCAAGACCCTTAACCCCAAGTTGCTCCAGGGAGACTGTCCCCTGCAGTTAGGGAATGGAATTTGCTTTGGATTCTGAAAAGCGTCTGATAAATGCCGTAAATGTTAATGTAATGTAAATGTATCACACTAGTGTATTTGCAATACTAACTATAAAAGCTATTTTCTCTTTATTATTATTATTATTATTATTATTATTATTATTATGTAGAAATGAATGTGTAGCTAGTAAATTTGAAGAACATTTGCATTGTTGATAGCAATTAAGCTAATTAAGGAGACAGATCAGTAACATTCAGATGAATATTAAAAATATTAAGCACATTTTTTATATAGCTGCTGTCTCATTCTGAGAATGATTAAAAACGATGACCAAACTCTATCATCAAATGGCGAGAGCTGTTTTCATCAGTGACCTGATGGGTTGTAATGAGGTCTTAGTGCTGTATATTCATTGGATCCATTTCTGCATCAATCTCATCTGGTTGTTATCACATATATAGAGTCAAATCTCTTCTACCCTATATCACTCTCTTTATTTCACTTAATTCATTCCTGTTTTGCTTGCTTTTAAGAGTAAATTCTTGTTTAATTATCAGTCACATTTGTGTCTGATCTATTTTATTTAGTTTCCACGTTTCACACTCTCAGTGTCACTAAGAAGAAAGCTGTCTGTCTCGGTCTCTGTCTCGCTGTCTCTTCCTCCCATTCCTTCCATCCTCAAAATATTTAGTTTCATTTTTCAGTTCCTATAATATCTCCAAAACCAAAACTGCAATTAGAATTTGGTTTGTGTTCTCCTTTACACATAAAAGCATGTTTAACCTAAAGCACTAGTTCCACATTTAGAAAGCACATTTAGAAAGCACATCAAAGCAGCGTGGTCTACCTGGCAAACCACCGATGTACACTGTATCTGGTTTTATGTATTTGTGTATGCTTTTTTCCTTAAAGAAATGGAAACAAGAGTGTCTGTGTGTGTGTTTCGAATAAGTGTTGTGTTTTGCTGAAAAACTGACTGCCTCTGTTGACAGTTTACCAAGTTTCAGATTTTACTAGATTTTTAAAAAAAGCATTAGACATTACTGTTTTGGAACAATCCTCTCATCTTTACAGATTTGTTAATAATGTTTATGTTTAACTATTTCAACAAATCCTTTATTCTTCAGTTATGCACCTTGGTGTATGCTTTTGTAATCTTCTGCAATGATGCTGTTTTAGTGGCGTTTGCTTCAGCTATGTGCCTTTTAAATTCGAAAACCATTTCCTGGCCATTTAGTACAACTCAACTTGTAATAAAAATGTTTCTTCCAGTATCCTTCTGGCATCCGTCTGACATGTTTGACATCCGTCTTCTTCAGTTGCCCTTAGTAACTCTGAGTCAGAACGAGTGCAACAAGTTCATATCAAAATTACGTAAAATGTACTTGGACATAAATTCAGGGTGAAAGTGATGTAAGGAAAAATGTGACAAATTTGTGATTGTTCTTTGGTAAACAAAGAAATAGTCTTGTGTTTTGTATCTATTACTTCCACACAGAGTAAAACATTTTTTATTTTTGGAGCATTGTAATTCATTTGGTGGTTGTGTTAAATTCAGCCTAAAAGATTAGTTCCTTCTTACATAGCAAAGTTGGTCCGGACCAGTTATGGACCACACATTCCACTTATACCTGGGCCACATGCGGAAATTAATTACGGTCCGTTAGTGGGCCACTTCCAGTAGTCACAGTGTGGGCCACATGTGGCCCATATCAAAGCCGTATCATTTGACCAGAGCTGGCTCTTTTCTGGGCCTATGCTGCACCAGACATTAGAACAGGTTCCAGATTTCAGCCTAGACTAAGCCTAGCAGCTTGCTGGCTAACTAATTTGTGGTGTGTGTGTGTGTGTGTGTGTGTGTGTGTGTGTGTGTGTGGGTGTGTGGGTGGGTGTGTATGTGTGGGTGGGTGGGTGTGTATGTGTGGGTGGGTGGGTGGTTACAGTTTATGATTGAAGAGCCTGAGGGAACAAACTGTTTCACACTTTTTTCCAGACAGGGGGAGGGAGAAGAGGGTGTGTGAGGGGTCATCCCTGTTCTAAACATGTCTGATCCAGCATAGTCCCAGAATAGGGCCAGCTCTGGCCAAATTATATGGCTTTGATATGGGCCACATGTGGCCCACACTGTGACTATCGGAAGTGGCCCACTAAACGACCGTAATTAATTTCAACGTCTGTCCCATAACTGGGCCCGAACAACTTTGCTATGTGGGTTATTTCAAAAGATTTTATTAGCTTTTTTCCACAGTTATCCTCAGCTGGAGTTTGTTTAAGATACTAACAGACTATCACAAGAGCAAAAATGAATCAAAGGCACTAATCTGCGAGAAGTGTCATCCTCTCTAGTTGTGTTGTATGTGCATATTGTCACGTCTGGTACGTCTCAGCCGTGTCTCCAAAGGAGCCCGTCACCCAAATATTAGGTGGCACGCAACCTTTGGCACATTGTGTGAGGTCACGGCTTGTCATGTGTGTGGTTGCTGGGAGCCTAGGCAGCCCAGGTGTGAATAGGAGCTTTATCAGCTCATCAGCAGGGTTGCCAGGTACCTAACAAGTCCACCTGTCTCATGTTTAGTTCAGCTATTGAGTTAAGTGTCCATGTCGTGTGATTGGCTGTCGGCGTGAGTGTGTGTGTATATGTAGCCAGTCGATCCAGTGGATCGTTGTGTGGTCATCCCAAATCATTCTGTGCTGCTCGGGTTTGGGTTTTATTGAGTTTATGAAAGCAGGAAGGTGCTCGTAGTTTCATCCTGTCTGTGCCAAAGAAGGAACTCCCAGTATCACCCGGCGGACATTCTGCAACGCCTGAATCATCTCCAGTGGCAGTGGAGATCTCAAGCAGGAGTTCTAGTGGACTCAATGAAGTAACTGGTGCTTGTGTGTCTGTCTTCCCTCCTTTGTCTTGCAGGCAGGACAATAAGAGACTGGTGCAACAAATGAACTCTACGAAGCGTGGAGCAGGAGTTACAAGCCCCTGAAGGCAGAGGGTTCGATATAGAGTTGAAGGGCTGTAGTCCAATGAGAGAGTCCTCTGGAGAGAAGGTCCCCCGGAATTGGCATGAGTATTCTAAGTAGGAAGTTTGAATGTGTGGATGTGCGCATCAGCCCGGCCCATGGGAAAACTGCTAAACTTTATTAAAGCATCTTTCTGTTAAACTCAAATCCCTGCATATGCGTCCTTTCCCCAGACTGAGGATGACACGTATTGCAATTTTGCAGGAGTAACAACAACAGAACTTTAACTGTAGAAGAAATACTTCATGTACAAACAGGAATATGTACATTTATATGTTATCTACAGAGAAGAAAAACATAATATACAGATGCCAGAAAATGCAGAACAGATATGTGTTTGATTTACCCATGTAACAACAGTTCTGTGGGATACTGAAGCATTTGAGTTGTTTGAGCACGATCTGCTTTTAGATGGTTATTGTAAGTGATGTTTGTTTTAGTAATAGCTTAATAATAACTAGTCTAAAAATATTTTTTATTTTTAGATTTTAAGATTAGATTTGTAATTTTTAACACTCTTCATAATCCTGGTCTTTCTTGGAGAGTGGAGCTTTGAAATATTAATTAAGCTTTAGTCCCGACATCCTCTGAAAGTTAGAGTTAGAAGAGTAAGAACACAATAAAGGCCAGGGATGTCGAACTCCAATCTTTGTGGCCCACAGTCCTGCAGAGTTTATCATTTTACCTATTTGAGCGCACTGTTTTTTTGACCTCTCACAAATTCAACTTAAGGGGTTTGATGTACAATTGCAAGCACAGTGCTAAATGTGCCTGATATGTGCCCATAATGCATCTGAAATTACTAAGGCTGCATCTAATCTCGGAAACTGTGCACAGGACTGTCTACTTACTGCGTGCTCATGAAGCACTTTAAGAAGAAACAGTGAACAAGATAAAAAGTTCATTGATGAAGAGAAAGTGGTCTTAATTACTTTTTCACCCAAACAATCTGCAGTTCTGTTTCAGCTGAAAAAAAATTAGATTTGGAAAACAATAATATGCCTTGCTAGCACATGTTACAGCTGTATCGAGGCACATTTTGTGCTGCGTCTTCTCACATGTGCTGATCTTGAGAACTGAAATTATATCCTTCTGTTGATATTTTTTTTCAGCATGTTAGAAGCCTCTGTTTAACCACAAATTTGGTTGCAGATAAAATTCCACACAAATCCAGCCACCGCTAGATGCCCAAACAGAGTAGAATATTTCTTCAATAAATTCCCCATTTTCTACTCGATCCTCCCACGTTTTGTGCAGTCCTTCTTCAAATGCATATGCATGAGAGAAAAACATTTTGTGTTTTTCCATGCACAGATTGGTGCCACGTTTGAATATGATACACAATCATAAAGCACACATGCTAGGAAAATATTAGTACACTAAATGACGAGAAATATGCGGACACCTGACAGTCACATTTACATGAGCTAGTTGTACATCCCGTTCTAAAACCATGGCCATTAATATGGAGTTGATTCTCCTCTTTGTGGGTATAACAGCCTCCACTCTTCTGGGATTTTGGACTGTGTCTATGGGAATTTGTGCCCATTCAGTCAAAATATTGTTGAAGTCATGTTGTATGAGAAGGCCTAGATTGCAATCAGCATTCCAGTTGATCCGAAAGGTGTTCAAGAGGTTAGGGCTCTTTTCAGGTCACTAGAGTTCCACAACTTGTCATAATATGTATTTATGGACCAGAGGCACAGTCATGGTGGAACAAGAAAGGGCCTTCTCCAAACTGTATCCAAATTGTTTAAAACGTCTTTGAATGTTGTAGCATTAGCATTACCCTTCACTGGAACTAAGGTCCTAACCCAAACTCTGGAAAAACAATCCCAGACTGTTATACCTCCTCCACCAAACTTTTGGCACTTGTGGACATGCAGGTAGCATGCCAGGTAACAAAGTGTGATTAATAACTGTAGAAAACCTGTTCTCACTTCTCCTAGAGTCTAGTGGTTGTGTACTTTACACCACTCCAATTGGATCTTGGCATTATACAGTGATATTAGGGTTGTGTGCAGCTGCTTGGCCATGAAAACCCATTAGATGAAGCTCCCCACCATATGTTTTTTGGGCTGATGTTACTTCCAAAAGCAGTTCCAAAAACTCTGTAGTGAGGAAGAGGATAGGCTGAACGGTTCAGCTCTCTCCAGCACGACTGTCTGAGTTAGCATGATCTGCTCTTTTGTGGCTGAGCTGTTTCTCTCATTTTGCTTCCATTACAAAATAATAGCACTTACAGTTGCAGTTCTATGACAGTACCATGTTTTAAGTTAGTGAACCGTCTACTGTCAGTGTTTGTCTAAGAAGATTGCATGACAGTGTGCCTGAATTTTATACTATTGTTAGCAATAGGTGTGGCTGAAACACTTGAGTTCAATAATTTGGGAGTGTCTAGATACTTTTGCCCTTATAATTAGAATAATAATAATGCATTTTATTTATAGGCGCCTTTTAAGGCACTCAGGGACTCCTTACAGAAATTGGAAACAACAAACAATAACAATATGTAAAATAATAAAATATAACAATAATTACATAATAGGGTGCATTGATTAGACCAGAGGTCAAACAGAATATGCAAGTTTAAAAAGATGTGTTTTAAGACATGATTTAAAGGCAGAAAGTGAATTGCTGTTGCAAATATCATGAGGAAGAGAGTTCCACAGGCGAGGAGCAACCAGGCTGAAGGCTCTAAACCCCATGATAGTCAAGCGGGCAAAAGGTATAATAAAACTGATAGAGGCAGATGATCTTGGAGAACGGTTCGGTATGGAAATCTGCAGAAAATCACGGAGATATGAAGGTGCCAAATTATGGAGTGTCTTAAAAGTAAGCAGTAAAATTTTTAAATCAATACGATATTTCATAGGAAGCCAGTGGAGCTGCTGGAGGACAGGGGTAACATGTTCAATGGAAGGTGTTCTGGTAATTATATGGGCGGCTGAATTTGAACCAACTGTAGCTTGCGACTTATTTTTTGTGGGAGACCAGAGAGAATAGCATTACAGTAGTCAATGCGAGACGTGACCAAAGCACATACCAAGATATACTATATACTGGCTTCAGAGTATGAGAAGAGGTACGTGCCTGCAGAAAATTGGAAAGAGCTTTGACACAGATTTGATGCTTACCATCTACTTCTTAATTTTAATGATCACTGCAGTCTGTGTATTATGAGTTCTTTAAATGTTAGGCAAAACGTTTTACTGTTATGTTTCTCTTAGATTTCTCAGGGAACTTTTAGTTGTCCTATCCTAGCAGGAAAGAAATTGCTGTAGATGGAGGTTTTATGTAGAAGTCCAAGAATCACTCATGTATCTGCCAAAAGGACGCGCAGAGAAAGAAAGATTGAACATCTGGCAACCCTTAGGAATTATGACCAAACATCTGGCAACCCTTACAGACTTTAAGCTACAATGTGGTTTACTTTGGCTGAGATTACTGTCTCTGATATTTATGATGAAATTTGATGGGCAGTAGATTATATATGTATAAAATATATGTATACTTTATTATATATCAGTGTTCTTTTATGCTTTATGTGATACATTCGAATTGTTCATTGTTATAAAACATTGTTTTAGGTCATTGGGGTTAATGTTAAGATTTGTTTTTTAAATGTATTAACCAGATGGTTTTAGTTAACTACAGTGATTAGATGTTCTTTGTGTTTTGTGACGGATGCATTTATGTTAAATGTGTTTATGTTGCCATGATTGAAAATGCATCTGCAGTACTTTGATCAGATTATATATTTTGTAATAACATGAAATGAATACCTTGATTTGAAACAGAAACATTCCTGTGGCTCTAGGATTGGTCAAGATCCTCACACGAAAATATTTACAAAATTAAAAAAATTTAAAAAAATTAAAATACTGGTTAGATGGTTCATTTGAAGAACTCAATACCTTTAACAATTAGGCAGTCAGGTTATACTTGAATATACACTTTAAAGGAACATTTTTTTAACTATTATTCAAATGGTATTATCTTTTCATTTTACCTTCTACATTTCATTTTATTCATTTTAATCTGTTTTTAATCCTGAGCTACATGTGCGAAAAATGCTTTAGAAATATTATCATTTGCACATTGTAGATCATACTGCGACATCAGTATTGGAAAAGCCCATAACTCTATAGGACAGTACAGTGTCCTCTTGGATTGCCCTTTTTTCAGTTGTACGTCTCTAGTTTCCTTTTATTTATTAAAGGTTACTAAATATTTAGAAATGCATCAGTCCTAGATAATGAAATCCGAAAAAGGTTTATTTTTTTCTTTTCATTGCAAGAAATATTTTAAATGTTCTATAACCTTGGGATAACATTACGCTTACATCAAGTATGCCAGAAAGCATTCATTAGTAAATCATGAACAGGAACATGTCTTTGTAAAACAAGAGAAAAGTGACATTTGGCGCAGGAGCAGGAGCTATTTTTATCTTATTTCACATTGTACAGAAAGTGAGAGGAGGCTTTCAGCAGCAATACAAAGGTGCCTCCCCCTCTGGCCTGCCTCTAACCAACTCCCAGCTCTACTGACAGCCAACATCTGGAAAAGTTTGTTGGTGAAGCTTTCTTTCTTTCTTTTTCTCTTTCTCGGTTTCTCTCTTTCCCTCTTTCTTTCTTTCTTTCTTTCTTTCTTTCTTTCTTTCTTTCTTTCTTTCTTTCTTTCTTTCGTCTGTCTGTCTGTACGTCCTTTAAAATGTTTACGTTTATTTGGAAAAGCTTTGGATTCCACAGTAGCATAATATGCCATTACTTCACTGCTATGAGTAACCAAGATAAAATAAGAAATATACAAAAGGGGGGAAATGTCCCCTGATATATTACAGTAGTTTTCTAGTGTTTATGAACTATTTACAAACCAAAAAAAAGATATCAAAATCATTAGCATCTTCCTTTCAGAGCAATAAAAGGGAAGAAAAAAACAACAAAAAAAACACATCATCTATGGGAGCTTAAATTACCCAAACACATTTTCATATACATCTTTGTATATTCATTAATTGAAATGAATTGAAATCCAATTTCATATGTTTCTTTCTTTCGTTTTTGATAGCCTAGTACTTGTAGGAATTATATTTTCTTGGGGAAAGGACAATAAAGGGTGAATGTGTATGTGTGTTTTTATGTTAATTTTCTGATAAGAATTACAAACACCTGGCAAAAAGTCATTAAGAGAGTTAACTGTGTGTTGTGACTTATGGGGAACCTTTTTGCACCAACTGAGTTTTATCTGTGGCACTACGATCCAGGATCGTCCAGCTGCTAGGTTTTTCATGATCGATAATTGCAGTTACAGAATGATTATCAATATCTTTCACATAGACATTTAAACTCATGTTACATTATTCTCTTACATTCCAGGTTGTTTTGCTAAGTGGTCATCTGGACAGTTGGGATGTTGGACAGGGGGCTATGGATGATGGAGGTGGAGTGGCCATTTCTTGGGAGGCCTTGTCTTTGATCAAAGACCTGGGTAAGATACTTTTAAACAATCTATTCCATGCCTTCTGTTGGGATAAGGGAAGACAAGAATGATGTGGGCTGAAGTGTTCTGTGCTAGTCTCAAACATATAAAATATGACTCCAGGAATACACCCCAATGTTTTTTTGTCTCTTAACACAATGTGTCGTGCATACAAATGCCAATGCCTGCAATCAGTACTTTAAATCCTTAACTGCTGTTAAAGGGTGGGTTTTATATGTGACACTCTTTTTATCAAGATTTAAAGCATGTCATTTCTTCAAAATTTGAAGTTCAAAAACTGTTTCTCTAATGATGATCTGTTGATGTGCCCTCGAGGTGACAAAACTGTCCACCATGATCCTGGTTAGCCTCTGTTATCCCAAAGCAGTCATTTCAAAAAGATTGACATTTTTTTCGAAACAGAACAAAAGCAGAAAGAAACGTTTAGTTGAAAAAAAATCTTTTTACAGCAATCTTTCCCTGAAAGTAGCCTGTGGACAACGCATGCCCAGTTATCGCAGGCTTGTTCCCTCTTTAAATTCATCAATATCCTATTGTTACTGTCCTGAAATGGTAGGAAAGATGGGAGCTTCATGCAGTAGACTACATTACAGGGCCATTTGTACACGCATACCTTCCGTTAAGCCAAATGTTATACATTTACCTACTTAAATCCAGCAAATTCAGTGCAGCAGAGGTTTCTGAAAAAGCAATTAATTGAACACTTATTTGGAATGTTTAAAAAAAACATATTCTTGGAATGCTGGGTACCAAGTTGCACAAAGAGTAAAATAACACCAAAAGCTTATTATTCTGTAAAATTGGTTTAATATGTTCTTTCATACACACTATAAAAAAGAGGTAATATTACTACATAAATGAAAGAAGAGGAGTGATTTATTTTTGCGAACAAGAATTCAAAGTTTTCCCTTTTGAGTTTTGGTTCCTCCTCATTTTCCTGATGCTACCACCCCAGGGTTGCTCATTAGAGGTTTGGACGTAGATTTCTGTAAGGCCCCTTTGTGATGCATGCATGAAAGCCTGCTACTTGCAAGTGAAGATGCGGCAGTCTGGAGATTTTGTTTCTCTCTATGTGAATATCTGTCTACCTGAACCTTGACTGCTGTCAATAGATATTTTAACAAAACGTTATGGCAACCTCAGCTCCTTTAAAAAGGGCCATTCTCACTGGCCAGAGCTGACTTTCAATATATATTGTACATAAATTGCACATTGATCAGCCATAATATTAAAACCACCTGCCTAATATTGTGAAGGTCCCTCTCATGCAGCAAAACAGCTCTGATCCACCAAGGCATGGACTCAACAAGAGTTCTGTGGTATCTGGTGCAAGGATGTCCTGTAAGTTGCAATTTGTGGAGTCAATAGATTAGACTAATTTGTCCTGCACAGATGCTGAGATTTGGAGGCCAAGTCAACCCCATCACCTCTTTGTCATGTCCCATAAACCATTCCTGAACAGTTTTTGCAGTGCGTCAGCATGCACAGTCTTGCTGAAAGAGACCACTGGCATTAGAGAATACTGTTTTCATGAAGGGGTGTGTTTGGTCTGTAACGATGTTTAGTTAGGTGTTACGTGTCACATCCGCATGAAAGCCAGGACCCAAGATTTTCCAGCTGAACGCTGCCCAGAGCATCACACTGCCTACGCAGACTTCCCTTCTTCCCATAGTGGATTCTGGTGTCATCTCTTCCCCAAGGAAGGCAACGCACAGGCACGCGCCATTCCGCTTATGGCCAATTATTCAGACCAGGCTATCTTCTCCATGATCCAGTTCTGAAGGTCACACACCCATTAGATGATTTCTATAGTCGCTCACCTATGGGATCAAACCACATGGGCTAGCCTTCGATTCCCACATTCATTAGTGCACCTTGTTTATTTTCTGTCTAACAAGATAAACATCGTAATTCACTTCACCTTTCAGTAGTTTTAATATTATGGCTGATCAGTGTATGTGATACCGTATTCATCCTGTGAAATGTTACTTATTTTCAAGTGAGATCAGAGACCAGAGGAATTGGTAGATTCAGTCACGATGGTCCAGTTGGTGGACATGACCTTTTCTACCCTCGTCTCCACTCTTAATCTGTTCTTCTGCCATTCTTGGACTAAGCAGCAGTGTTGCCCATATGGGTGGAACAGTTTGGGTGTAAAAGGACAGCTGATTCTCCGTCATGCAGAGCTTTTTTATTTTAGAGTTGCAGAGACAATTTAATGACTTACCATTGTAATGCTGTCTAGTTTAAACTGAATGGAGAACATTGTCCGCTAGGGAAGCTATTATACTCACTATTCACAAAAACAATGCTGTTTGCACCTACTTTTTGTATGTATGAGTTAGTCAAACATTTTGTTATTATGTAAAATGTTATGCCAGTTTTCTGCTTAAATTTTTCACATTTTACCTTTTCCATTATTGTTATTATTGGCATGCACTTCGGCAGTTTTCTTACAATAAAAGTGAAACAGTCTGTGCTTACCTCATCTTGTCTTCTACTTCATCCTTAGGCCTACGCCCTAAAAGGACACTTAGGACAGTGCTCTGGTCTGCTGAGGAGGCAGGTGGAGTGGGAGCTGCACAGTACTTCCAACAACACAAAGTAGCTACTTTTCATTTCATAATACAACAAGTATATTATTCATATAAGGCGAATGTTTTCATCTTTCGATCTGTTTTTCCGATCTCTTATTTTATCACCTTCACTCTCTCCCTCTCATACAGACTTACACATGCCCACACATACATTTCCATTTAAAGTGGCTTTCTTCCATTCAGATTTTTTTCCTTGGTCTCTCTCAGTGTAGACTGAAATGTTACAGTGTCCAGTACTGATCAGATCTGAGGTTTGTGTTGTTCTATATTACTCTGTCAAATGATTTAGCAAGCAGTTGGAATCAAAACAGTACTGTGGTTAAGCTTGTGTAGTTTTACTGTTTGATTTTGACTCTAGAGGATAATCTAAAAAGGCAGCAGCAAAGGGCCAACTAAAGTTCAAATACTGCATTTGGCCAGTAAGGGAACTGTTTTTCCTTATTTCATCCAAGCAGGGAGGGTGGACTGAATTTCACTTGGTTTGGACTGCAAATATGCGTTATTGAAAACAAATCTAACTGCTTTCTTTTCAGAAAGCCTTAAAGCATAACTGATAGATATATTATTAAATCTGAATGATAAGATCTTATTCCAGCATCAGGAGGCCATATCTATTCCCTTTCCTGATGATGAGGTTATTTCATAATGGATTCCTGTCATAAAGGATGCATTCTGTAATTCCATAATATTAAAGTCACACCTGTCATACTTTAGGCCTTGTGATGTGTAAGCTCAAGTTGCCAACTAACTCTGGTTCCCTGAGAACAGTATTCTGGATGAATTTGTAGAGTGTACTATGTGAAGAGTGTCCTATGTGAAGGTCAATGACTGGAGAGGTAGGACATTTATGAGACACTATTACTTTAAATTAATGCGTTATTTGTCTCATACCTTATTTGAAATGCAAGGCTATCTTCATGTACATGTCACTGAAATATGTCTGCTGCTGTTGTTGAAAACGTTTTTTTTTTTTTTTTTTACATGTGTGCTGTTCATATAACAAAGTGGAATTTGTGTTACTTCTCAAGCTTTCTTCATTCTTTGAGCTGGGGAACTGATTAAATTCTGCCACATTTTCATCGGGGACCATAACACTGCTCTTTGTTATGTCCTTTATAGGAAGAATTAGGCATGTACTGCCATGTGTCATGGCTATCCCGGGATCTTTATGACCCTTTGTATCTTAAAATGTAACATGGGTGGGATATTTCATCCCTACTTCTTTTCAATGCCAAAGAATAGACATTCTTGTTCAAAAACCAAGCACATTATTTACACTTCACTTCACCACATCAAAAGTGGAATCTTTCCCTGATAGGCCATGACTGCTTTTGTTTCTTTCTTCTGCAGGGAAACATTTCCAACTTTGACCTGGTGATGGAGTCAGATCTGGGCACATTTGCCCCCGTGGGCCTGCAGTTTACTGGCAGTGACAAAGCCAGAGCTATCATGAAGGAAGTGATGAATTTGCTGACGCCAATCAATGTCACATCTCTGGAGGAGCATGGAGAAGGAACTGACATTAACATGTGGATGAAGGCTGGAGTACCAGGTCAGTTTAAATGACAGGTTCTTTTTAGTTTGAGCAAAAAATAGTCATTGTAAAATCAGCAGTGCTGCCTGCATGGAATGAGTAATTGTCGGTGTCGACCTCTATCTAGCTTCTGGCCTACTCTGGGTTTAAGATCGTTTTAGTCTGCTTAAATGCATTTTGTGTACTGAATTCAACCAAAGTCTAACCAGACAGCAGTGCAAAAAGCCATGATTTTGCCATGACATTATGGTGTATTGCATCTCCTTACTGTATGTATACTGTTAGTTGGTGGTATTTTCATTGCATGAGATGTTTGAGCAAATACACTGGAGATTAGAGTTTCAGTTGATTATCTGTGATGACCATTGTGCTGCACAAAATAGTCTGTCATTAAATTTTCTTTTGTTATCTATGTTAATCAGCAGATGGCCATTTGGTACAATACACTGTACATCCATCATTGCATCAGAAAGCTAAACTAACAGCACAAGCTGTTTATATATTTTACTGAAGAGTTAGATTAGACCTTCAGAAGCATGCTTTATTTTGTGTCCAAGAAATCGGAATTTTAAAGTAATGAACTTCATTTATTCTTCCAGGTGAGAAGAAAGTCTTGTAAATGTCACTTACGTCGAGCTAGTCAACCTTACATGCGTCTCATCTTCCACACATGCAGTTTCATTTGTGCAGTGAAGCTTTTGTGCCTTACTTGCTCAGGCTCTGAGGGATGTGCACGACTGGCAATCTAATGACTGAAAAAGTGGCATTGATTGTTTGAGTTCAGTCAAAGTGCCATGAAATTAGCACTGTACCATGCTTCAGGTACCTAACCAGAGTGAGAAAATCTCAGATATTCACTACAGCAGGGACAGGGTTGGACAGACACAATGCAGAACCTCTGTTAGAGCTCTCAGGAATTCACACCAAGCAGACAGGCAGCACTTTTTATAGCAGCATTAGGTCTCATTTCTGTCATTATCCAAGTTACTGCTTGGCTTTTGAGTCACCTAAAAGATAGGAAATGTCAGATTTTTTCTTGCATAGCATAAAAGGGAAATGAGAGATACCGCCAAAGAAAAAAAAATGTATATGTAAACTGTCCTTTTTCTTTTAGATTTGTTTTACTGTAGTCAATTTTTGTTATTTCAGTTTTATTTATTTGTCAGTTATGTTTACATGATTACAAACAAAGCTGTATTGTCACACTGTGCTTAGTCCTTTTATTTAATTATCTGACTGTATCAGTGAACAAAACAGTCTGGGTTAGGAACATTAAAACTATTCTGATGATTTTGACCACTTCTTAACTGTTTTATTAAAACTGAATATTTGTAATCTTACTTTTTACTCCATACATTTTTACTTAGCCTTTTATAGACAAAACATTTACTTGTTATAAATCTCCTCATTTTAATAAAGGACAGTGTTCATATGACCTTTCACTATGGATGACCAAGGCTTTCTAAATTTAATCAATTTTTCCACTTGATTTATTTCAGATTCTATCTTGACAAAATACAAATGCTTTGGCTCTTACTTTTGTGTTAAACAATTTTCTTTTATACATTCATTTGTTTAACTGTGACATTTTATTAATTCAGTACCTTATTCATTTTACTTTTCACTGAATAAGATTTTAGCACAGTAATACTTTCACTTAAGTATAGTTTCTCTGGGCTTTTTCTGCCACTGATCACTCTAACCTCAACTTTTTTTCCTGCTGAACAGAGTGTTCTTTAACTTATATCAGGTAGACTGGCAGTGACATCAGTTGATGACAATGGAAAATGTGAAACATACAGGGAGACTGGTGAAATGTATAGAGAATCTGAATACTGTGCAGTGGGTCAACATGTTAGAAAAAGGAGTCACACATGCACACAACTGTCTAAACATCTACAAAGAGCAATAGTGAGATTTTTTTTTACCTTGATAGGAGTTGTTCATAGTGTATTCCTCACTAGTGCTGCATAGTATGCAAAGCTGAAAAAAGTGCTTTATTTCCGCATTTATATAATCACATTTGCAGTTAATTAGTGTTAAATTCCTTTACCTCAAAGTTTTAGCACTTAAAATCTGTGGGCAGATAGTGAGCCTCATAGGTTTTACAGAATAGAATGCCAGAGTAGAAGTACGGTCAGGCTGTGTTGCCATTGTTGCCTGATGAATATCTGAGGGTTTTGGATGGAGCTTTCCCCATCTGGAAACAGTAGAGAAACTGGAGAGCTCTTTAACTGTAAACACATGCGCTTGACTTCTGTGCTCCCATTTCCCATTCATCCTTGAAACTCAAAGGATTTGACCTAATAGTACAATGGGAAATGTCCCTCAAACCTCTGATACTGATATCAGGGTTGTTATATCAAGGCAATACTATTATGTATTCTCGACCATTTGTGAGTGCATCTTGCTCCAGTTGCCTTCTTGAACATTTAGGCCTAAAACATATGGAAAGCCTGAGAGGATTTGAAATCCAGGCTTCACAGAAAGAATGCTTGGTTAGAATTGTTGTAGATTGTTTTTGTAGTTTGTGATTTGTTTTAGCTATTAAAGAGGGTAGAACAGCCAAAACCTATACTCAGGTTAATAAACCTATATTAATTCTGTTAAGTAATACCTCAAGCAAAAGTACAAAAAGCAAGTAAAAAAACTGCTGAAGTACTAAGTAAGTAAGATTGGAACTGTTTGCTGTATTTTTTGGGGGGACTCCTTTGGTCTGAAGTAAAATGATGACACTCAAAAATGAGGGGTGTGACCGATCACAAAACGGTATAGATGCGCTCATCTGTCTATCATAATAAAATAAATTGTAATGGATAAATTGTAACTGGTAGTATAGATTACATTCCTATTAAATATGTCTAAATAAAAATATTAGGAGTTAAAAATGAGGTGTGAATTTTATAATGGTATATAAATGGTATAGGAGTTTTGCAGAAATATCATGCATGTTTTATGAGTTTTATTATTTGCATGATAGGAAGCGCTTCAGACCATTTCTCTCTGCACTGCAGTTTAAATTGGCTGCTGATACGTATGGTTGACCATGCATTTCAACTTCTGTTTCTCTTGCCAGGTGCCAGCCTGCATACCGCAGACAGCAAGTACTTCTGGTTCCACCACTCTCAAGGTGACACAATGACAGTGCAGGACCCAGCAGAGATGAACCTGTGTTCAGCCGTGTGGGCAGTGGTAGCGTACGTCGTGGCAGACCTTGATGAAATGCTCCCCAGATAGCACACCGTTTCAAGACTGCCTCAAATCATTCTCATAAGGAGGTGTGAAAGGAGAGAGCTTGATTAGCTTTAGCCAGATTTTATGGAGAAACTACAGTGAAATTTCTTCTTCATCAGGCATTCATAACTGTTTAGTCCAGGAGATTTATTGCTGCTTTCTATTAGGAAAAAATTCAACATTCATACTGTAATGTACTGTAATTGTAAATGGAATGTTTAATCTTTGTTGGTTCATGAGCTTCAGTCATCTATCTTCATTAATTACTGCAAGTCAGTGTATTCTGTGGGTTATAATTATGTTTGGTGTGAGACAACTTTTACTCAATACAGTTTGCTCTTCTGGGCCCTGTTCCTGAAAATGTTGTAGCCCAAAGAACAAAGGTCTTTCTGAAACAAATGATCAACATTCTCTTTAACTTCAATGATAGCTTCGTGCTTAGTGATGCGTAATTTCTTTTCTCTGAAAACAGAAGATGTCTGCTGTCACGCTAAGCACATTTTGGTATAGAAGAATTGCTGCCTATAGCGCTTATTGTGCTGATATGACAAATGCAGATCAATGGACAAGATTAATCATACTAACAATAATTTTATTGCTCCAAATAGACTTCTTGTAAAATTATATTCACTGACTAACAAGTTGTTTTCACAAGCATCTTGAGCAACGTAATTAAAAAAACTCTGCTGCTTCGTTACTGCTTTAAGTTGTGTGTTGGCTTTTGTGGAAAAAAGAAACTTGTGTGCACCCTTCCTTTTAGCTTGAGAAACTTTTACATTGTACATTGATAGCAGTCACTAACCACGCATTTAGAGGTCACTGTGAGTTAGAGTTTATTAATTGTTTAGCATATGAAGCGAACCAATTTGAAGTATCTTTATGCTGCACAAGACATATTTGTGTGTACTTCTTTTTTTGTTGCACCGAAAGTAAATGCTACTGTTGGCAAAAATCTACTTATGACCAAAACATTGATTTTTAGACCAATTTTCAGAAACTGAAAATTGGTCTAATGTCCTGTTACTATAAATGAACGATATTTCAGGTGTTCAGTGATCAAGACAATCAAGAAAATACTCAGACTTATCACTTGTCTTGGAATGCATTTCCAGTACACTAGTGAAGTTGTGGTTTTCATGCTGCTGGTTTTATGGCTTAAATCAAGAGTTTCCATGACCAACTTGGGCCATACTCACCACTTACTGTGGGGAAGAAAAGTATTCCTAGTATATGGGTCGCTGTAACCCTTCACTTTCCATCAGATCTACCGAAAGCATTCCATCCCTATTGCTGTTTGCTATTATGTTTTCTTTTTTTATTGATCTCTTTTTACAACAGAGCTTTTTAGAAATGCAGGTACAGATGGCGCAACCCCCTGTGGAGCAAGCTGAGGCCATCAGTGACAGGAAAAACCCTGAGAGGAGCCAGTACTTTCCTGCTTTGTAAGTTACAGCACCTTGGTAGATGCTTACAGGTTGACTTTAGGGGGAGATCTTAACACCTAAAAGTTGCTGTGGTCACCAGCACTAAGAAAAGCATACTGTTTTTTCCTCAGCTTACTGGGACAAATTTATGATAAAATTATGTTGGTGTGGATTCTAAACTGAAATAAATAATTTTTATGTTTAAGTAGGAGATGACTTTATGATAGAGTTGTCCTGTCGTATTTCCAAGGGGCGGTTATGGCTGAACACTTTCATTCCCGCAAAGCAAGAGCATACATAGGCGGTTATTTGACTGAGATCAGTTAATTAAACAAGTGGAATTAGGTGCGCTCCTGCTTGAGCAAAATAGTGAACAAAAGGGGAAAAAGTCTGAAGTACAGACTCAAACATGTTGATACAAAGAGCACATTGAATATAAAATATATAACTCAGGATTACATGTAAATAATTATCTAATGTGAATTGACAGATGACAAAAATAACTAGTCTTCTAAAGTTTAATTATAGCTTTGACCTTTTATTAATAATAAGCCATCAATTCAAATGAATGGTTCACTCTGATCAAAATGTAAAGCTGTTAATATTTCAGGGCTGAGCCTTTCCTCTCAGACATTGATGTTCTACAGTACCCTTGAGTAAAGGTGACCGAATCATTATTTGTTTGATCTCTGATACAAAAGTTTAGGTTTTGGTTTATACTAAGCGGAGATTATCAGGCTTGATCGTAAGGCATTAGTAAACCAATTTTGGAATAAGCTCCTAAAACCCAAAAGCCCAAAGTCTCTTTTTTGAAGTGTGAAATTTGTCACACGTTCACTTGGAAAAGAACTTGTTTATTTGTACATGGAGATTGTATTTGTGTTTCAAATACTTGTAGTTTGCTAACGTCCTAACTTGACCTCAGTGGGTTTTTTTGTGTCTCAGACTTCCCCACATAATAAGACTAGAGGTAAATTGAGTGGTGGAAACACCTCAGTGGTGGCGATCACCAAATGGAAGAGAATTCATTTGGATGAAACAGGAAAAGACAGCTGGAAGCTTTTAACCCACATTGTGTATGTTAGCCAGAAACTTGTGAGGGCTTGGAAATAAGGCAGCCGCTCTCAGTTTGCCTTGCTCCACTATGCTGGCTCATACTTTTTCCTAACAGGAGCATGGCTGTTGACATTCCCAAGCCAACCCAGAGGCGGAGAAGCATGGAGGTACCTTTGGCTTTCAGTAGCTGATAGACTGCTTTCTAACCTTAAAAGCATTGTATGAAAGGAAGGCTTTGAAATCTGGCAGTAATGCTTTAATTATGATGTGACGGCTCATGGTACACGAGAAAGAACAAAGAATGATTCATTGTGCCTGTGACTTTACAGACCATGGCTGTCTGTGAAGGGTTATTGCTTCCCCTGGCAGTGATAAGAAAAGGCCACACAACCCTCAGTAAAATTATGAGTGACGGATCCTAATTATACTACACGCTGCACAAGAGCCTCTGAATTTGAGTAGAGTCACCTTTCTTTACATGCATTTCGTTCAGCATATAGCTCATCTGTCATTTGTTTTATTTATAGAGGCAACATAAATTCCATTTTCTGTTGGCTGCATAATGCATCAGACTGTCTTTATTCATTAGAATGTATGTATATCAGAATACCTTCATACATAGTGTAGATCTAGAACACAGCCTACTGCAGGTGGCAGAGAATGTCCCTTGGACATTGGTGTGATTCTTGTTTCAGCACGTCACCAGGTGTCGCCATGACCTGAACTGTTAGTGCTTATTCCTAGATGTTCTGAGCATTACATCTTTTGGAGTAAAATGAAGTAAGTGGCTGTATTGTTTCTTTCTTACAGTACTTTACATATGAATTACAGCATTTTTTCCCTCCCAGTGGATACAGTAAACAATGCTGCACTTTTCTTGACTCTCTTGTTTATACTAACATTAATCTGTAAAAAGTCTCATATATAGTAGTTTGAAAAGATGACTTAAAGTTGGGAAATCTCTCTAAGGAGATGGCTGTTTTGAGGCCAAATGGTCAGCAGTGCTTTCCAGAGTTCCTTGGCTCTCTTTCTGGCAAACTAGACACATTCACTTGGCTTTCACTGTTGATCATGTCATTTCTTGCTTCGGATCTGCTTGCAGTTCATTTCACCAGTAACTGCTTTTGGATTTGCAGCCACTTGATATTTTTTTTCCATGATCTCATTGGATGACTGCAAATGAAGCATTTATGGTTTTATCTCACCTTGTGTAAAACCCTCATTATTATGATGCTGCATCACGATTCAATTTCACACAAATGTGTGGGGGAAAAAACATGGGCACCCACAAGGCACATGTAAATACCAGGGTAAAACATTTGCACACTTCAACTAAACAAGAAGGCTTCTGAGGGATTTAGCCCAAACTGAATGGTTCAAACGGTCTATTAAAGGAAGTATTGATTGGATTATATTCCCTCTCTTTCTGTTGTTGTGACTGAGGATCCTGCCATAACATTTTCTCTGTGAGGGGCTTTGGCCTTAAGATAAGTTATCTGCAGCTTTAATGTTTTGGCATGGTAGAGTGGGAGAGAGGAAACAGAAAGGGTCAGCGCAGTTAGGCCGCTTAGATGAAATGTGTTAATGCCATACATCAAAAGCTCCACGTAATTCTCATAAGCTTAAACAGTGGACGTGGGGCAGAGTCAGAGTCCATTCAGAGCAAATGAAGAACATGAAAGAGCCTTCCAAAGCTGAAAAAAAGCAGAATGAATAGAGATCAAATCCTCTGTTTCGACTTCAATGGAGTAAAGAGTCAGAAGGCGCCAATGGTTTAGACACCGTAAAAAAGCCAGATTAGCTGACTCAATGATTGTTGTCAGATTTTCACAGCAGAATGGGAAGATTAAAGAAGCTTTTGTTGTAGTGGACATTTTGTGATTCTCCACACCCATAGATTTTGTATCCCTTAACTCTCATTTGAAATTCTTAACTGATGATGCAAGAAACTGCCCGAGAAACAGCCCAGGACGTATAAATGTACAGTATATGTGTGTATATATATATACATTATTCAGTTTCAGTTTCAGCTTTATTTGTCATATGCATGTTAGCACAGGGACAACATTGCCATGAAATGTGATTGACGAAAGAAGACCAGTCACTTAGCAATATAGTAAAAAAAAATAACAATATAAAGTTAAAGAGTAAAAGATGTACTAAAAAATATACGAAACCTTAAGTACTATAAATTACAATTTCCAAAAAGAGAAGAAAAAAAAAAAATAAAAAAAAAAATATATATATACATATATATATGGGGAGACAGCATTATTGCACATGAGATAAAGTGACAGGAGTGAGCAGTAGTAAAGTGGCAGTTTAGTAACAGTTCTGCGCAGAGTAGGAGTTGGTTTTTTTTTATTTATTATTTTTTTAAAATAATAATAAAAATGGAGCGAAAAAGTGCAAAGTGTATCTGAGTCTGTTTTGTATTGTTTGTGTGTGCATCCAGTGAAGTGTGGTGTGTGTGTGTT
>JBBJLS010000006.1:11272793-11310373 GCA_037577275.1 Bryconaethiops microstoma
AGGTATTTGATTGTAGCTAAAATGAATATTGGACTTCCATGAGGAAAAAGGTCTGGAAATGGTTAGGAGAACACTTTACCACACATAAAACCACTCTTTACTCTTTACAATACTGTATATACACACAATCACACACACAATAACATACACACACACTCCTAAACAAAAACACACACGGGCTCACATATCCTTATCAGCTGACTGTCTCTGATATCCTTATCAGAGACAGTGTCGCTGCTCTACAATGGAGACACACACACACACACACACAAACACTTTTATTTTGAATCATCTTGTTGGTGCCTGTCAAACTGTCTTATCTTTGTCATATTGAGGAGATTAAATGAAAGAAACAGGAACAAATGTTTGAATCTGTCAGACTCCAAAGTGCCTAAAGGTACAAGGAGCCTAGATAAAGGAGTTCCAACCGCCCAGCATTCAGCACCACAGTAAATCTGCAATCCTCTTCTCCTTCTTCACTCCTTTTCAGGATCTGAAGCCCACAGGAGAGCAGGATGTGTATAAGGAGCTGGACAGGTGAGAGACGATCACCGCAGGACTGCCGGTGCTGCCCCCATTCAGTCCATTAATCGTTAAAGGAATATTCCAGCATTTTTCTACCTAATCTCAATCTGCTGCATCTGTCTCGCATTGCTGGTCATCATAATTCTGACACATTTGAAAAAGAACAGAAACCCCACTGAGGCAAAAACAGAAGCCACAGGGTAGTTTATTCCTGAATTCCAGGAATAAATGCATGAAATACATGATTATATAACAGGAATTCTAATTAATTATTTTATCCAACAAAAACAATAAAAAGCAGCTACACTTTTACCAAGGTTTCTGGTATCCATGGCAATCCATGATGAAAACTACACCCACACTGTTGGTGCTGTTAAACTTTCTCCCTCTGGGAAATCTCGGAATGAATTCATTAGAATTAATTGTACAAATGTACAGCAACATTTACAAACACCTCTGACTAACGAATTCACAAATGTTTGCACAAAAATAAGCGTTTTGACAGAACGCCAGTTCAGCAGCTGCCCATTGTCTTCTATTCTAAATGTTTCCGTGATTTCTGTTCGTTTTTAAGTGCAGGGAAACATCAATGTTAATTTCTGTAATGGAGAGAGATGAAGTGAATTCATTAAATACTAATATGACACTCTTTCACTGTCCTTTCATTGCAGATATGACTCTTGCTGTGATTAAGCTGGATGAATACATCATGAAAACACCTACAAATATTAAATAAAGTTTTATATCCACTTATTACTGTACATAATTATGCTATTGATTACTGTAAATGCTGAATAAATAGTAATGCATTAGCGTTCTGAGTTTTGACTTTAATCGTATTTCCCAACTATCACACTGTCTGAGCCACATGGTTAATGGAAGTCTACTCGTGGCCTCATAAAGTGCAAGAGAGAACAGAGTTAAAGTGCTTAAATCAGTGCCTTTAGAGTTAAACTGGGTTTATTTCTAAAAGAATTGAGCAAAGAGGTTCTTAAAGTAACAACCAGACAATTATATACACACACATACAGTCAAATGCTTGAACATAGTTTCCACATTTATTAGCATGGTAATAAAGATATCAGAACTATGATGGACACATGGATTTGTTCCACAAAAAAGAAAGTGTGAACCAATGTGAACTGGAAATCATACTGCATTAATATTACTATAATAATAACAATAATAATAATAAAATAATAGTAATAACGATAATAAATAATAAGTTGATATTGTTGTTATAATTATTATTGTTGTCAGTATAATTATTGTTACTGTTGTTGTTATCTTTAAAATACCCTTCCTTGTCTTCACGCTCTTGGCATTTTCTCAAGCAGATTCATCTTGTTTGTGCAAAAATACTATTTTCTGCCTGCCAGACTGTCTTATCTTTGTCATATTGCATTGACTATATGAAAGAAATGGGAACAAATGTTTTACTGTGACAGGCTACAAAGACAAGGAGCCTAGATAAAGGAGTTTCAACCACTCAGCATTCAGCACCACCAGTATACTGATCACCGCCTGATCGTCTGGAATCATCTGCTCCTGTTTCTTCACTGGTTCAGGACTTCAGTTAGATGCTCTTTGTTCTGCTTGAATGATTCATACGTGGGTTACTGTGTGTCTTAACCAACAGAAACATTCCTCTGAAACTGGTCAGGTTCAGAGACTGGACTGGAAACGAGAGTCTCTGAAAGTCCTTCAGGAAGCCTGGAGAACTGTTCTGTTCCTCAAGAACACATTACAAATAGAAGGCTCTTTGTAATAAAAATAGGAAAAAGTAAGTGGTGGCTCACGGCTTTTGCATAGCACTGTATGTGTGTGTATGTATGTATATGTATACACACACACAAACACACAAATATAAATGTGTGTGTGTGTGTGTGTATGTGTAAACAGATGCTAGTGGGTGGACTGGTATTTTTCACAACTTAAGTGCAATTTTTATTTCACCTCAATACGTGCAATACTTTTATAATTCTTGACTTGTTCATTGTTGTCGGTGCTCAACTTCATGTTTGATGTTTATTGTGTATACAGTGTTTACTGTCTGCACTATGTTTTCTGTCTGTACTTGTGTGCACCGTTAAGTAGCCAGCCCCTACAATTTCGTTGTATGAGTAGCATCCTGCTTCAGTCCAGTGACTGTCGGGGCGGACAGGTGCTGGAGGACTTGTTCCGTTGTGAAGGGTGGCTGTTTGTCCCGCGCGGCTTCCGTACCGTCCCCCGAGGAGCGATGGCCGGCTGGTTGTGGCTGCGCTGCCTGTTCGGGCCCAACCTGCACCGGATTCACCGCCCGACGGAGCAGCCCCGACCCCAGGGAAGAGCAGGGCGGCGGGTACGGACCCCTATCCTCCGTTAGAGTCCCTCTGAGTGGGCAGAAAAGCGCTTTTTCCGCGGTGGAGTGTGTGCTGACAGAGGACGAGCTAACAGGCTAATTCTGTTAGCACTTTGCTGTCCTACAGGTCTGACAGGAGGACAACAAAACACACCAAAACGCTCCAAGCTCTGCTCAGACACGGTCCGGAGCAGGAGGCAGATTGGAAACCTGTTTAAGTGTCTGCTGTTTAAGTTCTTTTTAAGCTCTGAGACCAGTGACGAGGCTCTTTAAGGGAATTTTCCGCACCACCTTAAATGGAGCGGTTTCAGTACGGAGCCTCTGTCAGCTCCAGGACTCGGGACCTGGTTTAAGGTCGTACTGGGTTACAGTAGGAGCAAATATTGTTGTGGACTGAAGTATTTTAAAGTGTATTTTATGTCGTTGTTTTTGTTGTCAGAAGGACGCTATTATAACCCTATTATAACTCATTAATTCTTTATAAGGTAAATCCGAAGGCAGCATTGTTGACTCTGGAAGATCTGTGACTAGTTACTGAAAAGATAAGAAGCTGGTCTCAGTGATGAAGTCCTTATCAACCAGGTTCTTGTTGGAATTTTTCGTCTCACATAATTGCCTCAGTATTTTCAGGAAGAGTCCACTTTCAAATCAGTGACTCAGCTTGTGCATTAAGGTCATTCTGTGTTAAAGGTGTAGCATAAAGCTCGGATACTACAACAATGAAAGAAAAAAAAAACAGTTATTTAATATCACTGAGAATTTGTTTCTCTTGCAGGGTTGGGATTACCTGCCCAGAAGTCTGGAAAGACACACGGACAATATCCTCGGCTGGGTAAATTGGGCCTCTCTTTTCCTCAGTAATCTCAGGAAACTTTTCATTTATTGTATTTTCTGTTTCAATGCCTGCACATAGATAACATAATTACAAAAATATAGCTCATAGAATGTAAAAGACTGTAAAAACATATATTAGTATGTAAAATATAAAAATTTAAGAATGTAATAAAGGATAGAAAGATAAAGAGAAAATGTAAATGTAAAAAATGTTTTTAAAAAAAGCGAGAGTGAAAGCCCTGTCATTTAACTCAGGGTATGTGTAATTTAGGTCCCACCCAAATTACACATACTCTCCAGACACTTTATGATACAATAAGCCCCTCCCACTTAATTGTGTCAGGTTATGCTCCACCCATCTCCGTCCAGGTGTCAGCTCACACAGTCGCCATCAGAGGTGGATAGCTAGTTTTGTTAAAGCGTCAAACTAATGATTCACACACATCAGCAATCAAAAAGTCATCCCAAATATGTGCGTAAACTGTTGTAGAAACTTTGAACCAGCAGAACAAGCTTAAACTTTTATTTTCTAACACATTCAGTCTGACATGGTGCACCAACTATATTCACTGAATTGTAGACTGAAGGCTTTCATTTAATGAGTTCTTGACTAATATTCTATTAAATATTATATACATTATATATCAGCGTTCTCTGTATGCTGTGCAATTCTTCTGCATTGCAAATCACATCTACGCAGTCTTTACGAAGTAAGATTAATGGAAGTATTATAATTTAAGACCCATAGCTTTGAGATACTAAAGGGCCCTTATTATGGAAATACCAAATTCTCCTTGAATCCTAGAAGGTTGAATCCTAGAAGGTTGAATCCTAAGAGGTTGATGTACATACATAATTTCAAAATATGTTATTTACTCCCCTGGTCAGATATGGGAACATCAGTGATGTTACTAAAACCAGTCCAGCTCCACATATCAATGGTGAAGTTATAAAGGACGTTTCAGTCCAGCCTGCCTTTTAATTGAGGCACAGCACATGGCAGCCAATCAGAACAAATGTCATTTGCACAGAACTGAGAACAGTCTTCTTTCAGTTTTTATTGAATAAAATTATACAAATCTCATAATAAAATGCCGGATATTTGCCCTTTATATTGATGTGATTCATATCTATGTCCAGAAATTGACTTTCTGTATTGGTTTGTTCATTTGTTTTGTTTCTCTGCAGGCCTCAGCGCTGTGGTCCCTGTCCTATTACAGCTCGCCCCTCATTCTGTGCTACCTTTATAGGAAAGGTACACACACAACCACTTACAAATTCACTTAAAGGTGTAAAATATAACATACACAGTCTCTCCCTTACTGCTCAGCCAGCATATTGATTTGTAGACTGAAGGCAGCTGGAGGCCCAGTGGTTAGGGGGTTTGTCTGGTGGCACCACTGAAGTACTCTTGAGTAAGGTCCTGGCTGCCCGCTGCTTCACTTGGTGAATGGGTTAAATACAGAGGAAGAAGTTCACACTGTGTGCTGTGGAGTGTTCACGTGTGACAGAATGGTCACTTTCACTTTCACTTTTCATACGGTGTCCGAAGTTAGTTCAGTTTTAGAGCTAGTCTAAGCTGAGCTAAGTCGAAACCTCATGCCTTAATCATCACACATTCACCTCAAGCCGTGTAGAGCTGTTTGATCATCTCTAATAGATTCGCTTGTGTGGTTTCTGACACGCACATTGTTGTAGGGCTGCACAATATATGGCCTGCTAATTGTTAGAGCAGTGTCAGTTTCTGCAGTACCGAAATCGCAAAAGGCTGGAATATGCAAATGAGCCTCTTACCAATCACAGTGTTTCTGACAGGCTGACCTATCACAGCGCCAGATGAGTTACTGGGTGTTCTGATGAAGTAAGGTGTGACGGAGGTGTCAGCTGATCAGTGCATGAATGGACGAGTGCTTAACTGCTGTAACCACAATTAAGAAGCTTAATTGGGTTGATTTTGTGACATCACAAAAACTGTGACTTAAAAATTGGCCGTTGCTTTGTAGCTTATTTTCCATATATGGACTTTATATGGAAGTGAATGTGCCATTTGAAACAATACTTACTGACTGTAAGCCTTTTTATTTCCAGAAAATTGTTAATTTAATATTGTAAGAAGCATCACAAGCTCAATATGTTGCTCACATCATGCAGGTCTACTCTGTAGTTCCATGAATGTCCCTGACTGGTGGAAATGAACCGTATGTGATGCTTTTCTTTCACAATGGGAAGTGATTAGGGTGTGATGATTGCCTCATTGGGTCTTATCATATTAAATGAGTCATGCGTGAATAATACCGTTACAGCACAGGCCTCCTGTTTTATCTGTCTGTCCGTTAATCTCTTTAACGCAGTGCGACAGCCCTCGTGCAGCCGTTTGTCAGGTGGTTCTATTCAGAGACGTTCCACCGAGGGACGGGCGGTTAAATGGCTAGTTTAGGAGAGGACTGAAAAGGTGTGTGATGGTTTAATTGCTGCCGTTGAGCAGATGTGGTGGATGCGCAGGATCGCTGAGTAAGATGCGCAGCTGTTGCGTCGCTGCGACTGGAAGGTAATTAAGTGTTGACTACGACGTCACATCAGCCTGGCAGAGCGTCTGCACTTGTTTTGACATTGTGCTCCAACAGCTTGGGTAGAAATGGTGAAGTAACTGTTATGCTTTAGTGCTGCTTTCCTCAGACCATGTTGTGCCTTTGCAGGAAACATTAGTCGTTCTAAATCCATCGGAACAAACAGAATAGTATAAGTACAGGCTTTCGGTACGTATTATGGACTTTTTTTAATGATGAAAATTTGAGGTGGGTTGGTTTACAGAAACAAAAGCATCATGTTTGCCATATTTTAGTCTTGTTTGACATTAAAACAAACAGAAAACTGTCAAAAGTACAGATTCGATACATAATGAAGTGCCATTATTATATAAAATATGTAGTTATGTGAAATATGTAGATAGTTACATTAAATACGTAGAAAGTCTGTCATGTATTCTGTTTCTTTTTTTGATTTAGGAAGCCGAGCTGGATTCTTCAACTGCAGCCACTCTGATATTGCTGGCAGTTCATTTGTGAGGCGTTTCACTGATGAAATATTCCTGTGCTCTGTTTCAGGCTACATCTGCAGCACCAAGTTGGTTCCAGTCAGTCAGTATGTCGGCACAGTGCTGGTGTGTCTGTTGGGAGTTGCCTGTCTGAGAGGTGAGCTAAACTAGAGCTTCTCAACATCTTCTGCTTAATGCCACTGCTACAGTTAAGAGTAACATGATGATACATTATCATTACCACTATATTACATGAAAATTTGCTTTTTCAAAGTATCTGACTGGTACGGTGTGGAACGTCAGCTGGTTCACAGACCTCAGAAAGGCTAAATATCATTTTTTCAAGTATCCTGATACTGCAGTGTTTTAAAACTCAGATTTCAGATCAAGACTTCTTGTCTTGATTTGACTTGTCTTGACTATTAGTTGATATATATTCATTAGGGCTGGACCCGTTACCGCATTAACACATTATTTACTTATCGCAGGTGTTTAAAAAATCTTTTTGTTTTGAAAGTTCGTTGCTTTTTTGGGCTCGTGGGTGCGTGCAGCACGCAGCTCTACGTCTTGGCTGGTTTCGTCAGGCGTCCCATTACTTTTGCCCATATTATATGGATAAAAATATTGGGACGTCTGACCATTACACCATCAGGGACTTTGATGATACTGCATTCAGTTACATTGATTTCAATGTTGGTCCTCCTCCACAGCTGCTATAATGATCTGGGAACTTGTTATTCTGTAACAAACTAGATAAAATGTGAATGCCCTGTAGTGGCAAATAGCTTTGGTTTTATATTTGATTTGATTACATTAATGTTTAAGTGGAGATTTACAGAAATATTTAAACTGCAGCTGTGTAACTGTGTTGAAGGGAACACTGCTGTTAAAAAGCACCTTATTTGTTTAAAGTGTTTGCAAACCAAATGTTATTGCACTTTTGTTCATATAGCAGTACCTGGTCAGCGGCCGCTTGTTATGTTTAACAGACTATTATTTCGAAACGTTTTGTTCACTACCTTCACATGTTCTGTCACCGTATTTGTGTCTAAGTGATTGCGTTTAGTCGTTGGTTTTTGTCCTTTGTCTAGTTTGTATTTAGGTTCCATGGTTTCACGTCTTGGTTACGCCTCATTCAATTAATCGCGATTTAACCTTTTAATTGTTGTTAATATATATATACATCCTGGCTTGAAACCATTAAGCTTCAATGTGCAGAACATCTCCTCTGATCTGATAACTGTTTGCCATGTGTTCCTTTTGTCCATGTCAGGGGCATCATTTAAGGATAGGAAAGGCAGAAGGGAGATTTTAAGTATTTTAAAATGTCTGACATTCAGCCCATTTTGCATGGACAACAAAAAGCTTTCTTCACTTAAAAATGGAGTCTGTAATGCATGTTTTCCACTAGTGTTATGTGTGAGAATCATTCGCTGCAAGAAAATGTGATTCAATCTGTTTTTTCCAAAATAGCGGAGAAAGGCACAACTGCTTAAATGCAGCACGCGGTGATGCAACCCACTGCAATAGCAAAATTATTACATTTCTGACTGCCATAGCAGTCTGTCCCTTTGTCACGTGGACATTTGAAAAGAACTGAACGCAGAGGCGTGTAGCTTAAAAAGTCTTAGAATTTGATTGTAAGATCTAGAACATGTATACCTCTATATAAACCCTGTGGGCAGAATTTAGCAAGTTGTCAATAGGGCATGACTGACAGTGGAGTGCTTGTTTTGTTTTAGCACCTTCATCTCACTACAGGATGAGATGCTGAGTGGCCAAGGAACTGCATCAACTATCTATAAAATACTTTACCTACAAGATGTCAAGTACTTCAGTACAGTATTTTTTGCTTGTATTTCTTTCTTACTGTTGCAGCCATGGTGATACCTGAATATTAAGGATGGATGTTCATGCATGTGTGGGTGCATTTGTTTGTGTGTGTAGGTTCACACACTTTATCAGGAAAGACCATGTGATGATGATGGGAAAAGCGTGAGTGTTCTGCTGTCACAATATTTTCCCATTCCTCCCACTCCCACATACACTGGGAGCAGTTCTTTGGGGTCAGGCCAACCTTTGGCTTTTCTGGACTTATTTTACACATTTAGCATGCCAAAAACAATGGCTTCTGTAAAATGTGTTGGTTGTTTTTTTGTTTTTTGTACCTGTATAAATCTTCCAGTTGCAATTATGTGAGTTTCTGAAACTGAAAGATTTAACAAGTTAAACACAGTTTAAACCAAACTGATACTGAGAAGGTTTCACTGACTGGAAATGGTATTTGAATTGTGCTTGTGGATGAAGACTGTTCTGGCTGAAACAGATTTAGTGTGCATGGCTGTTAAGATAGAAAGAAAAAAGTAAAACAAGAAATAAAGAGAGAAAGAAAGAAAGCAGAAGAGGAGAACAAAGGAAAGATGGGGAAACGGAAAGATAGTAAAAGAAAGAAAGAAATAGGAAAGGAAAGAACAATGGAAGGAAAGAAAAGAATGAAAAGAAAGAACAAAGTAATGAAAGGCAAACTGAAAGAATGAAAGAAAGAAGGTAAAAGAAAGTAAAGACAGAAAAAGAAAGAAAAGGGTTAGAAAGGAAAGGAAAAAAGAAAGAACAAAGGAAGGAGTGGAAAGCAATGAAAAATGAAAAAAAAAGTAATGAAAGGAAAGGGAACCTGGAATAAAGAAAGAAAGAAAGAAAGGGGTAAAAAGGAAAGCAAGGAAAAGTAGAAATGAAACAAACGAAAGAAAATAGAAAAGAAAGAACTAAAGAAGGGAAAGAAAAGAAACAAAGTTGTGAAAGGAAAGAGAAGAAAGAAAGAAATCAGATATAAAGAAAGAAAAGAGAAGGAAAGTGTGGAAAAATAATTATTATTTCTCTTGCATTTTCTTTGCATCCAGCATTGAGTAAGCTGCCACTTGATGCCACATTCCTGATTGTGATTTTCACCGTCAGCTCCTAAACCTACCATTTAATTTTCTTTATTTTTCTCAGCAATTAAAGGTTGCTTAAATTGAAATATTTTAAAATATTACTGTTTAACAGAAGCAGTCTTTGTTAATGTAAACCAGAAGCTTAGCTGTTCCTTCACCATTTTATTATATAGCTCCCATGCCCATTTCTCAAATATGGCTTTTCATCATAATTGCAAAAAACTACAGTCATCCATGGTTAATTCCTGAGGCACTGCCGATTTCTCGTCTTGACTGGCTCTTTACAGTCACTTAATGGATTATAATAATGATATTTAAATTGTGTTTTAGCAGGTCCAAGGAATGTGGTTGGAATGTATAAAACTTTTATTTGTTTACCTAAGGCAGGATTTTAACACTCAGACCACAAATACCCTTCCAGACCACAACACTCAGGAGGGCTCATAAGCTGCGTCTCTTTATAGAAGGCTCAACAAAGAGTCAGTGCCAAATGTGAAGATGCCATAACCTCGCAGCCCATTTGAGCTCAGTCAAAGCTAAGACAACCCAAAACCATCCTTATGGAATGCCACAGTTCTTTCAGTTCACTGCTATTTAAATGTTGATATCTCAAAAATAATCTTGTGCAGCCACTCATAAAGAAACATACAAAAACAAGCAGGGCCATGGCAGTTACACAATGAATACAGATGAGCTTTTGTAAGAGATTGATAAGATGAAGTAAAACAAACTTGGATAACTTTGTTGCCAGAGCATAGACACACACCAAGGAATCTGTTCTGTGAAGCATGTCTTCGGGAGGTTTGTTCAAAGAGTGAAAAATGGACATAGGAAAAATGCAAATCTATGAATTCCAAATGTGCATGTCTCAGACTTGCTTTACTGAGGAAAAATGAATCTACATAACTCATAAGCAGTGTGTTTGCCTTCTAAGCACCAGTTAACTGTGGTTTCATGAATTCTGGATGACCACCAGAGGCAGCGTAAAGTGCCGTGGATGTTATGAACTTACACACAGATCAAAATCTTATGAACACAAAGTTGAACACTGGCACAGAGGGAGCAGCCAGAGTGAAGATACCCTCCAGGAAAGTCTTCGTGCAAGACCCAACTGTTACTGTACAGAACTCTGCCAATAAACACCTTTCAGCGCTGCCCAAGACAAAGATGTGCTTCGACAGATTGTTCAGATGTTGATTCTGATTTCAACAGCTGGATGGATTTGCGACCACCTGCTAGTGTGAAAGCCCTTGTTTTGATTAAGGAGGCCACTTGTTTGACAAATGTTGGCACTCACATCAACATAAAGCTACGTGTCTTGGCACAAATGGCACAGCCATCTTTGCTTGGCAGTGAAAGGAACTAGTTCGATATGATGATCCATAAAATGATCAGAAATGACCTCAGAAAGTCCACCATAAGCATATCGGAGTCAAAGGAGATATGTGCAGCTCCTCATGCAGCTTTAGGTGAAGGATTTACTTGTCTAAAACTCAAACACAAAAGGTGGACTGTGCCCCACATTGAACTTCAAGGTGAGCACAGAAATTAAAGATGTCCTTCAGGAAGAGTGATCATATGATGTGCACACACAAGATGGAATGACCTTCATCCATTTACATTACATTTACATTTACGGCATTTAGCAGACACTTTTATCCAAAGCGACTTCCATTCCCTAACTACAGTCATCCAGCATGCTCTGTAGGAAATGATGCATCTTAGAAACTGAAAGCATTGACTAGTGACAGGTATGCATAACCTCTGCTGATTAGAGTCTCCTGGGCTGTCCGTGCAAGCTTGGAAGTTGTTGTTGGAAACACAGTGGTTGTAATTTTGAATTCTGTGTAGTGTCTTAATGAGCAGAGATGGTGGAAGGGTCTACAGTACTCTGAACTGTGTCTAGGTGTCTTAGCTGTTGCTAGCTGAGGGGCAGCGGTTAAGGCACTGGAGGTGGTGGAAGCTAGATGCAAACCTGTTTAAGTTTTATTAGATGTGGCTGGATATCACAGTTCCCAACAGCAAGGAAGTTTAGTATTAGTGCAACAGCAGAGGACAGTCTTTGGATGATACTAACATGTTCAGCAGTGGTACAACTAATTCAGGTTGTCAATCTATGTTGTAGAAAGAAGATAACAATGCATAGCCTCTGTTAATGCACTGCCACTGCATGCATTGCAAATTACCACAGAACCCCAAGTTTGCCAACTTGGATATGGCTATGATCTACCATGGACCTTTAGTCCAGCTCCTGAAGGCCTAACCAAAGGGAAAGGACACTTTACTGTATCTGCTTAGACTCCACATGGGAAAAAATACTTTCCATTGGGCTTTTCAATATATCAACCCTTTGTTTCTTACCAAAACTGAACAATGAAATTAGTGCTTCTTCACTACTTGCAGATTTCAAATACAACAACTAAGATTTTTTTTTTCTCTAAAATTAAACTACACTGTATAGACATAGAAACCATTAGATCCTTACTAAAGGCCTAGAAGGCCTTGATGAGTCCCCTCTGCATATGAATGTAATTACTGAAGATACATGTGAGCATATATCAGTACTGCTGTAGTCCTTGATCTTGCTGGCTCAGTTATATTATGAATTTTTGGTGGTAATATTGTGCCATTGATTGAGAGTGTAGCCCATAGCAAAGAGTGGAGTGAAGCAAGGTTGCCTTTGTGACTGCATAATCAGTGCATAATGTGTTTTTAATGGATAAAAAAATTATCCAGTCCTAACAAACACATTGAAATGACTCTCTACAGTAAGTTGCTATGTAGTTCTTTACAATATAGTAGTATATAGTATATAGCTGCTTTTGCAGGCACAGCCTAGTCTAGTACAGAATCATGACACCAGTTATATGTCCTTTTTTTTTACTTTGATTTGGGTTAATCATTATCTAGAAAATCAATCTTTTATGTCTGATCTTGTTTGGAACAAAACTTTAAATCAAAAACACACTGAAATACACAGGTGCTTCAGTTTTGATGATTTTGATCAATTATCTTAAGCAGTAATGCGGAATGCATAGAAGTTGCTAAACTTGTCAATTACCTTTATATCACAATCTGTGTTTGCCGATGTGTTTGCTTTGTTTTACTTTTGGGACTTTTCCGGCGAGTGCATACTCATCTCTCGTTCCACTTCTCTGTATATCAACATTCATCATTCATGATCATTATGGGCAATTTACAAATGGTTCCAAACAGACCCTTTCGAAGCTTGTAAACAAAGATGACATTACGAAGACTGTGCATTTGCTCATCGTCCTGTGTTAACCGAAAGGAGCCAATTTAGAACTTTTCTGCTGTTATTCATGATAAATAATACCGTCACTCCTAGACATTTACACAAGGAGATGCAGGACCAGATCGAAAATCATCAGATCATAAGAGACTCTTCTTACCCCAGTAACTGTCTTTTGTCCTGCTGAAATCAGGTAAACACTTGAGAAGTATTATGACCAGAAAAGAGGCACAGGAGGAGCTCCTACCCTCAGACCATAAGACTTAATGAGGACACGACACACAGCTTTCATTATAACACAAACAGAACTCTCTTCCTCGGTGTATCTAAGCTACCGTCTGTTATTTAAGTCTATGTACCTCAACAGCACACTAGCACACTGCACTTTACAGTACTCTATCCCATTTCATTTAAACACTTCAGTTCTTGTTTATACTTGGCATATTTATTTGAATGTTTTTCTATATTTCTATATTTTCCTCAGATTTACGCTTTAATTTTCTCTTTCATTTAATTTGTTGTAACTTTGTTGCACAGTCTCACAGACAGTTCGGTGGCAAATTTCACAAAACGCTGTGTATGTGACAAAAAAAAAGAATCTCAAGTCTTGAATCTTTTGCAAAGCTCGTTATTGTCCATAACTGCTTAAGCTGCACAAGTTATGTATGATATACACCATTGATCTGAAGGTCACTTTAAGTGTCCAGCACTTTATTTTCTGTAACTCGATTTCATTCTGCTCACTTTAGAATAGACTGATAACTAAGAGCCTCCATCTGTAATAAGAGACAGGTTTTAGGTTCAAATCATCTCTATAAAACTGCAATGTACAAAACCGTTTAAAACTAGATCTGCCGTTAAATATGAAAGTAAACAACCACTGACATAATGAGAAAGCTGATGAAGGAATTGGGATCATCGTGACATGATAAAGATTGTTCCGATCTTCCAATAAGAATGTATCATTCTTATGTACTAATGTACAAAGCTGCCATGTTCATAATTTAATGACTGTGTCTAGCTCTCACTGAAAACAAATTATTACATTAATGTGAAAAGACTGAAGTATGTTCTATCAAGAGGAAACCACTATCAAAAGGAACAAATTGTATTAGCACAAAATACACATTATTAGTGAGAGGAAATGAGAGGACAACAGACAGAAAAAACAGGAAACAACTAGAATATTATTTGTGTCCATACTACTAATCCATATCTGGAAGAAATTCGGCCATTGGTGAATTTGCACATTTAACTAAAACAGCTGCCAGCTCTCATGCAAAGAACATGAGACTCACGCAACTGACACAAATCTCATGCAGGCCTTTTCTCTTTCCTCTGAGAAGCAGTGCAATAACAGATCAATATGATATGCAGATTTAATGAGGATAGTATTTTTGACTCACATACACACAATATTAAACCAACCAACCAACCAATGAAAATTTCAGAAATTAAAGTTAACTTAAACCTGTATTCTGTCAAAAATATTCTGCAGTGAGTCTTTGTGTAATATACTATATGGGCAAAAGTATTGGGATGCATGACCATTACACCAACAGAGACTTCAATGACATTTTATTAAAATACATAGATTTTAATATAGAGTTGGTCCCCCTTTGCCGCTATACCAGCTTTCACTCTTCTTGGAAGAATTTCCACAAGATTTTGGAGTTTCTATGGGAATTTGTGTTGATTCATTCTGTAGAGCATTTATGAGGTCAGTCACTGATGGACGACAAGGCCTGGCTCGAAATCTCCGTTCCAGTTCATCCCCATCCCATGTTGGATGGGCTTGAGGTCAGGGGCCAGTCAAGTTCTTCCTCACCGAACTCATCCAACCAGGTCTTTATGGACCTTGCTTTGTGTACAGTGGCAAAGTAATGCTGGAGAAGGAAAAGGCCTTCCTCAAACTGTGTGTTCACAAAGTATGGTGTTGTCCAAAATGTCTTGGTATGATGAAGCATTAAGATTGTCCTTCACTGGAAGTAAAGGGCCTAGCCCTTCTTATTTAGTTAAGTATTATTCTCATTAGTTCACAAAGCTGCCTCTATTTTAATGAAGGGGGAGGGTCTTTTTGGGCTCTGAGTTCCTCTGACTTGTTTTGGCGTGAGCCTTTATTCATCCAGCAGTGCCATCTGGTGGAGACATGGTGTAACAGAATTGCTGTCACATGATGCATTCTGACAAAATGTTTCATTAAAGCTTTTTTTCTGTGAACAGTAGGCTAACCTACTTTGGACTCTGACCTACTTCTTGTTCCAGAAGCAGGTCTAAGGGCTGCTCTTCTACAGAAAACCCTGATGCCATGCATTTGGCCAACCCAAATGTTCCAGCTGCTATTTTCTGCAGCTGCTTATCTTACATGAATTATTGAGAGCTGGTGACCTGAAAAGTTGCGAACTTCTGCCAGTTGTGTTGGTTTCGACTTTTCTTCAAGAAAACACATTCCTTCTGAGTCTGCACCTTTACGACGTCACCGCTAGATGGCGTCTTGCAGCCAAATGAAAGTACACAGTGCATCCAAACGTATCCAGAGACTCATTGTAATGAAGGAATTTGGCTACTTTATGGTGTTGACATAAAGACTTAATTGTGAACACAACTAATATAATCTTCAGAGAAAATCACTGCAAGCAGAATGGGATGCTCTGGTGCAGCTGCACATGAGCCTTAGGTCACCATGCCCATTGTTGTGATCCATCTAATCATCCAACATCAGTACCTGACTTGGTTAATTTTCTTGTGGCTGAATGCAATCAAATCCTAAAAGCAGTGTTGCAATATCTAGCGTGTGTGTGTGTGTGTGTGTGTGTGTGTGTGTGTGTGTGTGTGTGTGTGCACAAGGGGCACACTCCCTATTAATATCCTTTATTTGAGAAAAACTATTGGATGAGCAGAAAGCATCTGACTAGTGGACATTTAGTGTTTGTTGGTCTGTGTATGGATTATTCATGGAGAAAAAGGGAAACGCACATCAGATTTCCGGAGATAAAAATACGTTCTTTCACCTTTCAGGTCCTCTTGTTGAAACCATGTTGCGTAGTCACAGCTTTTTAATGGTCGGTCAGAACCCTAGCTCCAGTTAGCATTTCCTAACATGCCTGTTGGGTCCCTTAGACATAAACAGACAGTCCTGTACTCATCATATTGGAACACACTGAGCCAGTCATTCCTGTTTGCATATTCTGACCAAGTCTATAAGAAATGTGAAATTAAATGATTAAATTTCAAATAATACTCTTCTTCGAGGCATTCTAAAAGCTGTTTATAATACATCACACTCAGAATATTATTCCAGACAGAGTACATTTAGTAGAGGCCAGTTGTACGGCCTCCGAGGCCAAAAGGAGGAGAGACTAGAAAGTGTCCCCTCTGTGACCTGGGGCTTAAAGCCAATTGGGTGAAGGAGCAGACTGTTAAACATCATGCCGGCATGACAACAAACCCAGCTTGCACTTCTTCATAACACAGAATATTTTTAGGACTCAGCAAAACCATAATGTACAATGAAAACTCATTATATATATTTATTTTGGTCATTATATATATTTATTATAGTTATTATATAACTTTATTTCTTCAAACTGCATTTTTGCATTAATTTTACACATGTACTCGTCTGAAACCTTTTGATAGAATTGCACATCCCTCTACTGAAGTATATTTGTGACGGAGTCATCTTTAAACTCTTTTACATTTATGGCACTTTTATCCAAAGCAACTTCCATTCCCTAACTACAGGGGACAGTCTCCCTGGAGCAACTTGGAGTTAAGGGACTTGCTCAGGAACCCAGCGGTGGTGTACTGAAAGGAGGATTCAAACCCATGACCTCTTGGTCTAGAGGCAAGTATCCTACCACTAGACCACCACGCACCCTTTTAATTCATTTTGTTCTGTTAATAACAGCTCCTGTACTGTTTTGCGATTGGTCACATCTCACGTTTCAGGTTCATGATTTTATTTTAGACTCAAAGGATTAAGAAGGAGAAGAACAGAGGCTCACAAACCTCAGGTCCTGTGGTGATAGATGCTGTTGTTCCACTGCAGCTCGAAGTTACCAAGCCTTTAAGTAGTTTTCTGCATCTACTTTGAATCCTCACTTCACTGCAGTGACATCAACACTTTTATTTGAGTGTGGATTTAGGCTATTCGACCATCCCTGTTTATAGTTATACTGTTGTTCTCTTTCCCTTCATCATTCAGTGTCTGTCGAACCATTACAGGCCCTGTTTGGCAGTGGAACAGGCAATATTGGGGATTCAGCATTCTCCAATAAAAAAAATAAATATAAAAAAAAGACCAGCATATGTCCACAAAATTCTGGCTTTTCCTAAAGCTGCCTAAATTAATCAAAATTCAACCAATATGCTTGTATTTGTCGTAAATGCTACTCCACATGCAACACGCATGATCATGCAACACGCTTGCACTTGCTGAGTTCAGCAAAAAATGAATCAAACAGCAAGCTATATAAAAGAGTAGTGAACTATTTTGAAGGCACTTAACTGATTTCTTTGTTTGTTGTAATAAGAATGTTAAAGAATCATTTGAGCAGTTTTTTCATCTCTGGTCAACTCTTGATAATGATTCGCTGAAGCTCAAAGTAGGCCATGTGCAAACTGAACAAGTTAATAACTGCTGTTTTGTTCATTCAGACGTACAGTAGAACGTGACCATCAATAATACCAGTTAAATCTTTGTGTTTTTCAGTGTTACTGTAATGCCTCAGTAACACTGGCTACAAGAACACAGATTGGCTACATGAAAAACATTTGATTGGCCTTTTCATAAAAACTGTTTGACTGAATATGGCATGAAATAAGTATTTTGTATAAATAAATGTTTGTACATAAGAGATTTTTTCCAAGAGCATTTCTAAAGAATTCTAAAGAATACTTTTAATGAATTAGCTTCTTAGTGTAGTAACTGAGGTCACATCAACAAGATAGCTGCCAGTATAGTCTAATGATCTCTAGCAGTTTAACCAAACATGCTCTAAAGTCCCTTACTTGCACTTTACTTGCAATTGTTTAGGTCAGAGTGTAGTAACCCTTTCAGCCTATAGTAGGTTTTTTTATTGACTGTGTATTGGTATAGTGCAGTTACAGTAACACAAAACAGTATTTTGGTACCTCATTATTACTGTTTAAAACAAACAAGTGTTTTAAAATCTCTTTCATTTTAGTGGTGAATGCAAAGTCCTACTTCCACAACTGTTTTTTTTACGTTTCCATTCTTTCATGGAAACGTGTGAGGTTTCGTAACGGAATTCTAAGAAAATTCAAATGATTGTACGTGGCTTTTTGTCCTCTTGGCTTGAGAGCCCTCCAGTTATTATTGGAACGAACATGCATTCAGATGATTCATTGAAAAATCATTTGCAAAAACAATGACATTTGGATGGGTTTTTTTTTTTACTTTAACTGAGAAAATTCTATCGTGTTAGCAACCGTAAAATGTTTGAAAATATTCATTTGAAATATTCAGAGCACCAACCTTTTTAATGTTGCAAGGTATAGGTCCTGTTGGAACAATCTTTTGCTCTCTGTCTTCAAATTTCATCCAGTTGTGCACACACACTTTCGCACACATACACACACATACATACACACACCCTCCCTTACATTCTTGTGCAGTCACCCTTTATGGGAGGCACACAGGCAACATGCAGTGTGTTCTTACTGTACTGTGCAGTGCAGCCTTTTTTTTTTTTTTGAAAGGCAGAGAGAACAGGAACAAGCAGCCTACACAGTCTTTATCCACTCTAAATCAATACACACTCTCCGCAAAGCCCACTCACTGGTACCCTCATATGTACAGCACATGTGGAGCCTGAGAAGACTATGCCACCAGAGAGTTGGAAAAGACACTACACTCTGATGAAGAAACCTTATTGTGCTGAAGATTGCTGCTGAATGAAGGTGGTGATATGTAGTTTACTTGAATGCTGTCCAGCTGGATGGAGCAGCATTTTCTTTGGACTGTCTCTCAATCTCCAACTCATCTGACTTTCCTAAAGGACACGGGATTACAGGCATAGATCTTTGAAAGTTTTGAGGGGTGAGACCTTGTTAGATTGAGCTCGGTCTCTCTTCAGCCTGTTGTTTCATTCTCAAAGCTCATTCACATGAGGTCAACTCATTCCTAACCTGACATATAGGTGAGTGTCGAGAAGTTGTCTGTTGCAAAAATGATGAGCCTTGGTCCTCTGTTTTTTTCTGTCACTCTTCTTCTGATGAGAACATCCAGTGTTCAGAATCTCTCTGCGGATGGATTATCAGAAATTTCTGCCAGCAGCCGTGGCGGTCAGTCAAGCTCCACTCAGCATGGTCAGTGCACCTACACCTTTATCTTGCCAGAGAACATGGAGGAGCGAGATAAATGCTGGCCTCCAGAGAACGATGGTGAATATGAGGGGAACAGTCTTCAGAGAGGTGCTCCGCTGGTGAAACAGAGTCTTTATTATCAGAGGCTACAACACCTGGAGGTGGCAATAGACAACTACACCAAGTGGCTGCAGCAGGTAGGTAATGTGCATGTGCTGTAGTGAGTATGGACTGGATGGAAAATGCACGAGAGAACACCGTCAAGACGAGGTTATTGCCGGTACTAGGTAGTGGAGTGGGAAACATATGATCATGATATATGACATTTTTATGAGTCATTTTTATGTGTGCCTTACGAAATTGAACATTTCTGAGGTTCCATAAAGGCACCTGTAGTGCTATGTGTGAAAATGAATGTACTTACAGGTCTAGTTATGTATATGTACACACACAAAATTTATTTGTTCATTTATTTTGTACATATTTCAGTTTGTGAACTGTTCATGAACTGTTGCCCTAATGGCAGTGCACCTAATGAGGAATGTACCAATATTAATGGAGCACCAGCAGTGTCAAATGACAAAATGGCTGTGGAATTTTAATATATATATCATCCACCCCTCTCTCTCTCTGTCTCTCTTTCTCTGTGTCTTTTACTGAAGGGTTGGCAGGCTGTTGCAGGAGGTCCATTTTTGTGTGCTTTGTAGTTCAATATTGAAATGCACTTTGCTTTTTTATTCCCCTTTCTCTCTGTACTCCCCTCTTTCAGCACTGAATAAAATATACTCATAGTCCCCCTATCAAAGCTGGCACACAGCTAAGGGCAATGAGAACATGCTATTCCATCTCAAATTCAGTGATTTCAGCATTGCTCTCTACAAAGTCCCCCAAATAGACCAGCATAACTCATATAGACTTAATACACTGACAGCGGTATGTATAGAGTATGTTTTATCATAAAATGGGTTTTAACCTCACAGACCGCATAAATAAGTCTTAAACGTATTTGGCTTGGTGCAGCTTTCCTGATCCATCATTTTAACCTCTGTTTAGTCTCTCTTATGTTCTCTGGCATCAGCTTTGAAGTCCTTATACCAATTAAAGGATAGGCAGTGGTGAAAGATGTATGTATGTGTGTGTATATATATATATGTGTGTGTGTGTGTGTGTGTGTGTGTGTGTGTGTATAGTGGTGTGACCATAAATGTTGAATGTATTAATAAGTCTTCCTGGCTTTTTTTAAACCCCCTGCATTTATTTACTGGCCAAAAGCCATGTGAACACTAGTTCCAGTAAGGCCACACCTTAGTACCCCACCACTGCTTTATCTGCACTGAAACATGGGAATATTTCTCCCAGATCACACATAAAGCCCCACTGTGTTAAGCCTGTTTGTTCTGTACAGGCTGGTCCTGCCAGAAGGACAAGAGATGAGTGCCAGTTGTGAATGTGTGTGTGAGTGTGTGTGCGTTTGTGATCGGGTGGCGCTGCTGGATAACATGGGCTTCAGGCCAAATATACCCACTCAACCAATGATGGAATAGGTGAAATGTTACAGATACACAAAAGCTAATGGAGAGTTGAAGACTAAAGACTAAATATTTCTTTCTCTCTCTCTATTTATCTGTCTTTCTCTCCCCCTTTCTCCTTCCTTCTGTCCCTCACTCTCTTTCTCTCTCTCTCCTCCCCGTCTTATCTGTCACTCTCTATTTTTCTCTTTCTCTCTTTCTCTCCTTATTTTCTAGCTCTTTATCTCTCTCACCCCTTTCCCCTCTCTTTCTTACCCTCCCCCTGTCTTTCCTTTTCACTCTTTCTATCTCTCCCTCTCTTTTTCTCTTTCCCTCTCTCATATCAGAATCAGAAAAGTTTATTGATACTGGAAACTCCAGGAAACTGCTTAAATACACATTAAAATTGTACATGTTGGGGTAAAGCATAGCACAGCCAGTGATTTATGATAATATTGCATGTATTAATTTATGATAATTTTTCATGTTTACCTCCCTTTGTTTCTGTGTGTGTGTGTGTGTGTGTGTGTGTGTGTTTGTCTCTGTTGCTGCCCTTTGTACTCTTTAACCGTATATTTCCCATGTGTGTCGGTGTCCTCCTCTGCTTTGAATTAATGTCTCTGCTGTCTTAACACTTTTGGGACATTAATGACTTTCACTAAGAATTTCAGGGATAATCAAGAATTTAGTGAAACGTCTGCACTATATGAAAATATTGCACTATGCAAATGATGTCATAGAACATTCAGGTGCATTCTGTACTCCGAACATTAGACTTAAGAGTTTAAAGGACACTAATTCTTGTACTTTTTTATCACAGCACTGTAACACTAGCACTTAATGTTATTTGTATGCTAATAGCGACTTTAATTCATCTCGACATATGTATATCTATAAACCCAATACTGTATGTATTTGTGAGAAAGTTATAAAACCCTCAGAAGTTTCTGAAGTTTCTTAAGATGTCATATGATCTATAATTATATTATATTATATTATACTATATTATATTATACCTTATAATTACATTATTAGAAAGTGGAAATTCTTTAAACAATCAAGGCCATTTTGTTAAAAACTTGTGTTTATATGAACCACAAACTGGACTCATGTTTTCACATTGTGTGTGTGAATGTATGTGTGCAGACTGAGGGTTATGTAAAGGATGGTTTCAAAGAAGACATGGCCCAAGTGCAGTACAGTGTTGTACCCAACCACACAGCAGCCATGTTGGACCTGAGCAGCAGTTTACTCTCTGAGACTGTCCATTTCTCAAAACGGATGCTAGGCATGGAAACACAGGTAAGATGACAATACAGATTTTATATTTGTGTGAATTCGGTTCAGTGTAAAAGTTATTAGTCAGGCCAGATGGTAGTCTGTATGTGCTTCTTCATTTTTTGTGTTTGTATTGCAGGTTATTAATCAAACCTCCAGACTGGAGATTCGGTTCCTAGAAAACTCTCTGTCCACCGCCAAACTGGAGACAGAACTGCTTCGCCAAACCAGTGAGATCAACAAGCTCTACAACACTAGCAAGTAAAGTCTTAGTATTGGCTGGTACAGATATGTCACTTACATATCTACACTGAAAAGAATGGACTTGATTCACCTGTGTGCCTTATTTCCACATGAATAAAATATCTAAACATATTTTTTCTTTTGGCAGTCACTATGTTGACGTGATGTATTTTATTCTTGTTAAAAATTGTGTACACAAGTACATTCAATGCATTACCTCTGAGGATAGCTCAGAGGTAATGAGGTAATCTCTCACAAGTTGGCTCCTATTTTATAATTCACAAAAAATCTTGTGTGCAGTTCTCTGGAGCAGCGGATGTTAGACATGGAGGCACGTCATCGTACAGAGTTGGGGTGGTTAGAAGCTGAGGGGGCCAGACTGAAGAAACTCATTTCCACTCAAACCTCCATCATCCAGAATCTAGAGCTCAGTCTGGAAGAGGCTAACTTTAACAACAGTGCCCTCTACAGCCAGCAAATCGAGCTACAGGATACAGTCAGCAACCTGCTCAAACTGTGCTCCGTTGAGAAAGATCCTCAAAGACTCCAGGGAATGTACAACCACACAAGGAATAGTGGTAGGTAATGTGACAGTATACCTTTATCATGATGCATTGAAATGGTTATCTGAGTAATGTGATGATCAGTATCAGAACACCGAAGAATGCATATCAAATTTATACAGATGCTACTAAAGAACAGCCAGAGTATGGTAACTGTTAGATTTTTTATATTCTTTCTTTTAAAATGTCATTACTATCTTGCTGGTGTATTTTGTCCATTGCATCTTGTTCACAAATCTCAAAAAATCATGACACCTCTTTGTGAATCATAATGTTAATTTTGTCCTGTCACAAGCCCTTAAAAGAGAATTTAATGTAGACATGATATGGAGATCTGGCATTATACAATGTTGAATGTGCAAGTGGGTGTTTATTTCAAAAGGTCAGTATTTTCCTTGCTTGGCACTGCATAAAACTGCAGTAGTTTTAGGTCTGGGATGCACAGAAACCTCCTCTGCAGATATATGCACTCACTTTCTCAGGCCAGCAGTTAGACATCTCAAATTATTTGGATTCCGATTGTTTGACATTGGAGCTGTTGTAGGGTGTAAACGACCTTGCCTGCTTCCAAGTGTCTAGGAAGATATTTCCGTTTAGAGCGTTCTGAAATGTATTCCCCATATCCCTTTCCAAATTCAATAGACTGTTTTGTATCATATTGAACAGCTTCAGTATTTAGGACAAATCGTAAAAACAGTGACTGAGGAATATTTTATTGGTGCCAGATAAGTATCTAGAGATCCCTGTTGTGCCAATTTATGAAGCAACAGCTAAAACTAGTGCTCCGTGGAGGTATGCAGAGGTCATTATGCAGAGAACAGCCAGCTATTTTTTATAAGTCACTGATAAACTGGAGTGACAAGCAGAACTCTTGCTATATGTTATTTATTCCTGTATGTTTCTTTTTGCATATCTTTTCCGCCTCTTTTCATTTAAATGCAGTAACTACGAGTTCAGTGAAGCAAGCAGATGAACAGAGAAAGTTTCGCGACTGTGCCGAGCTCCTCCAGGCTGGGTTTAACAGGAGTGGGGTCTATGCCATTCACATCACCTCACAGGACACCAAGAAGGTCAGCTGTCTGTCAGCAGTAGAAGATACGGATATCAATATAGACAACAGTGTTCAAACTATTGCCTCGTAATGTGTGTTGAAGTTCCGTCCCTTCATCAATCACGTTAAAAAAAGATATATCAGGATATAACTATTAATGTGCCAAGCTTACACATGCCAACATGCAAGCCCCACCTGTGCAGTCTGAGCTGCATAATTTTGCACCTATATACAGTTATATGTATAAATCTACCATACCGAACCTGAATCATAACCTTTATATGTGTCTGCTTTTAATGGAGTAACTTCATCTACAGTAAAGATCATTGCTTTCCATCACTGTGTTCGGTATTAGTTGGCTCGAGGAGAAGCAGGGTTGTCTGAAAATACTTTTGGCTGAACTCTGTAGGTAACAGCTGGGCAGTGAGCTACTGTACTCCCCAAGCTCTCTCTCTCTCTCTCTCTCTCTCTCTCTCTCTGGCTCATCTGCCCTGACCGGGTCAGCGTGGCGGCCTCGTTCTGGCTGTTATTAGATCTTACCCAGTCAGTGCGATGCCTCTGGCACAGTAATTTTGAATGTAAGATTCAGAGGACCTTGAAATCTCAAAGAACACTAACATTTTCCATTGTGTTAAAAATACAGTTTCATATACTTTAACATCCTGAATAGGTTTGGATAAATAATTGCAGTTGCAGTTCATTTTTCAAAAAAAAGTGTCATTTTATTTAAACACAATGAGTGAACTGCAGTTTATATACAGAACTTATCTGTCTTAACTGCACCTCCCTCAGGTCTACTGCAACATGGAGTCTGTGGGCGGCGGCTGGACGGTCATCCAGCTCAGAAAAGATGGAACTCTAGACTTCCACAGGACATGGAAAGAATACAAGATGGTAAACTTCTCCCATGTTCATTCAGATGCATTAAACATTCCTTTCTTCTGAACTCAGCCCATGTTCCTTTCTCAAAAAGCTCTAAATGCACAATTTTGCCCCTTAACCTTTAGGCTTAACATTTAGGTTTTTTTTATTGCCACTGCAAAAAGCTTTTTTGTCTCCATCGAACATTTTAGACCATTTCTATTAACCCACTCGTCTTGAAATCTTGACACAGTGTTAAGGGAAGCTGGCAATGTAAAATTATGCAAAGCTATTCAGAAGTTTTTTGTTCCACAACAACATACATTGTTAACGGATGTGAAAAAGTAATTTACCCTTTAAGAGTTGATTAAAAGATAGAATAAAATAATTTAACCCCATAAGCTCATTTTCAGCTATTAGTCTGTAGAGTAACACTCTGAAACTAATACCGAAGGTATGTTGTCATGAGAGTGAGTAACTGATTTGTGGTCCTGCCCGTGGGTCTTTTGAGTATAAAAATAATGACATCCCACTTGTTTCAGATAACATCTCAAGTTTGAAAAATACTTTAAAATAGGAGGGACACGTCAGACCATTTGGCAGGGAAAGTGGGTGGACATTTTGACCCAAAAGGAAAAGCTTTGGTAACTCTTTTGGAATACTGTTTCCTTAAACTCACTGTGACCCAAATGTGCCTGATTACAAAATACTGATAAAACAAACACATCCCTTCACAAAATGCAATAGTCTGAGCCCGCACACACACACATACACACACCCACACACACACAAATGAGAGAGGAACTTACCAGAAAGAGGGAAGGAGTGGGTATAATTATCTGAACATACAGATATTGATATATTGACATTAGTTGACTGACAAAGTAGTACATTTCTGTTTATAATGAAAATCTTTTTTTTCAGCAAAATTACTATGTTTAAATAATCAAACAAAAAAGGCACGTGCCTATGCATGAATCTATATGTGTACATATTCAAATTAGTAATGTAAAAAGATTAATGATAATAATATTGAAAATGTCTAGGCTGCTTAGCAGTGCGATGAGAGGGAAGAAGGGGGTTCTAGTAGTAATTATTGATAAGACTTGCCTGATAAGGCTCTTTCATGTGTTGAATGTTTGTATGTGTTTTGTTTCAGGGCTTTGGGTCTCTGTCTGGAGAGCACTGGCTGGGAAATGAGTTTGTTTTCCAGTTGACGAGTCAGCGTCAGTACACTCTGAGAGTGGAGCTGACAGACTGGGAGGGGCAGCAAGTCTTTTCTCAATACGACAGCATCCAGCTAGCCAGTGAGAAACAAAACTACAGGTAATTAGCCAACACACTACTCACATAGGCTGGGAGGAGTTGTGATGTGAAGAAGAGTGCATGTCCACAAGTAAATGTATCAGTTCTAAAAGTAAGTAAAAGTGCTGATGTAATATATTTTATTAATTTGGTAGTAATGTATATGTTTGAAAAGATGTTATGATGCTATACAGATGTGTATAGCAATTACAGGGCAATATAGAGCAGGCAAGGTCCCTTTAGGAAACTCCAAATAAAGTTGGAGAGATAAACTAAACAATAGGCAGAGCACATGTTAGATGCATGCAGTATTGGTGCATGTTGTCATTATATGTAGCTCGGTCCTGACACTGTAAAAGTTGTGCTAAAGGACACAGACTGGTCTCTTATTCTGGCAAGAGCTGGGTGTGCAGTCTGTGTGTGCAATTAGGTGAACTACAGTTCCTGACTGACACTATCACAGCTTCACCACCTGCTCCTCATACAAACCAAATCAACAGTAACAAACACACTCACATTCACATACCTTCTAATGTCCACATACTGATGGAGACATTGGAACAAACAGGATGCAAGCTAAATCATGGACTGCAGCCGAAACTGAAGCCGACTGCCTCTCTGTCTTATTAGTCAGTGCCTTTACAAAGCAGTATTGTGATGACATTCACAACCAAAATGCTTTTGACACCATTTGATTCAGACATGACTGGGTGCCTTGTGACCTCAGAGTACTGCCCGAAAGACAGCACATGTTACGTATGAGGCATAGCTATAATTAATTGTTTGAATATGGGGGTTCATTGTAGAAATTTTGGCAACATTTTTGGAGAATCCGTTTCTTACATAGTGGTGCTCCAAGCCCCCATTAAACACTTAAGAGTAAAGCAGGTATAACGGTGCCGGTTTTGACCTTGTTTCTCCCTAGTGGAGCACTCCCGGACTTCAGCATGAAGCACGTATACGTAAAAAATACATTAAACAGTAATTTAATAGAGTACACTGCAAGCAGTATACCATGCAGTTTATTCTACACAGCTACTACAAAATGTGTGTATAACCTCTCTCTCTTCCAGGCTGATTCTGAAGAATTACAGTGGAACTGCTGGCAGGCAGAGTAGTTTGGTAATAAACGGAGCTGATTTCAGCACCAAAGATATGGACAATGATAACTGCATCTGCAAATGTGCTCTCCTGCTTACTGGCGGTAAGTGATTCCTGCTCAGTGCCACATAGGTTCAATTGCATTGCTGTAAAATCTCCCTGAGACTTCATGAGCCCCAGTAACACCTGGGATGATGGCCAATATGTAACAGTAGAACTCTCTCTTTCAACACTTCCAGAATGTCCTTCATTATCAGTAGTACAGCTAATACAAACCCCCAAGCCAGAATCACCCCATCCAGTACCGTATCTGATATGTTACTAAGCTGTGGTCAACAGATAATTCAACATTTTAAAAAAAAACTTACTACATGTAAAAACTACATGATAGCTAAAGGAATGGTTTAGCCAAAAATATAATTCACAATACTTCAGATGTAGCTGATTGTGAACTTTTGGTGTATAAGTTTGCTTTAGTTTTGCACTGGAGCTATGAAGCAAATGAAGCTGACAAGTAAATGAAACTTAAAAGGAGAAATTTACAGACAGAATGGACCTGCCTAACATTGAGTTGGTCCCCTTGGTCTGCCAAAAGAGCTCTGATTCATATAAGCATGTAAGTTGAGAAGTGGGTCAAACTAGATTGTGCAGCACATCCCACAGATGCTGGATCACATCTGTGGAATTTGGAATTAGTCAAATCACTCCTGAAATTGTCCTGCTGAAAGAGGCCACTGTCACTATGGAATACTGTATGGAATGAAGGGGTGTATTTGGTCTGCAGCAATATTTAGAAAGTAGATACGAATAAAAGTAGCATCCACATGAATGCCAGGACCTGAGGACCCCACACTGCTTCTGCCAGCTTGCCCTCTTCCCATAGTGCATCCTGGTGCAATCTCTTCCCCCAGGTAAGCAACACACAGGCACCCACTCATCCACATGAAAATGTGATTCATCAGACCAAGCCACCCTCTTCCATTGCTCCATGGTCTAGCTCTGTAATTATGTGTCCATTGTAGGCACTTTTGGTGGACAGGGGTCAGTATAGACACTCTGACAGGTCTGTGGCTACATAGCCCCATATGCAGCAGGTTACGATACACTGCATGTTCCGACATCTTTCTGTCGTAGCCAGAATTAATGTGAACACGCCGTGCCGTGTGTTCACGTGTGACTATAAGGGGCCACTTCACTTACCCCCTCCTACTACTACACTTCTTGTAGGTACTAACCACTGCATACTAGAAACAGCTCACAAGATACTCTGACCTAATTGTGCAGCCATCAGAATTTGGCTGTTTTAAAAGTTGCTCAGGTTTAGATGAACACATTAGCTTTAAGAACGCTGCCTAATATATCCCACCCATTCATTGCTGCCTAATATATCCCACCCATTCACTGGTGTCATTGTAATAAGATAAGCAAGTCTATTTGAAATTACCTAACAGTTTCATATGGTTTGTGGCTAACGTGTAATATTTTAGGAATACGGCTTGCATGTTGCTAATTGATGAGGTTTAAGCTTGTTAAATTATTTCATCAGCCTTGTAGCTCCAGTACAAGACTTAAGGAGTGAAATGTGGACACTAAACTTGTCTTAGCTTAGCATATGTGATAAGGGGGAAAATTGTATCACTGTATCATGGGCTGCGGATTTAGCACCTGCACTGTGAGTTAGAGCTGTGTTGTGTGTTGAAAGTGTAGGGCTGGTATGGTGTAGGAGGCTGTCGTGTAGTCATTATTAGAGAATACAGGTGGTGCAGAAAGACTTGGTATCTAGTTAGGAATGTCAGTCTAAGAAAAAAAGCCTTTCCATCAAACTCCGCCAGCCTTTGTGTCACTTTCTCTCTCTTTCTTTTCTCTCTCCGTCTGTCTGTTTAGTAGAACAGGCTTATTTTAGATGTTATCTGTTGATAGTCAGCAGTCAGGCACATATCATGCATGAGTTTCCTCCCCTTCTGCGAACCATCCCTCAGTTTTGTGTCATCTGTTGTTTTTCCAAAGGCTGGTGGTTTGATGCTTGTGGGCCATCAAATCTTAATGGCATGTACTTCTCCAACGGGCAAAACACTGGCAAATTCAATGGCATCAAGTGGCACTATTTCAAAGGATCCAGCTACTCTCTGCGTGCTACAACCATAATGATCCGACCTGCGGACTTCTGAAGACCGTCTGGCCACAGACCAGCCGACGGACATTTCCTCTGACATTACTACCACAAAGAAACCCAGGGTTTGGAATACACACATTGCTGTTTTTGCAAATACAAACGGTAGAATGAGAAGATGGATACTAGAAATGATCTAATTAATTAAATTAATTGCTTGAAAATGGTGATTAATTGCTTTGTGAGAAACAGATACTCCGTGTAGTGCTGCATTATTTTGCTATCCGAACTGTCTTTTTAAAATGTGATGTGAAGAATTTGACATGTTTTTTGCAGTATTTTCTTTCTCATGGTTTAGCAGAAGACAGGTTTCCTCTGTGTTGCATCATTATATTAATATGTGAATGCACTAATTGACTTCTCTGCAACCTGTTACTACACTCTTTTAGACTTTAATCAGCCAGGAAACACTACTGTGCACTATAGGAGGTGCTATTGATTATATTTAGTGTTTTTTTCAAGGCTGTAAAAGACTGTCAGTGGTGATGTTTTGCTCTTACTACCCACTGCGATTCCACGCCTTTTTATTTTAAAATGCTTCATTTATGAACAAGAGTGACACATTATATCTAATGCTATAAATACATCAAGATGTAAGACAGCAAATAGGGGCTGTATATTTTCTACAAGAACTAGATAGACACAGCCCTCATGAAATGAAATGGTAAGATTAAGCTTAAAATAGAATGATCTCCAGCAATCTGAGCAGAATGACTGATTTCGACTGTGTTCATTTGCCTCAAGTGTCCTAAATTGATTATATCACAAGCATAATGTTCATTTGATTATGCAAATGAAAATATTGAGGTATAGAGCGCACAGATCACTAGCATGCCATGGCACAGTGGGAGTAATATTTTAGGTTTGTTACTGAACGAGGAATGTGTAGCATTATTTATTTCAACATCTAGGATTTACTGTAAAATTGAAGAGTAGACGATAGCATTCATGGCGTGTTTTCACATGTTTATTCACACAGTCAGTACACGTGCAAAATCTATTTTAGCGTTTTAATATACACACCCCAAGTTCAACATAAACAAATCTACCATATATACAGAACAGCGTACTATTAGAAACAGTAAGTAAAAATATTGCTAATTCCAATTTACATTTTTCACATGTATTTTTCCATCCAATGTATTTTTCACATGTAACAAACTGTACACAACATTATATATAAGTCTTGAACGAGTGCAACAGGCTCATTTAATGAGTACAGTCGTAAAAACAAATATTTCATCCTAAAAACATTTGTTCTATAAAATCTCATAAAATCGTGTGGTTTGTAAAGGTTTGTATGATTAAAGTAAGATGCTTTTGTAAACCCCATAATCCCAGTTCATTTCATTTATTTTGTTGTTGTTGTTCAGGAAACATCACTTTTTGATCTCCAGGATTTGTAGTTCACGTATGCATTTGCGGTGTAACAAAGCACAACCAAGAAGGCAAATACCTGAAAAAAGAGAAAATAATTTGGAATCAGTTTGTAATACTAATTATAAGTGTGCTGTGTAAGTAGCCAGCAAATACCACCGCTTGCAGATATTTGGCATTCATGTTAGAAAACCGTATAAGAATGGTGTGAATAACTGCTTTATTATTAGCATGCGACAAATCACATTAATTACACATACACAACCACGGAAATGCAGTTTTAATATCTTTCTGAGGACCTACATTTGTTAATTACTGCACCTAAACACCAAACATCGTCTTAACTGTAGTCTAACTGCAATGTAAGACAAAACCAGGACCCTAATCCTACAGATAACCTGTCCCTCACACTAATTGACCCTAACACTCATCCTTGAGTCTTGCTGTTTACCTTTTTTCAAACTATACTCGTAAAAGCATTAGGAAACAAAGGAAGCAGAAAGCTTTACTATGAATGTGGCCATTAAGCCAGAATCCAAGAGTAGAGTTAGTGATGCTCCTCTTACCGTGGAAGCCATCCAGCTGATATAGTAATAGCGCCCCCTATTGGCTTGAGTCACAGAAGCAGCATTAATAACTGCAGCTGTCATGTAGAGAACAGCAGCACTGCTATTGAAGCACAGCCCCTGAGAACAGATTTCATGCAGTGTTATTTTAGAAACAGCTGCATTCTGTCTTATGCTGATACAGTAACATACCTATGAGCACAATGTAGTGTGTCAGAAGTTGTTGGAGCATACCCTGATTATAATTAGAGTAAGAACAGTTTTTATCCTCTGGATTAGGCAGATTTGAGCTTTATGAAGGCATTTTCACAGGTTTCTGTCTATCGTCCATTGACTGATGTTGATTGTGCTGCATTTACACCTTCTTTAATGGGCTATTCTCTGTTGTTCATTAGGCCTATTCTCCACTCAGTTTGCAACGGATTTATAAGATCGTCTAATATAAATCATCAAATTACTTATATTACACTATATAATTGATACTGACTTAGTGTATAATATAATATGGGCTAATCAACCAGCCACCGGCTACTGCAGCTGGTCTAAAACCATATATCACATGCCTTTATGGTAAATAGAATTAAATGTGTTTTATTTTTTAAATGTTTCAGAAAGGTGCATTTGCTCATGCAATTAATTTTTTTATTAATTAATATGACATTTGGGGGTTTTTTTGTTTTTTTGTTTTTTTCATTTTAAAGATGCAGATCATTTTTTAAATCTCTCTCTAGCCTGTAATACCACATGTGTCTCTTAAAGCTCTTAGTGTTGAGTTGGATCCACTCACAAGTGCTGTCCAGGGGACCTGCGGTATCTTGGTGTGCGCTGTGGTCAGATACAGTACAAGGAGGCAGACTGTCAGCACCCAGCAGACCACTGATACAAACATCACCCAGCCTAGTGCAGGCACATGTAAATATTCTGTCCCACCCAGAAGAGTCCACACCAGCAGCCCACACACCTGACGACACAACAGAGACAGAGTATATGAATACAGATACGAATCTTGAAAACGGCTACACCGTGCCACTGATTACTGAAGGCATGGCATGAAAACATCAGTGCAAGAAAAAGGACAGGATAATAGGGTTTATTGCCAGTGTCCACTTATGCAGCATTTATTGCTGTAAAAAAAGTGTATAAATGCTCAGTTCTGAGTAATAGGTTCCTGTATTCACCCCTACACACCCAGCCTCCCATCCTGTTATAAGAAACAAAGAATTCCTCACTGAAAGCTTGGTATCACAGGAAAAGTTGTTGTTTTGGAGTTGGCAGATATGACTAGCTGGAGATTAAACACTAAATGAATGCTTGGATGGGGTTCAGAATGGATTGTGGAAGGAAAACGAACAATAAGGCCAAGAGGAAGAGTCTGTTTGCCAAGTTGTTTTGGTTTGTCCACTTCCTCTGCTCTGTGGAATCTGGCTGCCCCTCCTTTTAATTAAATCCAAGTTTGAAATTCCGGATATAGGACTGGATGAACTAAATCTGTTAGACAATATTAAATACTATTGCAGTAAAATGATTATTGGCAATATGAGGATCTAGACCCAGTTCAGCTTCTGCTACTATAACACAAAAATAGAGATAATACCACAATGATTCATATCTGTATGGTATCACTTTTAGTTTTAGGCTTGAAAAAAAAGACTTGGGGGTTAAAAAAAAAAAGACCAGTCAGTTCTGCAACTTATCAATGTAGAATTTCAATGCTACTATAATAGCATATGTCATATGATTTGATGCTACAGTTATCATTACAGCTCCTACAGTGACATAATGGCAATGTCAAGCATGTGAGTCACATGACAGGTTTAGTGGTTCACAGCCTTTAATAAACAGATCTACTTTCTCAGCCTGATCACTAATTCAGTTTACTTCCGTTCTTTGTTGATCAAAGTAAACCACGTGTGCCTCATTTACAACTCAGGCCAGTATAATGCAGAGCACTTCAAGAAAAAATTCAGTTTACTTACTGTTTCTCCAAACATGAGCACTCCTGGTGGAGAGCAAACAAAGTTCTTGTCATAAGCCAGAGTGGATTGAGGCAGGTATCCATTCTCCAAACTCGACCTTGCACTCGTCCTGGTCATTCTGTCCACTGTATTTGCCTCCGGGTCTTCCTCCATTCTGACCAAGACAGTCTGGTCCTCTGTGAGGCACAAAGGTTAAGACAGAGATGATGGCTCTGAGTAGAAGTTGGCCTTTTTACAAACTAAAGGAGGAGCCCCCCCTATCGGTCAGCTGCACTGCATCAGAATTAGAATCAGAAAACTGTCTGAGCAGACATACAAAGACACAAAGAAAAGAACGATATAAAGTATATTATGAAGTCAAAATTAAACTCTCCTTATAAAACCCTTTACACTATATATACTATGCTAAATACACAAAATTGTGTGGTTAGTAAGAGAAGTGCAAGTAAATTCTATAGATAATTAAATACAATTACTGCTGCAGTAGTTCACTAGTTAACACAAACAGTGGTTTGGAGTTGTTCTCTATACTCTATAGCTCTATACTGAGTACAAGAGTGACATAAGTAGTGATACAGCACATGATAAGACAACTGCATAAGTAGTGGCATAAGTAGTTGTGATGTGATTTCCAAAAGTTTATCCAATGTCCTTTCTGACATCAATTTTATTGTTAAGGATCTTGTGCCCTTTAGTAACAGCCTCTATTCTTCTGGGAAGGGTTCACGGTAGACCTGTCTGGATACTTTCGGCCGTATATTAGATGAAATCTTGTAAATTCACCAAATCTTTGGTGGGAAAAGACTAAAGTTACCTAATGGTGAGCAGTTCCTAAATAGTGGCGAGCTACTGTTTAATCCAAATTAAAGGTGCCAGCGATTATAAACATTGTAATAATATAAGAGAGACTGAGTCGCCGTGCTACTGGCGTGGCTATAGTGAATCACCATGATTTTCCTGCCTGCGATTATACAATTTCACCACACGGGGGCAGCAACCCCCTCTGATATGTGCTCTTACAGCTGGCCAGGTGAAGATGACCACAGTAAACCAGATTACTAACACTGCACTTCAACATCAGTCATGCATGTTATAGACATATTTTTTTACATTTAATCATCCCGAAGGACAAGAACATCCTTTGTATTACATTCAATTAAGGTTATCAAAATATTAATACATTTTTGGTTCAGCATTATTTTTAAACTTGTCATTTCTCTTTTGTCCTTAACAGAGTCGTGATTTTGAGTCCTTGTCTCTCACAGCAGCAAGCACGACAGGAGCAGACACGTTTTTATTTGGCTTGATTGTCAAAAAATCAAACCTAATCAAGAACAATGGCAAGCAGCATGTCGTCAAATGATACAGACACAACAGTGACACAATTAAGTCACATAGAGACGTGTTTCAGCATTATTCAAACTATATTATCCCCTCACAATATAATAACCATCAGCCCTGCACAAGGTAGTGAGTACAGAGATGAAAACATCCAAATTCATATAGTAAGTGATATGAAATGTAGTGGCATTTTCTTTATATACTGTCATATAACAATGAAATACACGATTTTATTAAATTATATTAAATCTTATTTTTCTTTTGTTAAAAATCAAAGCTTTTTTAAGGCTCGGTTGTAAAAAAAAACATGCCTCTTTCACTCATATCTACCTTGTATTTCTGTGCACTTCTTTCTTATTAAACCTGTTATTGGCACAAATGCATTTGAAGATCCATATTAACCATTCTAACAGTGCCCAGTCCTAATAACCTCACCTGTTAGTGCATGCACCCTTTTTCTCTTTGCACAGCTTTCACCTGCAGGCTGACTTGGCAGCAGTGCACCACCTTTTCCATTCTATTCTTCAAACACTTTTTTTTCGCTTTGTGGTTCTGATTATTTATTTATGGGTAAACAAACCAGAAAAATGGTATGAATGTATTTTGCTCGGTTGACTAGCTCTACACAGCCATTTACATTATAACAGTGAGAAGCAGAAAGGAATGGCTTGAGTTGATAGTTGTTGACCCTTTGACCAGTTACATGGATGGGAGACAGACATTCAGCATTAGTTCAGAACTAGTAAAAGCAATCAATGTCTAAAAAAGTTATTTTCAGTATTTAAATAATAAACATTAATTATAGCAACAATAATAGCAATGAATAACTATTAGGAAATGGTTCAAATATGCTTGCATACATTCGCAATATCTCCCAGAACCTAACCTAAGCACAATACTGCAAGGTTACACTGTTATCTGCATGGCACATTCTACTTCAACCTTATATATCACTAAACCTCCTCCTCACCTAATTCTGGCTCTGATTCTGGGTGCCAAATATAGCCAGTGGAAAAATGTGAGCACTCTTGAACAAGACGTTTGTATCACGCTGCCCTTCATGGGCCCCGCCGGTCCTGCTGCCCACTGCTTATTAATAGCAGGTCACAGCGGTTGCCATGTATTCATTTGTAAAGGCTTCTAATGAATGCATCGTTGCAGAGACTGTAATTAAGTCATCTGGTACGGACACATGCTGCGACAGCAGTGTGGGGACGCGGGCGAGAGACCTAGCAATTTACTCTCACTCTTTACAATAATGCACAGAATTAATCCTGTAAACGAACCCAATAATAGACCGCTTCTAAATTCTGCTGTTTAACTGAGAGAACCAAACTCCCTTCAGCAGGAACACTAAAAAACAGCAAATTACAGCTACCACATGAATCATAACTGTGTTATTAGCTTCTGTTTTTTTTATGGCTATCCAATCAGGGAAAGAAATACCACATTTTTCTGTTTTTAAAATGTTAGAAGATTCTGCTAGTTATGAAACAAAGCAATCGTCTACTGGAGTAATCCCACTCAGCGAGTCATAAGGTCCTATGGTCAATGTCATATACCTCTTCCTTTTTGTAGTTTAATTGTAGCTTATGGCACAGTGAGAATATAGAGTCATTATGGAGCTGACCTTGCTGAAACTGAAAAGTAAAACTTAAAAAAAAATTAATTAATTAAAGTATGAATTATTTTATATATAATATTAGTTGATATATGCAAAATTGGTCAAATATAAGAGTAAATTAAATGTTAAAACATTATGACAACATAATACGGTACATTATACATAATTATCCTTTAATTGTTATATATATGTATTATTCATTGTGTATATTCTTATTCGCTGTTCGATCACTATCCATAAATGGGCAGTATATAGGCTACCATTTGTTTTTCTGAAACTCAACAGAAGAATCTTCCTCACTCTGCAGAAGAGAGATGATAGAGCCGATATTATGGCATGCTCAAGGGAGGCGCGCTAATAAACAATCTTTCTAAAGCTGAGATTAATACTAAGATTATAGAGAAGACAGTCAATGGATTTGCCCGAGTTTCAGGAGTGCCGGCAGCCTTTACTAGTAGGATTACTTTATATTCCCCATATTTACTGTAGTCAATACGAAACCCTGCTGTGGAAACCATGCCCCTTTTTCTCTGTAATCACAGACTAGCCTCTTTGTATTTAAAGGCTCTATTCTTTCCGAATGATCTTAAGCCCAACAGAGACACACCTGGTTGGAATTTCCCCATATGCTCTAGACTTTCCACTGATGGAGAATTATCACTTTAATAAGGTAATGTGTGGAGTCTTAAGTACAATTTATGCACAAGTAACAGGATGCCTTGGAAACATGAACCAAAACGTATGTAGCTGATTCATATTTATTAACACGATGTATAGAATGCATTGAGATTTGAAATGTAGTAATACTCAGTAATATAAAAAGATTTAATGATTTAAATAAGCCTTAGCAAAAACAATCTTGCAGTTATTGTATTGCTGTACATTCTAAAGAAGCCCCTAAGGTTCCAAAATAGAACCTTTAAAAGGGATGGTTCTTTAAAGCACCATTTTAAGTTTGAACAACCTCCACAAAATGAAAAGGTTTATACCAATTAATGGTTTTTCCATTTAGGAGCCTTTATTTTTAATAGTATTTTGAATTCAGTCACACTATCAAACATATGTTACTTTGTTTTTCTGTTTTCTTTTCTTTCTTTTTTTTTAAAGGGGAGGGACTATTCTGGTAACTGGTCAGAGTTTGAACTAGGAATGCTCCAATTGCACTTTTCAACCCTGAATCATAAGCACAACAAAGTCCTCAGAGCATAATTGAAAAAGAGGAAACGAAACCAACTAAATTATCTTTACTTTATCATGAATGAGGGATGAGGGGTCTTTCATGGTCTCCAGAGCAAGTGGGGTTGGATTTGAAGCGGGGGGGGGGGGGGGGGGGGGGGTTTCCCCCCCCCAAAAACTGTCCAAACACTCG
>JBBJLS010000006.1:11313633-11331099 GCA_037577275.1 Bryconaethiops microstoma
CGCGTTTGCTCTCTCTATACACACACACACACACACACACACACACACACACACACACACACACACACACACACACCTCTCTACCAACCTTACCAAGACACCACTGCACCCCACCCCATATCCCAGCATGCCTCATTCCTCCCCCACAGCTTACACCAACCCTCCAACACAAGCACATAACCAATTATTCAGAGGTGTACATGAACCTATCACAAATTTTAGAAACGCATAAATGAACGATGAGGCATGAATAAATATGCAAGGATGAAAACCGCCTGACGAACAAGGCATGAGCGAACAGACAAAGATGGCGGCGGCTGTAGTGTAAGGTGGTTGAGAAGCAGGATTGAAGGTTGGGTTTGTGACCGCGTTAGTGGATTACTCTCTGACACAGCCGATATGTCAGAGCATATCTAATCAGCATTCCTGAAACTGAGCCGGGCTGAAAGAATAGATCCCAGCCTTACTGCGGCGGCCCCCCTGCTGTGCTACCTGTCAAAGCTAATATTTCCCCTCCAGCTGCCCACAACAACATCAACACTTCTCCCTTCTCATATATTACTTATCGTCATTCCCCAACCACACTTGCTTATGTGAATTTCAAGTACATCCATAACACCGTCACCTTTGCTTCCTCTCTAATAGGTGTAAGGAAAAAAAAGTTAAAAAAAAAACACAACTAATTGCATATATGCTTTTTAAAATAATACTGTTTAATTAAAACAAATGTTAATATCGATACTAGCATTACTCTTAAATTAAAAGTGAGTCCAGCAGGATATTCTAAACTAAAATGAAGGATTTGTAGTTTCACTATGGTGCAGTCAATGAAAATAAAATACAAAAAATGCTAAGGACAAATCGGAACAACAACAAAAAAAGGGTGGACAACTGCCCTGCTCCCCCTTGCTGCACCCTGTCCCCAAAAAAAATCACAAATAAATAAATAAATAGCATGAGTTCCAGAGAGTGGTGGCTATATTTCATGTTGTTTTTGGCAGGAGATTTCTATCACTTGCTGGGGATATATTCCCTCCATGTTATGCAGTGAAAAAATCATTTGCATTTTTTTTCTGCGAGTGTGAAGTATCAAAGGCGGGCCCCTGCTGAGCGGCGAATAGACAGAGCTGGCAGAGGCATGAATTTTTCAGCAGCTATCGCCCTCCCTTTCTCTCCCTTTCTCTCTTTTCCTGTCGGTTCAGTCGATACGCTGCCTGGACGAGGGGCTGAGGCTGCATGAGAACTAGCCGAGATGCATCTCCACAATTCCACCAGCTTCACTAACTGGCACCTGAATTAGAAAATGATAAATAAATCTTGTGAGCGTTTGTCAATTCCTCACAGTGATTATCCTTGGCAGCAGATGCTCCGTATCTGGAAATCTTTTACATTTCTTCCTGAACACCGCCTCTGGAGAGACTTAGTGTGTATGCTTTGTGCGGTGTGTTGTCTGCTTAGCTGCTTTCCCTACCAATCATTCAGATTAATTAGGCCCAGCTTACCAAGGGAAAAGAATATAAGTTATAAACACAGCCTTAATAAGATGTTTTGACTGCTGTATGGTAAGATGGGTTTGTTGGAAGGTTTTTAAATAAGGCTTTCTATGATCATGCTGAAAGTATAGAGAGTTGTACACAAGCACACATGAAGATCAGGCAGTTAAATGAAGTTCAATGGTTGAACCACTGACATTAAAACATTAAGTAAAACAAAATAAAAAACAAACACTAGCAGCAATATTATACATTAAATTTGTTATAAAAAAAAAAAAATTGTACAAGAATCAAAATTGTTACAAAATAAATGGGAGGAGCGGGTAGGTTCACTTTATCTCACACATCACCCATGATCCTTTACCTCGTGGTCTGAAAATCCTTATAGAATAGCAAAGCAGGTGTCATATAAATATTTAAGACCTTTAAGATCATAGGAGTGACAAACACCCTTTCTTAGTAAAAGAAAACATGGAAAAAACATGACCCTGCCTTCACTTGGAGGAAATAAAAGGTGAGGGAAAAAACATAAATGAAGCAAATCATGAATCAATGAACGGGTTTTCAAATAAATAAATAAATAAATAGATTTCAGTAAAACACTGTAAAATGTGTAAAATATGTAAAAGTATGATACAATAAATTACTTTTATGAAGTGAGTATTTATATCGAGAGAACATTTACTTTCTAAGGACAAAGAATCTAATTCTGGCATGCAAGTAAGTGAGTAATTATATGAAATTTTACATCACCTATGGCGAATTAGTTCTAACTTTGATCGGTTAACAGTAATGGCTAAACTACATTTGTTTTATACACATGTGCATAATATATATTATATTGAGCAAATACTAAGCACTTATTTATTTATTTATTTATTAGTTAATTAATTCAACCAACCAAACATCTGCAGATGAAGCAATAACTTTCAAAGCTCTTTCAACAAACACAGCAGCAGGGTAACCTAAATCCGCTTGGCTTAAATAAAGCACTGTCTGCAAGAAATCCAACAAAAATGCTGCCAAAAAAGTTTCTGCCATTACCTGTTAATCTGTAATTTACAGCAGACATGGACTGGATTTTTGAGTACCCTTGTCTATTCATCTTAGGCTGCACTAACCATTAAAACAACTTTTCAAGAATAATTTTGGTGGATTTTTATTCTCTAGGGTTTTTCTGACAGCAGTTTTTGGGGCCAATTAGGTATATATACATTCGTACAATGTTCTGTGTGATGCAGTCTATTATAGTACTGCTGAAAGTAGAATTTCCTTTACAAGATTTTGCATAGATGATTACCAACTATAATTATCATATTGACTCTTATTTGGTTGTCTTGTCTCTCTTATTGTTTCATTGTACATCCCCCGAATCCAAGTTAGGCAAAGTAAGACAGAGATGGAAAAGTTATGTATGAGAAATTTGAGAGGAATTGAGCAAATAAGTGGCCTAGATTCAGCAGAGTGGGTTCATTAGCAGCTTGGAATATATTGTGATCACTGCCAGCACAGATGGAGGAAAAGTTGATGCCTAAAATAAAGACTTAGGCCTCCTCTCCTTGAATTTCACAGGGTTAATGAGGTACAGACACATCATTTTATTAGGATATCGTAATTAATGCAGGGCTTGCATAAGCTACCACCTCATTTGATTAGCACATAATGCAATGAAATTGTGCAAAAGTTTACTTAAAGTGTGCTGTAAGTAGTCAATTCTTTAGCAGCATTATTTAGTAAAAATGAATTTGAACCAATGTGAACCAAATCGTGGGGTCTCACACAGAGTGCATGTGTGGACCAGAAGAGACATCCTGTATATCTCCATGTAACAAGGATTTAAACGTGAATCTCAGTGGTACACCCTACCTGTGCACTTCTAACCACTTCTTTTACCATATATAGCCTTGCAGGTATTAAAGATTTAATACATCTCAAATGCCCAGTCTGCCATGTGTAAATGCTCATCTATATGGACTATATGCCAATTTCAGCCAGGCATAGCGAGTGTAGCCCCAGGCATGGTCACAGATAGTGTTTGGCAATACGTGACAGTGGTCACTGTAACCAAGATTGAGAGATGGAAAGAGTAAAGTGAGCCACTTAAGATATAAATCATCCAAATTGTCTCCATAACCACCTATATCTGCTGTAATTACCTTCTGAGGAAGCCATACACACTATCTCAGTCAGTGAAAATGTCATTAAGATACGTTTAGAATCTCACTAGGATGGAACTTTGGCCAGTGGGAATATATGGTTTGGCCAGAGAAGTCCACTATGACAGTATGGTCTGACCACTTCACTGGTTTCATTACATTCATGAGCCCTGTGGAGTTTCATGACTGGTTCCAGTGTTTTATGGGTCTAATGACTGAACCTGAATCTCTTCCTCTCAATCAGATAGCTCACTAGGATTGCTGAACCTGCTTGGTAGTGATAACACACATCAGACATTTTCTGCAGGAGCCTCAGGATTTCTTTTTCTCCACACACAGGAATAAAGGAAAACAAAAAACATCAAGTTATTAATTATGTTTTACTACATTCCAATGCTGTCAATACTCTCAAATTTCAGCTTGCCCTCCCCAATGTAACCTCACACCTCAAAGTGCAACCATACCTCCCTCAACTTATGGCATTACTTATTAAAATACCACAGAAATAAATGTATCAGCATTATTAGTTAGAAATAAAAAACGGTCTTCAAAAAGTTACACTACCATTAGTAAACCAGACAGTAAGGCGCCAGTGGTGTGTCTATTCCTGAGATTTGTCCTGAGAAACACCTTCTGCCTGAATGTCACACTAATCCAGGAATGAAACTAGACTGGCCTTTTCGCTGCTAAAAAAATGTCAAGTGGCACCCAAGATTGTCTAGGAGATGATGAGTGCCTGCTGCCTGTGCTCCTCTGTGTGTGTGTGTGTGTGTGTCTGTGTGCATGTGTGTGTGTAGGTGTGTGTGTCTGTGTGTGCGGAGTGGAGAAGACATGGTAGGGAGGAATCTCATCATGCCATATTGACCCACTGGGCCTTGGTTGTATTTACATTGCACTCTTGAGCTGTGCGCCACCTTGCAGCATATCGATTGCTTTCCTCACCTTCTTGAAAAAACCAAAACAACAACACCCACCTTGGCAAAATTCTATCAGCATACCTGCACTTTCTGATTGCACTGCTGTCACCTCTTTCAAATATTTAAAGGACTTTCATAAAATGTTTAGAGAACTATCATTCATCAGCCTTTCCAGGCAGTTTTGGTAGACTAAACTGTTGTGTTCAATCCATGTCATAGTTTTGGATAGTTTGGCAGAACCAATGTCATTCAAAATTTCTCCTGGAATCACACATGATTGCAAAACATTTTGCTTGTCTTTGATAGCTATCACAAACAAAATTACTAAAGAAAAAAGCTAAACCTGGATGCACTGCACTCAAGGGAGCTGCTTGATCAGTTTGATGCTGACCGTAGCAGCCCTCTAAGTACATTTTTGTTACTGTCTGTAATGATTTTTGACAAAAAAGGCAATGGAACCTTTGCCAAGAGGGCAATCGTCCCCTCAGATAATGACTACTGTGTCCCAACTGACATGAAAACCCAAAAGTAGCCTTAATAGCAACAACCTACTGCTGTGGACAGAATCACGTTCTTCAGTGTTACTATCGTAGATATTATAATTCACAGGCCTCCAAAACAAATAGGTTGGACATGGTAATTGTCTTGCCTTTTAATTAGAGATATACTGCAACTCGATATAATAAGATAAAGTTTAATATATAAAAAGAAATCAGATTTAATTAAAAATAAATTGTATTAAGGGCACAGCAGGTTTTATGATGCAACAGAAAACTGAAATATAATATTAAATTAAAACAAAAAATGACTGTCTGGTTCTGAAAATGATTATTGATAAGATAATTATGTATAAATTATTATGAGTTGAACACTTGCATTTAGATAAATCTGGATAAAGTAAGTACCCTATAAATTTACTTTAGATGTGAAAACTGTCAGTTACAAATATTTTAATATTAAAAATCTTTACTAATCCATCTGGAACTGGTGTAAAGGCTGACTTTATATAATAATTATAGAATCATGAAGACATCTTTTTACTAAACATTAACAATTTGGACCAACAGTTTTCTATTACTGATAAACCAAATACTGCTGACTGTATCAACTGCTATTATTGCTGGTTTCACACAACAAGCACTGAAAATGCTAAAATTATAAAATCGGATCAAAGCTAAATCAATGTCTCTTTCCTGAGTAGGACCTGAGCAAGAGCCACTTTTAATAGACAGAGAAAGAGACAGAGAGAGAGAGAGACAGAGAGAGAGATAGAGAGAGAGGGAGGGGGGTGGGGGGGGGGGGAGTTTGGGGGAGGGAAAACTGAGCTAGAGTTACAGTGGCAGTCACCTTCAATACATATCAGCTAACCCTGCACAACAAATCTAAGAAACAGCTCTGAGTCCATCAAGGCCCAGTAAGCATTGATTTCCAATGGAGATGCACAGGCAAATTTAACAGTTCACAACATTAACAGTTCACAACAGGTTTCAGGGTGCAACCTTGTAGTCACAATCAGTACTTGGTGTGTAGACAGGGCATGCACTAAAGCGTGGTGACATGTGAAATCTAATGAAGTTTGCCTCTTGTATGATTAATATCCATTCTTTGAACTCTGCAAGCATAGCTACACCTGTCTTGTCTTTTTGTTGCTGCTAATATTATACAGTAAAATTCTGTAATCGAATGAAACTACATAAATAATACACTGAACTGTACAATTCTGTATCTTTCATCATAAGAAGGCTCTGCCTTTATACATTTTGGGTCGGTTTCCCCGACAGGGATTAAGCCTAGTCTTGGACTACCCTTTCCTTTTCGATGGAAAATCTCTATTCACAGCGCTACATAATCCAGGACTAGACTTAATCCCTGTCCGAGAAACGGACCCTTTAAATTGCAAATGTTACAGGGGAATTTACACTGATCATTCACACCATTAACATCACTGACAAGTGAAGTAGATAACACTGATTATCTCCTGTCAAGCACCTGTCAAGGAGTGGGATATATTTGGCAGCAAGTGAATAGCGACATCTTGAAGTCCAAAACACGTCAGTATACCCATGCTGACCTCTGTCCACCATTAACAGTGCATACAATCTTTCTTTAGGATACACTTCTTCTTTAAGCCACAATGCAAAAAAAAAATTCAGGAATGAACTGAGGTACATGACAAAGAATTTAAAGAACTGTCTTGGCCTTTAAATTCCCCAGATATCAGTCAGATTGTGTATCTGAAGGATGTGCTGGACCAACTACTCTGAATCATGGGAGTCCCTACCTCACAGCTTAAAGGCTAACATCTTGGTGCCAGGCAACACAGCACACCATCAGAGGTCTGGTGAATGTGAATGCCTCTATCTCGATGGGTCAGAGCTGTTTAGATGGCACCAGAGTGACGAACACATTATTTCTTCCCATTTCATTCTCATATTTCAATCGAGGGAATGGCCCCAACTTGCAAATTGATGGATCAACATATTTATATTCAACATATCGTTTTATCAGTGTTTTTAACAATATCTGAACTAAATTACACAGTAATTTTGATGCTATTAATGCTTTTATGGGAGTTTTTTTGTGGTACTGATGAACTGAATATCATATAATATAAGAAACAATGTGGTTAAAATGCTATCCTGTGGATATGTTAAGTGTTTCGTGGTTAAAAGTTAGCTCTGTGTGTCTCCTAATAGAAGTGTTTGGAACTGCCAGGTGTTGTTTACAGGAGTTAACAGTAATTTGCAGCTATCTCAGGCAATCAGACAGTGGCAGGAGCACCCTGCTGAGAGCCAGTGCTGTGAGCCAGGACCTCACAGTGTCTGTTCTCTCCTGCACAGATAACAGCATCTCTCTCACACACACACACACACAGATGTATAATAGGGACAGGAAGCAAAGAGCTGTCTAGCTTTTGCATAGATGAGAGAGTCTACTGATGAACCTGTCACTGTCTGACAGCTCCATTTGACTGGACTGAAAATATCCCGCATCGCACTGGTCATCTTTCAGTGCTGAACCATTATGCTGTGGTTTCACTGAAATCCAGGATCTTCTGCCTTCACTTTCTGTGCACTGTATTATCCGAACATATAGACAGAGGAAGCAGCACAATTTCTGAATGAAAAAAATTAGAGCTAACAAAAGCAGCTGATAATTGACATTCTGAGTTGAGTCTGATGATGTAGAGCTGATCACACCTTCATCAGCATAACTCGTATCCTAAACACTAGCCGTAAAATTAGATGCTTTTGAAATTTTGCCAAACATCATTATCCACATGAGCACAGTGTTAAAAAAAAAAGAAAGCTTCTCAGCAGCCTGAGTGATCTTTATCTGGTCTTGATATGCATCAAGAAGCTGACATAGGGGAAAGAGCTGCGGCAGATCTAAGAGTGCATTGAGTGAAAGAACTGACTTCTCTGTTCCTTTCAGAGTGCTCACTGTTCTATAGTCTCAATTGAACTCATACATGTTTAGAATGAGCTCATCGGCCAATCTGACCTTCAGCCCCAGGGGGCGGTTTGTGGCCTTTCCTTTGACCCTGAATACTGTGAACTGTGTCTATTGGTTGAAAAGAATATTAGTTCATATCAAGACATGAATATTTTTCGTGGCTGCACAGACAAAACATGAAACAAGTTCAATGCAATGAAAAGGCAAGTAAAGCAGAAATACCAGCACAGGTAAGACAAGAATTAAGACAAGAATGGTCAGGTGAAATGTAAATACTTCACACTTGTATTTAACATGCATACAGTATACTGAGTGTCTGAGTTGTAACGGTGGACAGCAGTTTTTATCATATGTTACTGTTTGCACTGTCAACATTTCCCTCCTGCAATAATAATGCCTGCTAAAAACATCAGCCTCCCTCAAACTCCAGCCACATGAAATTCATAAGGCTGAAAACTGGCTTACTGACTTCTAGATCAAATCCATGTCGGGGAATTTAAATTTTTCAAAATGTTGCAAGGATCAACATCCTTGCCCAGAAACACTTGCGTGTGTATACAGACGTTGCCAGGGTCTCCCCCGGAGGACCATGCACTGTTGGACTGTGTGGGGCCGGGGTTCAGGGCTGTCTGACATACGCAGGAGCGAATCACGGTGAGAGCCAGAGACAAGGCGAGGCGGAGGTCAGCTCGTGCCTGCAGGCACGCTCATTTGCATGCGTTTAGGGGCGGGACCTGATGGTGCTCTGTTGCAGGGATGCTCAGCAGGACATCGTTTACATAATTGATGAAATATGATAATAATGCAAGCTGGCGTTGGCTTGGTGGGTTGAAGCAGCACCCTGGGAGCTGGGCCCAGACGAACTTTACAGTTTTGGCAGAGAGATGGAGAAAGAGAAAGAGAATGGTGAGAGATTGGGGGGAGGTAAGGCCTGGAGCACAGTTTGACAGAAAGCCTTGTTTTCTTAGATTGACATTCCTCCACAGACAGCAGTGGCAGCTTCAGTAGTGGCTTGCTTGGCTTTATGTGGTTGGTGTCATGAATATGGAGCAGATGAAGCAGTACGTGATTATATACTCTTTTGAACTACGCATAGACAACAAGCCAAAACAGGATGTTAAGAAATATCTATATACAAGACAAAGAATAACAAAGCTTTCAATGTTTATAAAGTTGTAAGTTCTGCACGGTTCAATTGGCATGAATGTACATATCAAGCAATTAAAGCAAAACTTTAACTTTGTAGTCATTGTTACATTTCAATTACAAATTCAATTGACAAAGTTCACACAATGCATTTTTTCTTAAAGCTGATACTGCAAAAGTGTACAATATGCAACTAAGCTTCTAACCCAGAGGTGCTCAGTTTTGATCTTGGATATCAGCCCACTGGAGAATTCATATACAAAACATCTGGTTGGAATGCACCAGAATGCCTTCATTAGCTAGACCAGGTGTATTAAATTAGCATTTGATCTAAACTCTGCTGGGTGGGACGTCTCCAGGACCAGGATTGGGCCCCGGGAGTCTTCCAAATCACTGAACGATTTATCATGTACTGTACGATTTACCATTCTGACCAATCACGGATACTGCTCTGGGTGTTGCCATACACGATTTCTTGCCATGACTTTCTTCTGTCGTGCTCACAGTCAGACCCTCCAGACACACATTTGCACACACTCTTTCCCATCCACTCATACTTCTTCTAGTTTTCTGTCCTGTGCTCTCCCCACACCCTGGCATATGCTGTAGTAAAGTCTGGATCAGTGCCACATGCTAGCCTGCTGCCCTGTACTCCACTGCCTGCTCCCTGCCACCTGTGCTCTTTCCCCAAGCGCCTGCCTCCAGCCTCTCCGGCCCCGGCGCACACCTGTGACTGAGAGTGAAGCTCCAGCCTTGCTGCCCCCCATCCACCCCAGAGCTGTCACTGATCCAACTCATCATCATCATCAACACTAACCTCCTCACAACCCCCTGAAAACAACCACATATCACCCTTCACGCAGCCTCCTCGTGTTTTCCTCAACAACAGCATTGTTTTCTGCTGTGCTGGGAGTCATCCACATCACACATAAGAACAGCCACAGCACTGGAATGTTCACTCATGATTAGACTGGGGCATAAACAGTGTTGGGGTAGCTAGTCCAGAAAGTGGTCTATTTCAAATAACGCATTACTTCTCTTAAACTGTAATGGGATTACCTTATTTATTATTTCCTGGAAAAAGCCATCTCTGTCATTACTTTACTGTGTTACCATCTAAAATCCGTTAAAATCTGTACCAAGTATAAAAGAACAACCTGGTAGTCCGTTGAATACTTTACTTATAAATAAACAATCAATCACAGTAAACATGGTTTAAAAGGTGTGTCACTATACCTGCCTCTGATCTCAGTAATAAAGGTTATACTTGATTATAATATGAAAGGCTAATACAACATGAAACTCTGTCAAGAAGATACTCTGAAAAGTAGTCTGTCCAGTTCAAAAATAGCCACTTCAAAATTAATGTAGTGCAAAGCTTATAGTACTGGTTCTAAATGAAAATGAAATCTGGCCTTTTTTGGTGAAACTGGGCCTCTTTCTGTCCTTTAGCATGTTAATCTTATAAACCCTACATTTCATATTAATAGGATTAGATGTCGTAACAGATTGTTCTTATTAAGTCAGTAAATGCAATGTGAGAACAAAAATTTAAACTGCAATGTGTTGCATAAATTACTTTAATGTGTTACTTTGTACAACATTACCCCAACATTGTTTATTAAAGACAAACAAACAAAAAAACAAATGATAAACTGCTTTAGTTCCGATCCACTGCATTCTAAAATAGCAAGAGCAATAAGTGTGTCTCACTTGGTATTTTCTGAATTGTAAGAATATATAATATTTTGACTATGGAGCTGTGTACAGTCTTTGGTCTGTAAGAATGCAAAAGAGCTCTGCAGGAAACCGATGCTTTTATGATGACATTTCAATGGATGCTATAAGCAATCAGGTTTCTCAAGTATCAGGTGTTTCTCCACAGTTCAAAGCGGTGAGATTGACATTAGATTCAGAGTCGCACTTGATGTGTTTACAAACTCCGATATTTTTCTTGTAAAAGCAAAGGCTGCAATAGTTTGTCAGCTGTTATCCACTGAGGTGTGGTGATTGTTAGACAAGAGGGGCACTTTGTGATAATCCACAAGAGCTCCTGGAATCACGCCTAATTCCAGTGTAGCCTATACAGGTCTTTCTTTTTTCAAATGCACTGAGGCGTATTATCATTCAGAGAGCAATGCAAAGCAAGAAGGTTCACAAGGCATTAATGGTGACCTTACTGAATGACAATCCGATGAACATAGTGAAAATGCCCATGAGCAATGTATTAACTCGATAACACACACAAGTCTGGAGATACCAATCTGCATTCAGCAACATATGGATTGATTCACACGACAAGTATCAAGTGGCTATTTTATCAACCAGCGATTGCTCCTGAGAAAGGTTAAATGATGGTCATATGTAAGGTACTTCAACCGTCTTATGTGAACAGATCTACAAAGCCTCACGCTGTCCATATAATCTTCATTCTCCATTCATTACAACATTAAACACCAACAGAGATACTGATCAGCATCCTTAAGCACACTGGCCATGGAATAGCTGACAACAGTGGCATCACAAAAACAACAAGTGGGAAGAGCATTAAACTGGTGCATTTTTAAGCATAATTGTAAGAAGAATAGTCCTCACCAGTCTTGGTCCAGTCTTGGAGATCTACCTTCCTGCCAAGTTAAACCCTAATCCACAACCAAGATCCACCTGTTTCCAGGCCCACATGTCTGTGATTACATTATGGGTGGACATGAAATCTGCATAAAGGTAGATCTCCAGGAGGATGATGGTGACTACTGTTTTAAAGACTTCCATTCAGTTTCTCTTAGAAATGGTGTTTCAGACCAATGGTTGCACCAGGTCAGCAATTTACACCAAGAAATCTGATGCGTACAATTCTTGAAATCAAGGTTCAAGGTTCACTTTATTGTCATCAACAACTGTGTACTGTGGTTAACACGTACATAATGAGATGAAACAACATTCCTCCATAATCACAGAGCACATATAGCAGTAACAACACACAATAACAATACTTGCCTAAAGAGCAGACAGTGGACATTAGATATGAGACACAGGACAATATAAACATTATACAGTCAAATTGCAGTGAATGAAGGAATGAATGAAGAGTGTAAACAAAAATGAGTAAGATTATATGAATAAGTGCATTAGAGTAGTTGTGAAAAACCGTGTGTGTTGAAAAGTCTGAGAGCTTGATGTATGAAGCTCCTGCACAGTCTGGAGGTGCCTGAGAGAATGTTGTACCACCTGCCCAAAGACATAACCCACACATTTACTGGAAGTGGGGTCTTCAGATTTACTTTGAAAAATAATGCTGATTTAAATACGTTATAAAATGCTTAATCGTCTACAGAAGTAGCTAAAAAAATGATTAACTTTTATTTTAAAGACTGCACTTGCCAATATATGCCTCTTCCTGCAGACCACTGACAGCTGAGACACATATATCCTATTTGAGACATCATTAAAAGATAGCTCCTGTGGTTTTGGTTAATGAATGCAACAGACGTAAAGGGCAACATCGCTGCCATTCAGTTAAGGACTGAGATGAGATTTGACACTGTACTTTGATGTGACACCAGAGAATAAACCAGAAGGAGAGAGAATAGAAATAGCTTTGCAGAAGGTGAGATATCCTGCTAGGCTCAGCATAGTTATTCTGTAAAAAGGATATACCATAAATAAAAATGTATACTCTTAAATTAATTTCTATTTATTTCTAATAGAAATCTAATTGAAATCTATTTCTAATTTATCCATACATGTATTATTGCTAAGATAGCCGAAATGAATTCTAAAGAGAAACACAAGCACAGTGCTTCAGATCTAAAAGAGATTTTGAAAGCATATTGCCATGTACAAAGTTACTGCTTTTTCAAAGTTACAGCCAGAAGCATCAGTCATTCCAATTTTTTAGCTTTAGGCTCTGCGCTTCACTTACATTTCCATTATTTGTATACAGTGTAGTTAAAATAAAAACTTTTGGGCCATAATATCTGTTGGTAGTAAAATAACTACAGATAAAAATTGTGTCTTAATAATTTCCCTGGTAAAAGTAAACCAGTAACTCATCCAGTAAGTCAACGTTATCTTTGAGTCTGGTACACAGTCTCAAAGATAGCATAACAACTGGGGGCAGTTGCTCTTGGGCCCATGGTGCAGGTACACATCCTACTGTCTATTTATCACCTTCTTAGTTATAATGCAGTTATATACCAAAATTCATATTTTGGTATATAATGTAACTTCTATGTAACCTTATGTTCTTTGCAACCTTATTATGTAACGCTCTTAGCCAAAGGTATATCAGAAAACTAAATATGGCATATCCTTATTGCAATTCAAATAGAAAACATACAAATTTAGGTTCATGTCAGATACTGGTGGCATCCGATACTACTTTCTTATGAGCATAATAGTGAATAGTAACCCTAACCCTAACTAGAAAATTACTTTTTTTATATTAACTACATTATTTTTGAAAGGTGGGCCCTTTAAACTGTTTTGCACTGGGGCCCAAAGATCCTAGTTATGCCATCATTGGCACATGTGACCTTTGCTTTTTCTTATCACACGTTTCCATCTGATACCCTGTAGATGCACACTGCAAGCTTGTGTGTAAGCCAGGCAGCCACACAGAGGCCAGGGAAAAAGCAACAATGATCTTTATCCTACTGTTTTCCACAGAAGATGTTGAGCAGAAACCGTACCAGCAATGCACTGTCTACTGCTGTTCACGCATGCCTAAATTCTGTCCTGACTGGCTCGATGTGAATTTTGTTCGCCAGACAGATAGACCTTAAATGGAGGGACATAAAGAATTTATTGTGCTAGGAGAGGTAAGGTATGGACCAGTGAAATTGCTTGCAACATATGGTCTGATCTGAATTCAGGTTAATCATATCAGACTGGCTCCCTAATCAACAGCGGTGATGTCAGTGTGTAGGCACTATATTCCTGGTAGAGATAAAGTCCTGCATCTTTCAGTATTGCTTTAACCAAGTTTCAGGATAAGTTTCAGAGCTCTTTTTCCACATTGACATTAACCACATTAACCACATTTATTCACTCATTCATTTTCTATAACCGCTTTATCCTTACCAGGGTCGCAGTTTACCTGCAGCCAACGGGCACAAGGCAGGGACTCACCCTGGGCAGGCCGCCAGCCCACCGCAAAAAACAATGAGGAAATTATGAAAGACATATTACTTGTGAAGTTATAAATGGTAATTTATTGAATTTGCAAATGGTAATTTGTTACACACAGGCAAACTTGGCAATCTGTGTTCTCCAATACTGAAAGGTACAACACTGTATAGTTTTCCTTCCCCAACATCTACTCCAAACTAATGTATATTATACGTGTTATTGCATTGCTGTGAAACTCCTGGATTTAATTTGGTAAAATGTCAAAAATAGTAAACCTCTTGTTTACAAATTTCCATTTGGGGAAAACCATTTTACATTTTATGATAAAGTCAGATGTTTAAAAGAGATGCCAAGTGCATACATGTAACTGAAATGCCATTAAAAATTACTGTAAAAATTCAAGAAGAAGCTTAAAAACACTGTTCCAATTTAGGGCATCCTCTTATCCTCACAATTCTCTTGACTCCAACAAAATGTCAGTTTTCCCCCCCTAACACACCTGACCTCTTCCCACGCCTGAGCCCACATTTCCCTTTTCGACCACTTCTGTGCCCACAGTTTAAACAATTTCCCCCCCTCCAAACAAGAGACTCATCCCGGCTGAGACACGGTGCCTTTGGCCCTGGCTCAGATGCTACACCCAAGTCTGACCATGGCAGGATTCCATCAACTGATCTGTAAGTAGCCAGGGAGGGCCTGGGTGAATATGGCCAGCTTCCATGAGTTAGTCTGGGAACAGCAGTGAAGGGACAGGCTGGGGTTGAAGTGTTGTCAGCAGCCATGTGTTAGCAGAGCGTGTCCGGCTTGTGACCCATCTGCTGAGATGACAGGGCAGGTCCCTCAACGCAGACATGGTGCTGGAGCCAACAGACTGCCCCCACCTGGTCCTCAATACACATACATAAATGATCTGCCCATCAGTGGGAGACAAGGGGCATGTTCCTTCCATCTTTTATTTTGAGATCTTGGACAATAGATGGCATAAACAACAAAAAAGGGAACCATGCGTGAGTTGTATTTAATTTAGAACAGCATTCCATTACAGGCTCTCTGTAACTGTTCATGAAGAGTCCTGCAGCTTGCTGAATTTACATTTAGATTTAAATTATAATGATCATGCACTTATTCCTTGTACAAATCCCTTGCTAATTTGAGTAGTTAGTATACCTCACACCATGATAAACACGGCCTTAATTTTCTTCCCTGAGGAGTTCCTTGTTGGCACAAGCACAACAGTAGCTTGCAGGATCCAAAAATGAATCAAGGCCCCTGGCATGGAATGCAATGTCTTATTTTAATAAAAAAGATTCCTTACTGGCTAATGCAATCTGTCACATTTGCTCTGTCGCCATAGCAGAATCACTGAAAATAATGAACAGATGGGATACACATTTTAGAGAAAACTCAGACAATTCAGTTCACTATGACTTAACAGCTTAACTCCACAACTTGTTTATACCATATTAAGGTATTTACCCCAGTGGTGTGTGGCTAAACTTGCTGAAGCTGGCACTTCTGCAATTCTATTCTAACCAGGGACAGCACAATCTTACCTCTGAGCTCATTCTTAACCACACTGACTGTTCTTGCTGATTTACAGAAGCTCTTGCTGTGCTGGAAAATCATTGCTACTTTTTCTTTATCAACCTCAAATTCTGAACCAGGCTCTCCAGTGGAATCATGCGGTCCGGCGCTTGTTTATTTTTTCCACAGGGTCAGGGGAAGCTTGTGCTTCAACAGGCTAGCTGCCAGCAGGAGCTTCTCCAGAGCCGCTGTATGTTCCACCCTGATTGAAGCACCATCACCAGGGGCCTGGCCCAAACCTACCCTGACATCTGTGCCCCCTGAGCTGTGGTTGCTAGGCCGGCATAAAGGACTTGCAGTAAATGATGGGTTTGTGAGGAGTCGTGGCAGTGACGGATGGTGTGTGGCTAACCAAACTCTCGTAATTACAGACTGAGGCTAAAGCTCCAGGGCCCAGCCTGGGTTTCTGGGAAATCACAGCACAGATGAAGCCATAAAGGAAACACCAGGAAAACCAGTGACTCAAGTCTCCAACTACTACAATTGGAAGTAAAAGTCTAGTGTCTTTATAGATTGCTCATTTTAGATCATCTTTACACTGTCTTTATGGGATCCTGGTGGGCTTTTTCCCTATCTCCCTGAAATGCTAATATGTTGCAATAAATCCAGGCATTTCAGTAACCAATAAGTTAAAAATTGAATTTTTAAAAATTGGATTATTATGCATTGAAAATAATACCCAAAGCACTTTTTTATATTGATTTGAGTTTATCTTCTTTATGTATTCTTTGCTTTTAGTGATGTTTCTGAAGCACTAGGGATAATTAGGGATAATTGAATTAGGGGAACTTAGGGGTACTCAGAGATACAGATTGGAATAAGTGAAATATTTGCATCATGTAAACAATGAATATTAATATCGGCTTTGGAAATATAAAAATGTTTTATAATTCCTTTTAAGACTTTTAAATGTTTCAGTGGAGTGATTTCCAGAATGATTTTGGTGGTTAAGGTCATTAAACGTTATTTCTATGCTCATTACATTCTAATGCTTATTTCTGAGTAACAACATGGAAAACAATGCAAACTGGTAAGTTATCCTTAAGTTAAAGGTGTGAATGATAGAAGTCTGAAACTGCAAGACCTGAGCTAGAATCTAATTTCACAAGTACCCTTAATTCAAGTACATCACTGAAAGCAGAAACATCACTGAAAGCAAAGAATACATAAGGAAGACCTTGCAAATAAACTCAAATCAATGCAAAAAAGTGCCTTGGGTATTATTTTCAATGGATAATAATCCAATTGTTCATATATAAGATTACTTGAAGAAGTCACAAAACTACTGGAGCTCTAAAGGTTAGAACAAAACAAACGAAACTGAGGGACAGGAGAAAGTTACTACATTTTAGCAAGTATTAAAAGAAGACTAGAGTACATTACTGAAATGTCTCCAGGAGTGCAGAATGCTGGCATATTTCAATCATTTTTCTAAAATTTCCTGGTATGACCCAGTAGTTTTGCTTTGTGCCTCTTTGCTTGTATAGAAGGACATCAACCCAAAATTATCAGATATTATCCTTGAAGTTGATAAAATGTTTGAAAAATATACAACATACAAACACACACACACACGCATATATA
>JBBJLS010000006.1:11335723-11352015 GCA_037577275.1 Bryconaethiops microstoma
ACACACACACACACACACACACACACACACACACACACACACACACACACACACACACACACACACACACATGCACACCTTCACATACACATACACACAAACACACACACAAAAACAGTGCACTTATAAATTAGAATCTGCTCCCAAACTAATTAAAGCTACCTCCCCTCCGCAGACCCTGAGGATCAGAGGCTGGTGATCTTCTGAAAGTCATGTAGTGAATGAGAGAATATATAAATGGCCACTGAAAGTACTGACTAAAGCTATGAAAATCTCTCACATTATCTGCATATTTGTGTTTATAAATTATGTTATGTGGACAGAGTGCATCTATGATGAATAACCTAAGATATATAACCTGAACAATAATTAGGCCCTTTGTAAAATACATAAACAAATAATAATAATAATAATAATAATAATAATAAAGTAAAATAAAACATTACACCTGTTGTATAGAACAATCTGTTGAACCCCACACAAGATTTGAACAAATGCAGGAGTAGAGAAACATCTGACAGGAAATTAAATTACAGTGAAACACTGGAATGGATTTTATTCCAAGAAAATAAGCATTTGCTGTTACCTGTGTGGCCAAGAGTCAGGAACTATACAGTGAAATGGTTTGAGAGTGTGCCAGAGGGGTACAGTTGGAACATCAGTAAAGAAAGGTTATGTAGGTCAGCTCATTTGCAAAATATAATTTACACACAAGAGGAAAAGAGCCTGGTAAGGAAATAGGCTCTAATCCAAATCGACACTCTAAATAAATAGATGACTAAAACACAAATGGCCAGTTATATAGACCTAGACAGGCTTAATGCTGGACATCTCATTTAGAATTTGTGTGTAAATGCTTCAGAATTTCTACCATTTGAATTCTTTTCAATATGAATTAAAATTCAGTGCCAAATAAATGTTTCAGTCTTAAACAGGCATGCCAATAGAAAACTGGTAAAACCACAGATATAAAATGTGCTTTGCAGATACATTTTTGATGAAATAGCTTGTCAATATTGTTGTACAAGCTACTTCATCACAGTGCAAAGCACAGAAAGCACTGGGCACCTACTTTAAACACAGACCTGCTCACGACGTCCATATAGAACTATTTAATAGAGTGATGTACTATCACAGATCATCACACTTCACTGGTTTGAGAATAAATGGATCATGCTGTTTCAGGGTTATTTATCACACTCCATTGGCTTTTGTATATCACTGCCCCATGTTATTTCAGGATCGGTGGACTGAATTTCAAAGCCTGACTTGACACTGCGGTGAATAACAAATGGCAGGTTGCCAGAGCTTTCCAGCTATGTGTAGTTATTAATAAAAAAACAATCCACAATAAAGTTTTTAATTATACAAAATTATGATTGGCCAAACCAGTGAGTTAATAGTCTCATTCTATGTTCTACTGATAGACATTCTGAGCATGTAAAATAGGTGCTTTAGTTATAAATTAGTTCAAACTACTACTACATTTAACATTTCTGGTTAAATATTTTTTATTAAGACTGTTCCTTGTCTGAACACAACAATCTGCTAGTCATAGTAATTTTAGCAGAAAGTAAGATAAGCTACTTAAGGTAATAATATTAAAACAAACCATTAATAAGAAGGGGCATGTTTTTAGATGTTTAGTTAAAAACATTAATATCTTTAATACAATATTGAACTCACAAACGTCCAATTAAAGTAAGCATAATTCTTACATTGTCACAGTTCATAACCGATTGTAGACACAGGCTAAAATTACAGGATGGACAATTTAAACCTGTTCAGAAGGCGATTCAGTACTATTGCACAATTATTTTCTTCTTTTTGCGATGCAAACTGAAGAGTGAATAATGAGAGGAAAAAATATCACTGCACTGACCCAGTAACGACACAACTCCTTATTTCATTTGCTATATTAATCTTTTCTTAAATGGATGTAAACAGGCTGTCTGTGTTTGAACCACACTATCTACAAACAATAGAATAAACAAATCAGTTTAGATTTGGAAAATGACACACAAACTCCATTCCAGAGCCTTAACTAATCAAGGTCAGATATTTTTCCAAAGCTAAACCACAGTGTGTGAGGCGTGGGGGAAACACTAGATATGGTCCCTAGAGAGGCCCACTGAAAGAGCCAACAGTCAAAGTTCCACCTGTCAGAGATGAGCTGCAGAGTTTGTGTGTGTGTGTGTGTGTGTGGCATGCAGTGGCAAGGTGTGAGAGAGGCTTCAAATTGGTCCCTGTGGTGGGTAGCACAATGTTTCTGAATTTAGAGTATGTTCTGTGTACCCCAACAGAGTGGCAGAGCTAACACTGGCTGCTGTCTCTCAATTTAGTGAGAGCACTTGTGTTATGCAAGTTAAATAGTAAAAAATAGGGGGGGGAAACTGTTGCTCATTTTTCTGAAAGTGCCCTGGATATTCTATTTAAGCTTTCTTGCAGACCTTAAGACTTTTTGTCTTAGACCTTAGACTTTTTGTCTTATTCAAATGACATATACAAGAACATTTAGAATATTTCAGTTAATGTTTATCCACATTTATCTTAAATTTGAATACTGATAAACTAAATCTGAATCAATAACACTTTCACACTATCATTTCTAAACCTTCTTTGATTTATCGCTGCTCAAGTTGCAGTGGACTGACGTCATAAGATTCACTGGCATTTTGTATCAGTCTGCTGATACAAAACAGCTACTGAGACCACTGGACCGTTAGTTCTCTCAATAAGAATGCTGAGATTTGGATAAGAAACAGCCTGCACTAAGCACTGAGCTCAAAGAAGAAGTAAAATTGTTTTAAATGGTATGTTGGGTGTAAGTGCCCTTTAATCTTGATGAATGATTCATTTTAATATAAGGTTTGCCTGTCTGCTGCAAAAATAAATGAAGTAGTACCTTGTTCTAGACAGTTAAAGTCTACGTGGGCTGTGCAAAAAATGGGTTTTTGCTCCAGACTCTAGACTCCTTGATCATAATAAATTACTGGCAACTACAATCCAGTGCAATGTTGTCCAAAAAGCAGATCCAGACCTGTCAATAGTTTGATAATGCAGCTCAAAGAAAGACAAAAATATTTCTTGCTAACCAACTTCTTGATCTGATCACAGCTATTGAGTATTGTCAGCACATGCTGAATAAGGATCGATAGTAGCTTTTCGTTTCTTGAGTAAAGAAGAAAAACTACATCAATATTTTAAATAATGAATGGGTTCATTTCTAATAGAAGAGCAATTGCAGGGGCTTTTCCCTTGATGTTGCAGGTCGGATACCCATAGGGATAAATATGCTACCTATGTAAGTGCATATATATATATAATCAAATATAAGATACTCTACAAAAGGAAAATTAATTAAAAAAAATATATTAAGACTACCATATTGGTAGTTGTACTAACCTATATTACACAAACTATCGTTCAAAAACACGTAAAAGTAGGAACACATCACCTCACGGTAAAGACTTTTCCACTCTGTATTTGGCTCAAGGTACATGGCACAGAGCTCTTTTCCCAAGCTAGTCTGCAGCAGGCAGGCAAGCAACAGCAAAATCAAACAAAAACAGAGGGTATGTGAAGGCCAAAGTGCTGACAGCATCAGTAGAAGGCAGGGAGCGTTTTTACTGATCAAATTATTGAGCCGAAAGAAAAATCCATGCTACCCACCTTGATTTTGAAAATGACCATTATTGCTTTTACTACAGAACAGCTCTCACGCTCACGGTGAAAACACAGTAATGAGTTTTAGTATTTAGAGACCTGAGGAAACAACCTCCCTGAATCCTTTAATGGCATGCAGTCGATCATAGCTTATGATGGAAGTATCTACTCAATAAGGAAGACAATGATAATGGTGACCGACACATTAAAACTCTTCATCCATCTAAATCTTTATTAACTGACTTTAATGGCATGTTTAAAGGAAAAATGTTTGACTCTATAATATATTCTAGCTACATGTACCCAAAGGCAATAACTCCAATAATTGTTTTTTTCCTCATTCAAACAATTCTTTTTAAAATAATAATCAGTGTACAAATTCAGCAGCTCTATTAGAACATGCAGTAATGAACTACAGAACATTACCAGCACACAAGGCTCAACACCTATTTTCATGTTTACATTGTGCAAAAAAATTAAATATCTAAAAAATGCAAAAGACCCTCTATTGTATTGATTTACTTACTTGCAAATAAAGGACCTAAGTGCATTTTAAGTGCTTAAAATGGAATGTGATCAGACGACATGGGCAAATGGAGAACAGATTTCTGGCACTGCAAAAAAAATCGATCTGTCAGCCGAGAATGTGTACACATACATGTACAGAAAAAAATCAATGAATAAAGGAGGTACCAGTAGGCCAGGGGATAGAAAAACGATAAATACCACAACCAATCTGTTTCTTCTGCATTTTAAATTAATTTATATAAAAAAGAGAAAAAAGAGAGCGAAAAGAGGTAGCAATATTGATTAAATATGTTGAAAGTGCAAACAAAAATGTTGTTGATATAAAATGCTGAAGATTCGACCGCAAGTGGATATTAAAGAGATCTAATGATACAGTGGCAAAATTGCTTTAATGGAGAATTTTATCCTTATATATGGAGTCAACAAATAAACAGTCTCACTCAGTAAAAATTCGATTGCTGGATTGGTCCTGGGTTCAGGACTAGTGTCCTAGGAGATGGACGCATCAGCATTTGCCTAATCCTCTAGTAATAGAGGTTATCAAAGCCACAAGCCCAGAACTACTGCAGCCGGCCCCTCAACTAAAGCCCATTTGCATAACATTACGCCTGCTCAACAATGTGCATTATGCTGGTATTGGTTTAGGTTCTCACAAGGTCTTGTGGTGCTTTGGTAGCATTCAGTGGGGAAAAAGCACCAAAATGTCAGTGTGTTTGTTGGTTTTTGTCTTCTGAGAGACTCAACAATGTCTACAAGGGAATTAAAGCAAGGAAGAGGTTGTTTGGCTTTTTTTAGCACCCTTTAATGACTGCAGCAGAGGTACACCGTCTGAACATGTTTTAGTTTGGATAGACTAGATTAAGAAAGAACGCTGCTCTTCGGTCTCTGCTTCTTGTGCATGTTAGTAATACTCAGTGTGTTTACACTGGAATCTAAATGTTAGTTGTAACATTTATTAACTGATTTATTTACATAAACAATCATTCAGAAAATGTCCAGGCAAGATTGTTTCATTTTTTCACAATTAAGATAAATTATCTTATAAATATATATAATTTTGCACTATAAATATTTAAATTTACATCTTAAACTGAAAAATATTTAGAATTGTGCAATGAACAGAAAATAATATCACCAAAACACTATTTCTGTGACATAGCTCCGTATTATACTTTGGAGTGGAATGAAAGACCCATCAAAATCTATCTCGCTCGGTGCATCCAAAATGGAACAAGGCACCCAAAAAAAGATGAATGCAGACAATAGAATATGTGTCGAGCAGTAGGTTCCCACTGCTTTTTATCCATTTTTTTTTTAAATCTGTGAATTTCTTCCCTGGTTCAAAGACCATACTGTGCACAGTTGGGGGGCTTCAAAGCTCCAAGTCCACGGAATTAGGGAAGAGAAAAGCGGATTCTTCAATGCTCAGGGCTCAGAAATATCACAAGGCAAGCAACTAGAAAACCAAACTTTCCTCCCCTGAATCCCTCACAAGAAGAGTGGTGTGTTTTACCTATCAGTACAACATCCACGCTGAAGCTCTGGACACTGTTACCTGCTTAGAATGACATCAAAAGGTGGACGTTTTGGACAGAGGCAGACGGCCTATGTGTTTGCTCCCCGTTATATTCTCTGTGAGATGAGATTCAAACATCTCTAGGTAGGTTGAATGACAATATTGCATTTATTTTTGTCTTTATATCCTAACTCCTCAACATTGGAGAACATGTAACATTGTAAAGTTGTGTAAGAAAAAGGTGTTTTTTCTTTAAAGGTTAGGGTGTTGCTTGCTTGAGTTTGTGTTTGCTGCTGTGATTGAAAAACATTGCCAGATTACAAAGAGAATGCTGCTGTTAAGCTACGTTTTTTTGGTAGTACACAGTTTTGCTTTCCATATTCTATGTATAGTCTATGGATTTAACTGCAAAGTTCTGGATGGGCTAGAGGGCAGCAAATGCCTCGATATTCTGTATGGAATAGCTCTGTGGACCTCTTGGCAAGGATGAGTCTTGTTGTTAGCCAGTCAGTAATGCTGACCTTCTCAGCATAGTTTTAACTACCAGTGCACAAGCTAGAGTTGGGCGTGGAGACGGCTGTTCATTTAGTTCTCTCAAAAAAAGATGGAGTAACAGCCTCTACGTCCTTGTCCAGCCCTGAACCCCAGTGCTCATAATTATGCATTGCTGGTCACATTTGTAGGAGGAAAAAATACTGTGACTGATGTAAAATAATTAGTGTGCCATGGATCGGGCCGCTCTTTGCCAGCACCGGATCAGTGCTAGCTAATGGGGTGTGAAAGGGGATTGCTACCTGGCTGTGTCGTGTCTTTCTCTCCTAAATAATGCAATATGTGTGTGCACTGTGTGATGGAGCACTCATACAGAGCCACTCCACCACCCAATTATATCAACGTCATGACAATTTTACCTGCCAAGGTGACACGCTGCCTAATGCTAATGGTACCTCATTACTCTTTTTCCCCCCCTTACTCTCGCTCAGTTTTTATTTTAGTCAGAGCTAGACTCTGCATTAACTGAGCAGAATCTTATTCAAGATCAACCTCTGTCGTTTCTGCTCAGGAATAGGTATGAGCAAAGAGAAAAAGAAAGGAGAAAAGGGTAAGGGGAAAAATATTGGTTCTGTCAACTGTGAGTAATTTATGACCATTAGCACTGTAGGAGTGAATATCAAGTGAAGCAAAGAAAGGCAAAGTAGTTATGTATAGTTGTAATTAGAAGGGTAAATAAAAACATGTACTACATTAAGGATTATTGTAAGCTAACTAATGCGTAATCACTTTTTTAAGTTTCTTGACACTTTTCAGCTCACATAAAACATAAAAACATAAATATAGATATAAAGACACAAAAACATGTGAATAAAAAAAAAAAACCTAAGTTGTATTGGCCCAGTTGTATTGGCCCATATTGACCCAATTCGACCAATAACAAAACTGCTGAATGCTAACCATTACCTATAAACGAGCCGGGGATCTTTCAGGAGCAGCTGCAGGCAATAAAGTAGTGGCTGGTGTTCAGTAATGACAGATCAGCAAATTAGATGTATGGGCATATAGACACCTCATTGTTAATTATGTGTAATTTGGTGATTACAATTATTTTAGTAAGAAAAAATGCCTAATTGTAAGTCACCATTTTAGGCAAGCAAATAAATTAATTTGGTTCACTTCATAACATGATTTACTCTGCCTATCATTTCCTTTCCAACTACATTATTGGTGTGTTTCTAGAGACTATACACACTAAAGAGTGCCTCTAGAATTATTCCACAATATTATGATGTGTATTCTGACTTTTGACATCATATCTAACTCTTTGCATTTTAAATGAGTTATCTCTATCTCTATGGTCACTGGGTTCAATATCAATATGCTTGCATGTATATCAGAAAGCTGTCCTGATCTCTGTGCTCATAAATATATTATAGATTATGTTTTTTTGCCATTCATTTGTATTCATTGTGTGATTTGCTTTGACATACTGCTCAACACTCTGCTTATTTATCTGCCCAGTTGTGCATTCTCTGGCCATTCTGGACCCATGAGCCCAAAACAGGCGTAGAAATCTCCTTAACATCTGCGGCTAAAGGGGCCACCACCGTGTCCCCGCAAAAGTGAAATGCCATTCAAATCCCACACTTCCATGTACAAAAAAGGGGGGGAAGAAATCCTCATACTTAAGGAAACAATGCATCCTTTTCAAAATAGAGAGGAGATAAAACTGGGGAAAAATAGCTATGTTGAGAAAATTAATCTAGGTCAATTAGTGTACAAATGTTCAGAAAAAAATATTTGCCTAAAATTGATAACAGAGTGAATCAATATAGCTTTGAAAGATAAAATAAACATCCAAAAAAACGAAGGACTTTGGCAAATTGTCAACAAAACTATGGCCCTGTTATTGTATATCAGTTTTCTGATGTATGTAGTATGTATTTCCAATTACAATTTCATCCCCTTTTTCAGATGCACAGAAAATGTGTTTAACCCCAGTCTGGCACAACACTACTACCATTGAATTAAACCAGCAATTCATGCCCCTGTGAAACAAAATACTATTTCCATAATAAGAGAAGCAACAGTTTAGTGTCCACTAAATTACACATGGGCACGTAGTATTTCTTAAATTGACAAAATTTGTCCCAGCATGCTACAGCAATTGAAGCAGTACTGAACTAATACTAATTCTGTAATTAAAATGCAATTCGCCCTGGTTTTTCCAGCTAGACCTAGACTGAAGCTAAAGAGCCATTTTTGTAGTACGTAAAATCATTCTACCGAGTTGAGGGCAATGGATTATGGACGGTCTTATTAGTTATAAGTAATTAGTTACTAGTAACTTCTGTTAATAATACACATTATGCCTTAGAAAGTGACATATCTACAGGATTCAGATGTAATTGATTCTGTTTCTGTACTCCGATATTGAATATATTTTTAAACAGGTATTCGGAATACATATATTTCTTTCTTGTTTAATAAATGATTAATGAAAATATTTTTAAATATTTTAACAGGCAGTGCCAGCACAGGAATGTTAATGTTGCTAAGGTACTTTTTTGTTACACTGAGTGGTTATGAATACATGGGCAAGCCAATGACTGTACTCTAATCAAAATTATGACAGAGAGCATGCTGACTCTATAGGCACAGTCGAGTGACTCATGAATTTGACAAAAGAAGTTGTGGTTTTCTAAATTCCTGTATTTCAGTAAATACTGAACATGTCCAGGATCATACGTCATATATTCACTGTTCTGACAATTACATCATGGTTTGACTGGTTCCATTTAAAGTGTATTATGTCTATGTAAAGCTTTATTTATTCCAATTTTTCTGGTCAATTGACACACCAGTCTACCTAGATGTACAGGATACTGGCCTTAAAGGATTACACCAGTGTTCCAATTTAAAACACTTTGTTTATGTGTTTAGGAATCTTTTTTGTAACTATGAGATTCTCCTTGTAAAACTCCCTGTACACATCTGTAAAAACTCCTTTACATTGAGACATTTGCCATGATTTAGATGGACAGTAAATTATGTAATTCATGTTTCTTACACTTTATGCACTTGTGTGACCTTTAATGCTATATGCTTTCAGTGCTTCAAAATGTAGCAAACCTTTGATATCCCACAAAATTCCATTTAACCGTCACTCCATCCCAGCACATCCCATCTGTAGGATAATCTGCCAGGGAGAATGGCAGAACCCCCAAACAACATTAAGAGCCTGAAAACCCCCTTAACATCTAGCAAAGGTCTAACATGTAATAATCAGTATGAAGGCACAATAATAATAATAATAATAATAATAATAATAATAATAATAATAACAATTAAATCAAGTTTCTAAAATGCCATATTTGTGCAGGGAGGCACAGAAGGACAATGGCATAATCATGTCAGTGAAATAATCTGTAATTATGAAAAATAAGAAGCAAATAATATTTTTCAAACATCTTTTGGCAAGCAGAAAATAGTAATGTATTATTGTGTGCTCTCATCACACAATTATTAGTTTGGAAAGCAGAAGATGCTTGTGAAAAACACCATTAAAAACAAAAACTGATATAACATGCCTTTTTTTTACATTTATACAGAAGTAGAGACAGAGAAAAAGAGAGCGAGAGATTTTAAGATTTTATCTGCTATTATTTTACATAGAACACTGTAATAAATTGCTGGAGCCCCAAGCAGTGATCTGCACGACCCACAGTAAAGCTCACTTCACACTGCATTTATAGCCATTATGGGGTTGTTTGGAAAATCAGAGAAATATTGTTGCCGTTCATTGATTGTGCTGATTTAGATCAATGCCGTTTTTGGAAGAGCATGAAATGTTTTTGAAAACAGTAATTCATAGATTATAGAAGAGGGAAAAAAGTCTTTAACCTATTGAACGGTTGAATGGTTAACAATTTAAATAACAATATACATGACAATTTACTAATTACTGGTGAGAAACAGGATACAGCAGAGGACAGCAAAAGTTCAATAATACAAAGACATAATAACTGGAACATGCTAAAGATCTAGCAGTAACAAGAGAACGATTATTGAGTTTTTGTGATTGCTTTAAAACAACACTATAATACACTGTAGTAAATGCCATACTTTTGAAACTTTGGTTTTTGCCTTAATAGATGCTTACATTTTTTCAGGAATTTTCATATTCACACTGAAATAGTCATTTCTGATACTTTTTCTTGACCATTAACAATCAGTCTCAAGTGTTTGTTACTATGTATCAATTGGCATAGTTTTGTAAATAAAAGTGTGGATTGAAAAGCTTATATAACTGTTAAAATTGTTAAAAAAAATAATTGGTGTCATTTTTATTTAGATTGGGACTACAGACCTATATCAGACCTCATCATGCTATAAATTAGATCATATCGTAGGGTATGATCCAGATTGGTTTGGTTGCTGAAGGTCTTAAATTGCATAATGTGTACATTTCTGGGAAGTGATAAAGATCTAGTTGGTTGTGTACCGTCCTTCACAAAGGGCTGTTTAGGTATTCATTCCGTTTTACATGTCAGTAACATTTGGGTCAGAATGTAGAGTGTTCACATGTACAATTGAGGCTACAGTAAAAGAGCCCACATCTAATGGTTAAAAGATTAAATGGTTTTTAAAAAGAGAAGTAACTCTTTGATATGTTAATTTTAGAATACATTTTAGGGCAGGTATGATGTTTTTATTTAGCTGACTGTGGCTGAACATGGAAAGAACAGCTCTGATACAACAGTAATGTTTAAATCTAAAACCTACAATTGTACAATGACTGAATAAAATGTATGTCCAGTATCTTAGGCTTTACTGTTATCTGCTGGCATTTTTCCTCATGACTAGACGTTACCTTTGCCTGTTTCTATTTTCGTAGCTGTATATTAAAGAAACGTGTAAGAAAATTAACAAACTGAAAAGAAACTCAAAGAAAAAAAACACAGCTTTCTTCACTCTCGGCTATGCCAACAGTGGTTAGCCCCAAAGTGCAGACAAACTGATAGAAATGAGAATGTGCTAAGAAACATGCAGTTGCACACACACATACACAAACACACAGACACACCGACACACACAAACAAACATACACAATCACAAACACAAAGGAGGCAAACACAGACAGAAAATTACAGTGAGGGTGACCAGTCTCAGGCATACTAATATTATTGATTAAAAACAGCAGGGAGTCCAAGGGCTGAAAGCTTGAGATATTCCCCACCCCAGCATAAAGTCACATTCACACACACATGGACACACAAAATCCTATTTACGGGAGCTGTTAAAACACCTTTCAGAATTGGCCTGCAGGTCTTTGATAGAAATTATGCTGGAATGTTTATTTACCCTGAATTTGAATTTTCTGTCTCACTGCCTTTGGTTATTTGGTCTGTGTTATTGTGTTTGCTTCAAACTAATTGTTAATGGGCACTTTCACTTTCATATTAGTAATTACTTCAGGTAACACTGGTGAAAGAGGGAGAGTGAGAGATGATCTGGGAATATACTTAATCAAGTAAAATGCATGAGCAACATTTCAGGCAAAGGAAGATGATCTCTTGAGTTGTTTAGCATAAGTAATATCAGCTTAGGTGCACAGAAGAAAATTGGTCCTCGTAGTACTAGCCTTCCTTCATATAATTCAGTGCCACTCAAATCACCAGCGCACCACAAGTGACCACATGGATGAGGCAATTCTGGCTCAAAGATATAAAAATGATTACTATGATAGTGATCGCAGATCATCACATAACCCAGTAGTGCGCAAAAACGAAGCACCTGGGGTGTACATGTGCATCACTTCAAATACAAGTGGAGAATGATTGTGTCAGCTTGAGGATGTTTCAGACAATTGAATGAATATACAGCAAAAGCACTCACTGTCAAACACCAATGAATATAAATGATTTGAATATCTGCTGCAAATACTGTGGGTTTTCTTTCTAGAATCCTGAGATCAACAGTCCAGTCTGCTGGTTCAACTACTTATCAGCTGGCAAAAAACATTAAAGTGCTATAAATGTAGCATATCAGAATAAACATACATCCCTGCTAGCTAGTGTTCTTTAAACACGGTTTGTGTTAAGCACAAATCTGTGGTACGTTCTGCACTGTATAAACCGAATTTCATGCAAGGCAAAGCAGTTTTTGAAATGGTATAATCCTTCCATGTTTGTGAATGAAGTTAAAGCTACAAGTGTACCCATTTGTTTACTGCCAAGCCATTTAAAACATTTTCAACTTCGAAAATGTGTGTATGTGTCATCACATATTCATGCCACATTTGCTGTGTGAGTGTATGTATGAGAGAGGATGGGGGAAGGGTAGATAGTTAGAGCTCCTGGAGGGCTGGCTGGCTAGCTCACTTTGAGGCTCTCGCTTAGCCCAGCAGAAAACAGCAGGGAGTCCTCTACAAAACCTAGGAACAAATGTCACCAGACACCCCCTCCATCACCACCACCACCACCACCACCACCACAACCACCAGCCTACCCATCCTCCCCTGCTCCCTCTCTCTCTTTCTGTTTCCCTCACACACACACACACACAACTGGCCTTCACAAAGAGTCTTATCAGAAGCTGGGGACCAGACAGTAACAGAGGTAGTACAGCCAGCAGGAAAAACAAATGAGATCGAGGAGAGCATGTGTATTTCTTAGCAGCTGTCAAGTAGATAAGTGTGAGATTAAAAAATAATTTGAAGGCGATAAGAGATGATGCAGTTGCTGTATTTATCTAGAAATGTGCTCCACTCTCTCTCCTATAGCCTTCTTGTTATCTCAAAACAAGATGGTGGCAACAGGTAGAGAATGCTGTCTGGCAAAGCTGTTCTCGGTGTGAGATTCTTCAAAATAACCACCGCCACTGGGAAAAAATGGATTGAGGGATAGTGATGGTCTTGTTTTTCACTCTCTGTAACTCTCTTTTTATGTCAGCAGTGGAAAAAAATGAGCAGCTCTCTTCAGCGAGAAGCCAATTAGGTTTTTCCGCGTGAGAGTATCTTAATCAGTAGCATAATTGGGAGCCCCCTGCTGAGACTGCGGCTGGGGACAGCGCAAGGTCCAAACCAACACATATACAGCCATATTGAGCTTCAAACCCCTCATGTCCCAAGAAAAAAAAAGGAAGAAAAAAAAAAACCAGAACTTTATAAACAATTAACTCACTGCTTGGCTAAACCAACAGTGAGAGTCAGAAAACTTGGCATCATTAAAATGTGTAAGGGCTAAGTAATGAGCTGCATGGGGAAGGGCTGGTTATTTTTAGGGGTATTTCTTTAACTGTAGTGGTACAATTCCAAATGGCATCCTTATCACTGCCATTAATTTTGTGATTTAATGATGGACCGTTTTGGCTGAGAATGGGTCATGGAGGTTTAACTGTAAGCCTGTGAGCATTTTAAGCCACTATATCCGCCTGTGTCTGAGGGAGACCACATTTTGTTAGTCATTCTTGAAGTGACTTTCCCTTGTTTGAAATGATCAGTCATAATATTGAAGTACTTCACTCAAAACCTGTCATTTTGATCTTTGCATTTGTTTAATTTATTGTAATTTTACCTTTGGGAAAGCATATTGGTTTTACTTCTAAATGTATATATTACGTTACTATGACATTATTGATTGAGTTTTATTAATATCTATTGCATAATAATATCTTCAGCAATAAATCAAATACGGCTATTAACAAATAAGCCTCGTTTCAGCTGTCATATCAATTAGGTTGTCCTTCTCTGTGGATACCTTTCATGTATATTTAAGCACAAATGCTTAATTACTATTGCATGATGTTCCAGTAGGGATGCACATATATTTGACTTGACAAAGTGCACATTTTAATCATAAAATCATAATCATAGATATTTGCTTAAAAATTGCTATAGATGCATAACAAAATATTAAATATCAGCATCAGCCCATTATTCTCACTTTGGTGCATTCCCAAATTAAACAGTCATGGACATTAGAAGATTTCCATTATAGCCCAGGAATTGTCTTAATTGTGTTATTGTTACTGAAAGAATGGACATAAATTAAAATTTTGTTTTTGTTAAGAGCGACTGTCTCTAGAAACCAACAGATGCAAAGGATTTACTTACGGCTAGATAAACAACTATAGAGACTAAAAAGATTGTTCCCAATATTTTCTCCATTGAAGCCATATTGAATACCCAAAGCTCAAAAGTAAGATTTTCCTATGAGCAAATCACCAAAAAAGGCAAAAATACATAAGGGTCTTATAATTTAACTCAGTGTTAAAAGGTTTTCTAGTGGTGGTCATATCTTTAGATAGATTTTCTGGACATGTATTTAAAAATTGATCATTTTGTACAGTGCTCAAACTAATGCATTACATTCACTGATGGGTTTTGTAATGTACAAAGGCTTTGAATGGTTAAATTAAATAATAGTGCCCAAACAATTCGATTCATTCATCTAAAATTTTTCCCCAAAATGGTTGGGACAGTGGAACTTGAAATGGGTAAACTTTGTTTCATGTAGGCAAAGAAAGTACACAATTGCATTTTTGGGACTTGAATATTTGTTCCATAAATTCACATTTGTGGTTTAAGTATATGAGATAGGAGTAATTTAACTGTCATGACTAAACTGAGAAAACCCTAGTGAATATCAGGGTTAATGTTCAGCGACAACTATCACAGACACAGCTAAAGCAATTAATCTTGTTTGTACTGATGATCCAAGTACAAACACACATTTATTCAAATGTTCAATCAAGTTCAGTTTTGAACTGCCCGTAGATATGAAGCTCTTAGTTTTGTTGAAAAGTGGCATAATGGTATCTATATAGACCTCAGTAAATTCCCTCATGTCTGGCTTGTCAGTGTAAAAACTCTGACAGCCACCTGGCATTGTTTTGAAGATAAATTAATAGTGTTTCATATGCTACATTTAAAATGTACTTTCATACTTTGCAAGTAGTCTTACTTATGCACATATTACAGTAAAACATTTTTTTAAAAACTTAACATTTTGTAATACAAAAAGTGTTTTTACAAAAGATTAGTAACTAGAGTTGCTACAACAGTATCAGTAGCAGCATCAATAGCGGTTTACAGCAGGCTAAAGGAGTGCAAGTTTTAGGGCCTCTTCCCCCTCCCCTCTCTTGCGGGAGCTCTTGAACTCTTTTTAAGTCGGCCACCACACCATGTCTAATGGCCCCCGCTGAGTCCGCAGACTTGCTCCCACCGCTTCCCGGCATCAAGCCCATCGTCCCCAAATCAAACCATAGAAAATTGGACTTAAAATATCAGGGAGCGGCCCCCAAAAACCCAAAAGCTGCATCTGTCGCCGGCATACATGAAAGTTGAGCTCACAAGGGATAGCATTCACATCAGTGTTCTGTCGTATTTCATGTAAAAAACAGTAACGTTTCTTTGGGTTCCTGTTTATTTCTTTATAGACGTTCATTATTTGAAGACCATCACATGGAATACGATGGGAAAGGAGCAGTACAGGTCAACAAACACCCTGCTAACAGTAAGTTGGTGTGACATGCTAAAGGTCTTTAGCAGCCTAAAAGAGGTGAGCAACCATATTCATTACATTACTGAACTGTAAATAGGGCATATTTACACTGTTGAGGAATGTTCTCTAGTTTATTACTGCAAGCTAATATGTACAGCTGTATGTTACTATTAGTCCATTGGACACATGTGAGCCTGATATAATACTATTTAGAAGAGCATTGTTCCGAGGTATTGTTGGTGCATGTCAAAGCATGTGAATTTGGCATATTCCACTCAGTACCTTTTCATATCTTGCTAGCTGCATTGAAGCAGAGGTGTCAAACAGCCAACATTTGCAATTCTAACCAGAACACAGCGTCAAATTCTGTAATTACAGAAGTGCAAGCATTTTTCTGAGCAGTCAGTCCCTCAGTGTGAGTGCGCGTGTGCGACTCCTCATATAGGTGGAATTGTAGTGAGGACTGTGGAGAGAACAATGCGGATGGTTCAGACAGGGCTGCCTCCACTCAAAACACACACACACACACACACACACACACACACACACACACACACACACACACACACACACACACACAC
>JBBJLS010000006.1:11352115-11374283 GCA_037577275.1 Bryconaethiops microstoma
CAAAACACACACACACACACACACACACACACACACACACACACACACACACACACACACACACACACACTTTCACACTCCATCTTCACATACACATACCCACAAACATGAGAAAACACACTGAGGAGTGAGAAGCCGTCAATCAATGTATGCTCTCTGCACTCTGTCAGTTTCCCTAAAAAATGCATGCGATGCTCAGCTAAAAAATTCAGGAAATCCAGACTTGATGCTATTGGGCAAGAAAGCAAATGATGTTGATGATGTTGCAGATGCGGCAAAGTTAACAGATCAGCTAAGTCTGGCTGAGAGAATGAAGAAAAGGCTATGTGTATTGAGGGGGAGGGGGGAACGAGTGTAAGCCATTTCTGTCTCTGCCTGCAAAGAACCGGGGGTCGATCACCATGTATTGTTCGATCAGCTCGAGCTTCTTTTTTTTCCCTAAGACAGACAGGCGAGCTACCAGACAGACAAGACGGAAACACAGACAGAAGAACAGACAGATGAGCAGGTGACAGAAGTATAGTGAAGACCATTTGAACCTTGCAAATCTAAAAAGCATCTTTAATTCGCAATAATAAAGAGGCACAGTAATGTGCAGAGAAGTCAAATGGGTGAGAAATTTAAGCTGAAGCAGGAGAGCACAGAGAATAAGGCTATATCTCGTATAAACAAATAATTAATTTTTAAAATGAATCTGGAAATGCTGCTGAAAGATGGTAATTATCCTAAATATTGAGCAAAAGAGAGGAGGAGAAATGGGGGTTTCACATTTTTTATACAATCATAAAAGAAAGGGGTGGGTGGGGGGTTATGCCATACAAAGAGAAGGTTTTTCATTGTGTGAAAATATAAACACAGATGAGCTGTGTCTTTGATTTGTTCATGCTTTTCACTCCGCACAGCAGGGATGTTCAGGAGGACGTGCCCTCTTTGCATTCGATGTAAATAGGGACCGTGGACGCTGTGTGATGAGATTATATTCCTCCCGTCCCTGCTCTTTCTCTCATTTTCCCTTTCTCGCTCTTTCTCACACCCTCCCTCAAAAAGCACATTTTTCACCACCATTATATTCTTTTTGCTGGCTTTGATTCGCCTTTTTTCAGTTCCAGAGGATGGCAAGTGTTTTCCTGAGTTGAATAGATGTGTAATGTGTGTTGGATGTTACAGCGTTGATGAAGGATACTTATTGTTTTTAGACAATCTAAGTGCCTGCCAGTCAGTGTTTGACTACCAGCTTATCATATTATAATACACGCAGCACAGCTCCAACTTAAAATTTAGAAGCAATAGTTTTTATTCAATTAACAATAACTACCAGCTTATCATTTAACAATACAAGCAGCATAGTGACAGACTAAAACAAAAATTTTGATACCCCATGTTTTTGTCTCTTAATGCATATTTCCATAAAGGGTCATTCTAACAGTATTTCTATTCACATAATTGATTGGACAGCAGAATAGGTCTTGTCACAGCAAGCCACCATCTAACAATCCTTCAGTGTCTCTAAACAAGAAATAGATCTGCGTACATAGAGCAACTAAAATGGTTTATAACAGATACAATTGAATAATTTGAGCCGCTTCATTATTTTGGGTAACAATGATCTTTTTTTTGCTGAAATAACTATGTATTTACAATTTATGCTGTGCAACGATGCATTTAAATGTATCGTAATACATTATCTTATGTCAAAAATAACAATTCATTAACTGAAATTTTGTATTAAATCAGTGTGAATTTAAATGTCAACAGTTAGGTGAAAGGTGTTATTTGAAGCTTATTTGTTTTTAGATAACCTGTGGCTTGCTGAACTTCACAGTTAATATAGTTCATGTGTCTTAAATATACCACTCCATAAACTAAAAGGTGCAGATTTATCTTACATTAGTTTTGTATCTGTCCTTACATTGCCGGACTTGTAATTGCAAATCTCCCTTCTTCCATTATTTAACATATATTTAACGTATTGTAATAATAATGATAACAATAACAAAAAATAATAACAACAACAATAATAATAATAAATAATACTGATAATATAATAATAATAACATGTGTCATTTAATGTTGATTTCTGTATAAAATATATATATTTCATTTTACACTGTGGGCAAAATGTATTGTACAAAGATATCATTTTTGTTATTTTTAAATATTATTTCAGTAACTTTTAAATATTTGGTGCTTTCCATGGACTACTTTCTTTTGCAAACTAAAAGAAAAAATACAACCACATTTCCAAATAATTGAGCCATTTTACCATATATAGAAATATCAGACTAACTGGCCTATTTGTAAGTGTTCTAATGTTGCCTTTAAGAGGTGTTTTCTCTTATAGAGTAACAATGCACAGCGCTGCATTGAGATGGGAAGCCCAAACTTTTATTCGGTATTAGGGATTTCTATGGCATCAATTGGGATAACAGCAGAGCCGATGAATGTGGAGGGGGTGGCTGACCACCTCTTTAATCTGTGTTTTTGAACCCTACAATGAAATGGAACACAAAAGGGCCTGACCTGCGGTCGGATATTGTTGCCTGTGCAGCCTTACAAAGCAGGGAAACTTTGAAGAGAATTTTGAGCAGAGGTGCTCAAAAGAGGGTTTTGTATTTGTTTATGTGAGTGAGATTACGCTTCAGTGTCTGAGAATGGCTGGGCATTTGGAGTACTATGATGTAAGAGTTCAATAGCAAAGCCTTTTGTATGCTGAAAAAGTTGCAGAACAATTCTGTAGAAAGCCTGTTTCTATTTTCTGTTTTATTTATTTTTTAAAATGAGATCTTTAATTTATTATTCAAAATAGCTAAAATGACTTACATGGTCATTTTTGTATTATTGTATTTATGTTAATATTAATATGCCTGTCTATTTCTTTTGTTTCTAATAAAAAATGGCTTTTCTTTATAAGCAATAGCTGAAGCTATAGCTGAGTTACCTAATAATGTTTTGTTTTTCATAAAATTGTATTTACCATCATTTCTATTATTGGTATGTAATTCGCAGAACAAAAATGTGTAACTTTTTTGTTTTTGTGTCACAATGAAATATGCTCTCACAGATAAATATGGGCATTTGATTCAATGATTTTTGTTGTGTGTGAGTGTGTGTATACATAACTGCATCTGCATTTTAAACATGAAAATAACTGTTTTTGTTATGAACTTTGTGTAATATGTGTAACATGTTTAAACTATCATGTGCTTGTATAGTTAGGCCACAATGAATTGTGAAAAAAACAGCCCAAGCTAAATTATTCTATATGTATGCATGCTGTGATTTCCCTTAATTACTTCACTCATTCAACCAACTTAATGCTCATAAACATGTCAAATTCTTCCACACATGAAAATTGTTATTTTACAGTTTCACTGTTTTTATGTTAATGTGTATTATAACAATTCTTCATTTTGACTTCATGTTCACTTGAACTGCTATGTTATTTCATGCTACAACAGAAGAGGCATAAAACAACACCACTGCTGTGAGAAAGATCAGTCGCTTGTCTACAGTTTGCTGAAACATCAAACAGACACTATTAGTGACATCTATTTATCAGCAGTGCCATGTAACGTATTAATGCACTAACATAACCAATATTTTCATCCATGCCTAGTACAGGGAGGACAGATCTAAGTGCCAGTATATGCCATGTGTTGGCACAGTGGATCCCTGAAGAGTCTGAGTCTGGCCCAACATTATTGTGGAAGGTAGGATGTGGGTTCGGGACCTTTTGCAAAGTTGGGGTCAGGGTACACAATCGTGTGAGCACACAAGTGGGTTTTAGCTCGCCCCCTCCTTTCACGTGCTGAGAAAGGTGCCCCTCCTCTCTGTATACTGCATCAATTCCACAGGCTTCCCAAGGGAAAAGTCTGCTTTTCTCACAAAAAACACCACCACCACCTCACTCTCCATCTCTCTTGCTCAAACACAAGCAAGGAGCTCGATGCATCCCCTTGCAGCCTTGTGGGATGTGACCTTGGTTCTCCTTTAGGTAATCTAGCACTCCTGGCTATGCGCAAGACTTGTGCCTTCTAAACTCATCCTGAGCCTATTGGGAGAAAGTGGGCGATGCATATGTAATCCTGGTTTGTGTGTGTGTGCGTGTGTGTGTGTGTGTGTGTGTGTGTGTATGTGTCTGTTTATATGAGTATTTACACTTTTTTCTTAATTCATGTCCTAAAATATCCAACTATGCTGTAATGGGAACAGAGCTTTCACAAATAAATTACTTTTTGACCACTCAAAATCATCATATAAAAAACAATAAAATACTGTATACTGTATAAGGATTATGAATAGGTTTTTGAACAGTATCAAAACAGTATCAGAACAAAATTACTGCCTGGTAAACAGGATAGGGAACTCATGAACTATCAATGGACTTCTGTAAATAAGCTTTTTTTTTTCAATTCTGAAATTCTGTGCTTTTTTTCCTGTCTATGCACCCGGACACTTCATCAGTCTTAATATTACGGATATGTGCAGGCCATACATCATTCTGATGTTAATAACCAAACACAGTTAATGATTCATTGATGATTATGAAGCATTTAATGAGTAAGTGCCCTTCAATTGTAACTGCATGACTATTTTCACAATAAAACAGAAAGAAAACAAATTAGCAATGCGTGTCATTAGTTGTGTTGATTGTATGGTGTCTGTCACTGCATAATTTGCACTTGTTTATTTTGCTATTACAGTACACAGAGGGATAAAAATGGCTTGTCACTTTATTATTAATGCTTAATGCATTTCTGGTGTCATACTCAACTACAAAGAAGGGGAACTATCATATAAAGCACAGAGAAAAGCACAGTGACAATATTAGGCATTGCTTATGTTTAACAGTAAATATTCCAAAGTAAAGAACATTAACTGTGAAGCTTTCGTGCAAGCGATGTCTTCATTGCTGATAATGAGAATTATATCTCATAAAGAATAGAACGCCACATTATCCACACTGAAAGTGTGTCTACAATTATAAGTAGCAACACTTAGTATGGATCTAGATAATTATTTCTTTATTTTAAAAAAGTCAGATGAGTCACAAGAAGTTAATATTTTTGAACTGTCTGGGAAACACTGAGGCTCACCTAAAGGAAATACCCTTATGCTATATGCATTACTGTAAATAGTTGCTTGTATAAAAACAAGTAAATCTGTTAAAAAAATTATGTTGTTGAGGTCAGAGTTCAGAAGTCGTGCTGAATAAAAACTTATGGAAAAAAATATCAATGAGTAAGACCATAAAATTGTTGTCATTTACTCAGCCCCAATTATGCATTCAGGTGAGTTACATATGAGATTCAGTTTATGTTTTATTTATTTCTCTATTTTTTGCTTTGAGAGGGAGGTTGTGATGTTTCTAAATTCCATGGCACAGTGGAGTCAGAAATAACCAAACAAAAAAAACAAACAAAAAAAACCCCAATGCTTTATAAGTATCTACCATAAGGTATGGCTCGAACACGGGCACTGGAACCCTTATAGCAGGGGGGAAGTGTCCCCCCCCGACTTTTCAAAATCATTCGTTTCATCCACCCCTCCACTTTTCCCCTCCTGGACTACAGCCGAGACTTAGAATGTAGCATTTAAAGTAAATATTTACTTTAATTGCGATAAATTACCATGAAATTCTCAGTTAAAGAACTGTATGTTTCATTACTAACAGAGCATAAGTAGGTCTATTTAATATGGTTAATTAAACTATAAAAAATCAATAAATACTCAGAATTTTGATAGTATTGTTTAAATGTGGCTCTACTGGTTCTTCTTTGTCTGTTCCAACTTACCACACTTCTTTAAGTATCGTGATACATTTTTTCCATATCGCCTACCTCTAGTATCTTGCTATTGGATTATATTTAACTTGATAAAGTTATTTATTACGCAATATTTAATAATGCTGATAGAGCCATGATTCATGATTATTGGGATGACCAACAAAAAAAACCATGAAAACTCATGATCTTGAATCAATCAAGTAAATGTGCTTAATACAATAAATGCTGTTTTAAGTTTGTGTGACTTGAGATTATAACAAGGCATGATTTTTAAAAATAACTTATTGAAATTTACAATGTTTGACTAAGTCAACATGTTTACAATGTTGACTGAGCAGTTTTGTTTTATTTTCTTCTCTTAAAATAAAATCTATGTAAAACCTTACACATAATCTAAATGTACTCAGATACAAACCCTTTTTTTAAAATATGATAAAATATTAAATTAATTCCCATTAATTATGGTTTATAGACATGTACAGTAAATGCACAAACTACAGTTATGAAACTAAAACAAACTTGACAACAGCAAGCTTGGGAACAGGGATGCTGAATTATTATTGTATCATGGATATCATTCCCGTTATCTAGCCTATACTGGTGTAAATGAAAAGGCCTATAGGTGGTATGCAAAAATGACTGAACTTTCTAAACTATTTTTCATCAACGTTTATAGAAAATGTTTTATGCTGTTGTGAAAATGATGGCAAACCAGCTAACTTCGCCAACCTAGCTAAGTTTAGAGGCTAACAGGAGACATGGCAACCCAGCTGAGTATTTGCTATCAGGGAAATAGAACTGAAACCAATGCTTAGCGGGTAACAGCAAACTATCTATGACAGGATATAAGCCCATTACACATTTGAGTTAATGCACAGTGTGAGATGTTATGTGGTTAACTCCAATGATAAATGTTTATGGATAAAATTCCAGTTTCTGGATAACTCCAATGTTAAATGTTTCTGGTTATCTCCGGTGTTAAATGTTTCTGGTTAACTCCAATGTCCTGTTTTAAGCAGTGTAAGGCAATTCGTGATGTGGAAAAAGATAGAATGCAAAAAGTCCCTTACCACTCCCAACAGTAAACAGCTCTCTCAACACTGTCTGGATTTACCTGTTTATAATAATAATAATAATAATAATAATAATAATAATAATAATAATAATAATAATAATAATAATAATATGAGTATGAAGGTTTGTTTTAACTTGTGTCAGGCTGCAGGAGCTCTGTTCCTCGCACGGACTCTCTAACGGTCGTGGAACTTAACGAATAGGTGCGTCCGTGTGCCACACTGCGCCCCATGTATTCTTACGCAGCCGTAAAAGAGAAACTAGGTCAGTTGAGGGCTATTTTCACAGCCCGGTGCCTATATAAGAAATTACATCACACGCAAAACATCGTTACTTTTTGGTTATATGTGAATATTTCACCTTTTTGGGGGTTTTGCCCTCGTCTAAATCTCACGCGAGTGGGATCTACTTCGAGCAAGGCGCCAGGATACAGTGGCCGCAGGAGTTTTTATAATGGCTTTGCTCTAATGGTTTGACGCCATCTTACTTTGCTCCTGGAGGAGAAAGGGAGGAGAGCACCCCCTCGCCCCCACCGATCTAACGAGGAGGTGGAGTGTACTGCGGGTGAATTTTACACATTTTGTGTACGGATTGTCTACCAAATTGTTGACTTTAGAGTGCGGTTCGATAAAGGAGTATCCAGGCGTCTCTCAAAGGTAGGTGTCGTGTCCAGATGTGGAGTGTGTGTGTGTGATTTTCCAGTCGTTTTTCTCACGGTTAGGTAAGGAAGCCTGATGTCCGTGTCCTGTGTGTATTGCTGCACCAGTTTGAATACACGTTGGTTGGACCGAAACTTGAGCTTTTGCTGAACACCTTGCGTATCTCTTTCGACATACAAAACATATTAAGTCCAAGTTTGGATACTTCGTTGCTTTGGTCAGACACCTAACGTAGCTTCTTCACGCTTGTATTTTTGTAGTAAAGTCAACATGAGCTGCTGCTAGCAGAGAGCTACGCTACATACACCAATGCAGAGTGGCTTTGTGGCTCCACGCACTCTTTTCACATTTTCTTGTCGAAAGATCCTAAAAACGGGCTTTATTGGTATTCGCGGTGGCTTTGGGGACCAAAAGGTCGGGTTGTGTTTGTGTTAGCTACGTTAGCTGGGCGAGTTCTTGCTATTTTCGTGGACTTTTCTGAGCCAGTGTGCGTTTTTCCCAACTGTAGTTGCACATTTATAACTTGACTGCATGTTTAGAAACAACAGCTGGTGTGGAGTCTCTCTGTTCAAACGTTTTTCGGTGTTAAACACGTCAGTTTCGTGTTCCGGCTGCTATATTTGAATTAAAACAGCTTAAACTACTTAAATCTTGTAGCACACTTGTGTCGAGGCTGGCCTGAAATGTAGGTGTGTTGTGTGGGGATACAACCACATTTTTGTTGCACAGTCTCGGTCAGAAGACAAAGGCTTTTTAAAGTGTAGTTTGGCCGTCGTGGGTTGAGAGGAAGTCGAGGAGGAGCCTGAGTGAAACCTGACTCTGGCTGCACAGGGAGCCGATGTTGTGATGGGGGTCTGACTGGTGGGGGTTGGTGGGGTCTCTGCTGAAACCTGCATTCTGGGTTGATTTGCAGTTGTTTCAGCCAGCAGTGAGCCGACCTTTTGCTGGGAAATACCTCTACCCTGCATCATCTCTACGGGCTTTTCTGACTTTTTCAACCACTGAGTGGTTAGGCAGAAAAATGTCAGACTGCTAGTGGGTGTTAGTGGAGCACTTGAGTAAGTCTCTTGCTTCTTCGTCTTTGTTTTTATCAATGATTTCAGTTTTGGTATGTAATGCAACACATTAAGTCCCAACAACGGGATTTAAATGTTAAATAAATTGAGCTGCCTGTTTTTTGGTCGCTTTAATAGATTTTTCTTATATCTGAGCTCATCTTAACTCATAGTTAGAGCTGAACACCCCCTGATTATGCCTTATATTTGTGTATGTGTATGTGTATATATTTGTGAGTGTGTGTATATATACGTTTTTGTGTAGTGTCCTTTTTATATTATACTGTTGTGTTGCATAGTTTTTTATTGGTTATGCTGCTTTTTCTTTCTTGCTATTAATTTTGTTGTATTCTCTTTGCCTTTAGACTCATGTTTTACCCACCAGGCTGCTGCGTCCTCCGTTTGATCATAAAAATGTTTACTGTATTTTAAGCAGCGTTAATCTACACAAAACTCCATAAACGCTTATACAATTTGACCACATTCATTTATTACAGAAGCAGGCATAGTTGGTGTAGCTTAGGCACTGAAGCCTTCATGTTACCTCATATAAAGGCCTCTCTTGAGGCTGACTGCATTTTTCGCCTGAGAACGTCAGTCAGTATTTTGCACTTTACCTAATACTGACCATCATGCAGTTTTAAACAAAAGTATGGGTAAGGCCCGCAGTCCTTCTTTTGACCATGGAGAGCTAAGGTTTTGCACAGATTAGTTTTCCTGTGTTGCAGTTCAAGCACTAGAGGCAGTGATATTTAACCAGTGAGGTGGAAAAACATGCAACAGAGAGAGTACAGAACTATGCTTAATTAGTGAGTATGTCGGTTTTATAGCTCTTTAAGGCTGGTGTGTTTGTGCGGGTGCATGTTTTGAGTGCCAGACTGTTGATGTACTGTTAGACATTCTGCACCTCATCAGTCTCTGTTCCTGTGTGGGAGAATAAGCTCAGATAATTTAAAGTTTGTTGTGTGGGATTTTCATTTAGAAGCTGATGTTTTTCCCCCCTTCCCCACCCTTTTTTACTACATAGTTGCTGTTGTGGTGTTAGCCTGCTTGCCGTAATCTGGTTATCACTGACCTATGTAAAGTGTTCTGCAGTTTGGCATCCACTGAGGAACTGCCCACCACTGCAGTGAGGATTTCAGGCCTTTTGTTTTCAGACATCCTGCTGAGCAGAAGTTTGTCTTGGAATGCCGTCTCCAGTGCGCCAGCGTTCTGCTGGTATTGTGGGTGCCTTGCGCTAGTTTGAGGTTTTTAGTGGGAGCAGTGAATCCTCGTTGTTGAATACATTTACAGGCTGCAACGTCTGTACTCAGTTGTGCGTTTGCCTTTGTTTTTCTTTTCTGTGTTTCACATTAGTGACCACCTCTGTAGCCAGCCAAAAGCAAAATTGAATGATGGCTGATGGAGCTGTGGTAGTTTATCATTAAAGTATTTGCAAATGAGAGGATTGGAAGATTTTTATCGTCACTAGATAGCTGCAAGGGAACAGATCTGGTAAAGTTTTTTTTATTTTTATAATTTTCATTAGCTGCTTGCACTAATGGGGCCCAGTTTCCCAAAAGCTGCATTGTAGTAATATATTAAATACTATCTTATTACTGTGTGTTCAGTGAGATGCTCACTCTGTCATTTATTAATGATCTTTGTGCTGAAATGCTTTTGGGATAACCCAACCCAGGTTATATGAATAAGGAAAATCTGCCTTTAAGAATATTTTTGCTGGCCCAAAATAATTTGTACCAATTAAGAAATGACTTCTATGTTTCACTTGTTTTGGAGTCTGAGCACTGGTTAGTAGTTTCGCAGGCTGTAACAGATTGCGTGTGAGTGAGAGCAGTTATGCCACATAATGGAAAAAGCTTCTGTGCTTCTGGCTTTTTCTCCACAATTTATTCCAGATGCTGGAACCCGCAGGCCGAGCCACTTACCGACTGCCATGGCCTCTTGGCAGCCTCAGAGACGCACAGCAGTGCTGTTATACTCAACGAACAAAGTACACATGCTCTACAGTCTAAAAATAGCGTTCCACAAAGGAAAAAAAAGATCATTAATGTAGTACTGTGATTCTGAGGAGTAACTTCAGTGTTCCTGCTGCAGCGTTCTGGAAATTGAGCTATGTTTGTGTTAGTGTGTTGGTTAGTAGCTCTTCAGGTTTGGCGCCTCTTTTTTCTGGCATTTTGTTTCTTGTATATAAACTGATTGTCTGTCTGGACATTTTTCAAATGGTTCAAACCGTAAACATTCTAACATAACAGGTTATAAAGCTTTCATACAACTGTACAGCATATTTCTAATTTGGGCCATGCTATTTATGGGCTTCTGCTATGCCTCTGAGATAATAATAGGTACTTATGCTCTGAAAGAGTCAAGTATTAAACCTTTTTGTAGCTGTATACTTTTTATGCTTTGAACACAGACTTTGCAAAGTAGGGTGCATGGAAAATGTGCATAGACACTGGCACAATTGTGTCTGTTTTGTGTGTCCTGCAACAAGCCTTATTAACTTGATCAAATTATTTCCTAGAAATTCGATGCTAAGTATAGTCTTTGTGGAATTGCCTTGTGCCTGATTTTAGCTGGATATCAGATTTTTATTGCCTACCATAGTTATGAGACATCAACATTTCTTAAGTTGTCTAACAGCACACAGTTAGTCTTTTTGGGAATGTGAGTATATTTAGGCTTGCTCATTGATTTGGAAAGGGGTGTTTTACATTTGCATAGAGAAGGTAGACTTGGAGCTTATGTTATGGTAATTGCAACTGTGTAGTGTTGGAGGAGGGGACAAATTGGGCCCCCATGGAGTAAGTAACTGAATGCCATTGTGCTTTAGCACATTTTAACTGCTGTTTATGGGCAATAGGCTTGTGAATGGCTAGAACACATTTACACTGTTTGAGAATGGTAGGGATGTAACAGTGACTGCTGCATAAATGCTTAGTGAAAGTTTTAACATGGTCTTTTACAACATTTACAAGGAAGACCGTACACTGTATATACAAACTGTGCAGAGGTTCCTGAAATTTCAGATTTCAGATATGTAATTATTGATCTTCTGAAACCTTCTCCAAAGAATATGCAGACATGCTGATGGTTGCTCTGAGCTGAACTAACAGTAATGTTCATGACACTGTCTGAGTGTGAAATTCACCGTACCTCTGTGTTTTTCAGAGAAGGAAGCTGTGCTGGCAGCAGGCTGAGTGAGGAGCATGGCCACTCAATGTAAGTTTTTGGTTTTGTATGTTCATACCCTTTCCAGCTCATTTTTAGCCATCCTGTGTGCTAACCTCTTTATGGCAGAATTATCCAAGTCACACAAACTTTATGTAACGTGTGCATTCTCATTCCTTTATATAAAATTCCTTGGTAATTCTTGTCCTTGACCCTTCTGAATTCAACAAAAAATGTTCTCTAAATGGTTGTTACGATCAATGCAGCCTACATGAAATCTTTTTTTATTACAAAAAATTGACTTTTTTTTTTTTGTATTAAGAATTGCTGATTTTAAAACATCTGTCTGAAGTGTCAAATTTTAATTTCCAAGATGTTGCGCTGCTGTTATATATTCTTATATACATAATATTTATGTACTCTCTATAGCTTTAGTAATTCCACATGAGCAGAAATAGTTTGTTTTACTGTATACTAAAATTACAGCTGATCTGATGGAGCTCGACATGGCAATGGAGCCAGACCGCAAGGCTGCAGTCAGTAACTGGCAACAACAGTCTTACCTGGATTCAGGTATCCATTCTGGGGCCACCACCACCGCACCCTCTCTTAGTGGCAAGGGAAATCCTGAGGATGAGGATGTGGACAACCAGGTGCTGTATGAGTGGGAGCAGGGATTCAACCAGAACTTCAGTCAGGACCAAGTGGCAGGTACGCATCTCTTTAAATGATTGTGTTGCTTATATCTGAAGAATGCCTGGTGAAAGTGTCCATAATTTAATCGTCAGCCCTGCTTTGTTGAATTGTTGACAGTAAGATAAATCCTACCTCTGCATAGCGGGCTAATGGTTAGCCTATAAGTTTTGAAATGTCTTATCTCCTCCCAAATGTAGTGATTGTGTGAACCGACTGGGGTTTATTTTGTTTCCTTAGACATTGATGGTCAATATGCCATGACCAGAGCCCAGAGAGTGAGGGCAGCCATGTTCCCAGAAACCCTGGATGAGGGCATGCAAATTCCATCCACACAGTTTGATGGAGCTCATCCTACCAATGTGCAGCGCTTAGCTGAACCTTCACAGATGCTCAAACATGCAGTTGTCAATCTCATCAACTATCAGGATGATGCAGAACTGGCCACGCGTGCTATTCCGGAGCTTACAAAGCTTCTCAATGATGAGGATCAGGTAGGGAATTTTTTATTTTTTTAAATTTATTTTTAAAAATTAAGTACTTATACAGCGTATATATAGTGCGTAACATCTGGTGTCATAATTAGGCAGTTATTTGTATTTATGGGATTTTTTTTAGTTTTTTAATAATTACAATCATTTAGTAATAGTAATTCAAGTATTCAATTTGTTTGTAAATTATACATATTGCATGTTACAGTAAACATATGGAAATATCTAAGGACCAGTCTAACTTGGTGAGCAAGCTCTGAATGTTATTTCTTTTTGTTTCGTTTAAGGTTGTGGTAAATAAAGCAGCAGTCATGGTACATCAGCTCTCTAAGAAAGAGGCTTCGCGCCATGCCATCATGCGCTCTCCTCAGATGGTATCAGCCATTGTGAGGACCATGCAGAACACCAATGATGTGGAGACAGCCAGATGCACAGCGGGCACCCTGCACAACCTGTCTCACCACAGAGAGGGGCTACTTGCTATCTTCAAATCAGGAGGCATTCCTGCTCTTGTCAAAATGCTGGGGTTAGTCATGCTGTATTCAGATATAGCATGATATATGATTACAGTGTATATTGACATTAGATGTACTTCATCTTAAAGGTCCTACAATTTAGAGCATTATCATGACTGAAGAAGTCAAATCTAATAAATCTTGATTGTTGCAGTAGCTATAGCTTCTGAATATATATATACACTGTATTTTAATTATTTTGTTTTGGAAATGTCAGTATTTTCTAGTTTTATGTAAGTGAAACAAATGTTCATGTTTATACTGGCAAATATTCAAATCGCAAGTGTCGAATGAAGAGATTATTTTAGTCATTCTGCGGTGTCTGTCTTTTTATGGGGTTACTTGCTTATTCTTCTGGAGAGCTGCATTTAGACTGTTCTCAGCATGTAAATTACCTACACATATAAGTATTGACACTGTTCCAGATGTATATAGTCTTGACCCCTCCCCCAGTCCTGTGTTTTGTCTGATTATGGGTGCTGTTTTTGCAGCTCTCCAGTGGACTCAGTACTGTTCTACGCCATCACAACTCTCCACAACCTACTGTTGCACCAGGAGGGAGCCAAGATGGCTGTGCGTCTGGCTGGAGGCTTGCAGAAGATGGTGGCCTTGTTGAACAAAACAAATGTCAAATTCCTTGCCATCACAACAGACTGCCTTCAGATCCTGGCCTATGGCAATCAAGAAAGCAAAGTAAGATGTGCAATATGCTTTAAAGCATGTCATTTGAAAAGCTATGTCAAATAGCATCTGGGTCTGTCCAGTGAGTCTGGTTTAGTCTTAACTGTGTTTGTCCCACCAGCTAATCATCCTTGCTAGTGGAGGACCCCAGGCTCTGGTCAACATCATGAGGACGTACACATATGAGAAATTGCTGTGGACCACTAGTCGTGTGCTTAAAGTGCTGTCTGTATGTTCCAGTAACAAGCCTGCTATTGTTGAAGCTGGTGAGTCAAGCTTTCCAACATATGTTTCCTGGCTATATACTCAAGTGCCTGATCTGGAGTGCAGAGATTCTTATTGTTTTTTTTTTTTTTACTTCAGACTTGTACACCAGTTGTGTGTATTTTATCTCTGGTAAATGAGTAATTGTCCTGCTCAAGCTTATGCTTCTTTTGAAGTGAATAAAGTGCAAGTAACTGACCATGTTTGCTTGTCTATAGGTGGTATGCAGGCATTGGGTCTCCACCTCACAGATCCCAGTCAGCGACTGGTTCAGAACTGCCTGTGGACACTCAGGAATCTTTCAGATGCTGCCACCAAACAGGTAAATACACACATTTCTTCCCCTTCTTCCTCCTCTTTTACACTTTACTCTGTTCTTCCTACATGAGCGCTCTCTTTCTGTCTCCCCACTTTTTCCATGGAGAAGACGTCCTTAGCTGAAGTAGATGTTCTGCAGGTAACAGTCATTCCTGCATTTATCTGTGAAGGGGACAGGGGGCTGTCGCCAGCACCTGCCCAATTAAGTTAGGACGTTTACCATTGAAGAGAAGCCATAAAATGAAGCATGAACAAAGCCTACATATGATTGTAATGCCACAGCGTATTACTCACCCATTGGCATGGTGGTAGAATGTTGTGGAGTAATTGTCCTTTATCTTGTGGTTGTTGTGGTAGGAATAAACCTCATGCAGCGTTTCAGAAACGTCACAAATAGCTTATTGGTATTTTGGTCGTGGTTTGAGCTGTCATAACATTTTATAAGATTTGCTTGAATTATTTTCCAGGATAACCTTTATTTTCTGTTCATATTCTCCTATAGGAGGGCATGGAGGGCTTGCTTGGCACACTGGTTCAGCTCCTTGGCTCTGATGACATCAATGTAGTAACCTGTGCTGCTGGCATCCTTTCCAATCTCACCTGCAACAACTACAAGAACAAAATGATGGTATGCCAGGTGGGCGGCATTGAGGCACTGGTACGTACAGTCCTGCGTGCCGGAGACAGAGAGGACATTACTGAGCCAGCTATCTGTGCTCTTCGCCACCTTACCTCCAGGCATCAGGATGCAGAGATGGCCCAGAATGCAGTGCGACTGCACTATGGTCTACCAGTAGTGGTCAAACTACTCCATCCACCTTCACATTGGCCTCTTATAAAGGTACGCATAGATCCATGTCATCTTATTTCTTTCTACAGTACTTCTGCTGAGCCTACTCTTGAATAGTTTAAATGGGTGTGCTGATTTGATCCATGTCATAAATAGCCTTGTTCTTAGTCTCACTGAGTTTAAGTAGGATGTAAACAATAACGTAGTTCATGCTTAGTATGGCCGTCAATAGTGTTTTGCTGTTGGGCCTTAAAACTAGCCTTGGTGTAGGTGTGTGGGTCTTGAGGGTTGACGTTTTGTTTGTAGCTGCTCTTTGAATATTGGGATTTCTGTTAAAATGGCTGTTTTGAAACCACTGTCTCTCCCAGGCTACTGTTGGATTGATTCGAAATCTGGCTCTGTGCCCTGCCAACCATGCACCTCTTAGGGAACAGGGTGCCATCCCTAGATTGGTCCAGCTGCTCGTCAGGGCCCACCAAGACACCCAAAGACGCACCTCCATGGGAGGTACACAGCAACAGTTTGTGGTGAGTCTTGTTTAACTAGTCAGTAGAAGCAATTTGACTTGAAGGCTGCTAAGTCCTGGTGGTGTAACATACCATTTGCTAATTATTTGTTTTGTCTTGCAGGAGGGAGTTCGTATGGAGGAGATTGTGGAGGGCTGCACGGGAGCACTGCACATTCTTGCTAGAGATATTCACAACAGGATTGTCATTAGAGGACTCAACACCATTCCACTCTTTGTCCAGGTTAGTCAAGCCTTAAGGTCTTAGCAACACTTGTAGGGTTCTTACTTTTGTAAGGCTTTGTATGTACTATGTTTGTTTACTCTGTTTAAACCACACAATGTGGTCTTATATTTGGTAGCGTAAATCTACCGGAAAATAAAACCTAATCCTAAATCCATACTGCGTTTCAGGTTTTGCTTAGCTTATTCAGTGCAGGCTTGCATCTTCAGCAGTGATCTTGACCTCTCCTGTTACCTACTCTTCTGTCAATAGCTGCTGTACTCTCCAATTGAGAACATTCAGCGTGTAGCTGCAGGCGTCCTTTGTGAGTTAGCCCAGGATAAGGAGGCAGCTGAGGCCATTGAGGCAGAGGGAGCCACTGCTCCCCTCACAGAACTGCTTCACTCCAGAAATGAGGGTGTTGGTAAGTTGGTTTGTTTTTAATGGTACTTATTAATGCTTTAAATGATGTTTAACTATGGAGAGTTCCAATGCTTCTGTCGAACATGTATTTTAAGTTTCAAACATTCAGTTCACATTGAGATTTTTTTCAGCTGTCTGCTTCTATAAAGTGTGTTAAAGCTGGGACAGCATTATGACCTTTTAAGTACTCTACTTTGTCTTTTTTTTAAAGTATCGCAGCAACTGCTGCTTGAAATATACATTTCAGTTAAAATGTACATTATAGTACATTATAGCAAATGACACTGTTGCTGTTTGTTTAACTTGCAAAACTTGGTGTCCAATAATACAGTAATTCTGAAACTGGTCCTCAGGGACCCCAGATGGCTCAGATTTGTTGTATCCCAATGTATTATGATTTGGGATTGACCAAAATGTGAATTGGTTGGGGTGAGGACTGGTTTGTAGTGTCCACATGTTGTAATTAGTGAGCTCATTCGTTCCTGTATGTCTTGCTAGGTCCTCAGAGCAGACACTAACATAGGTTGGGCTGAATTGTGTTTTTGTCTGGCTGTACTGACAGTGCTATCTTTCCTCCACAGCCACATATGCTGCAGCAGTGCTATTCCGCATGTCGGAGGATAAACCCCAGGACTACAAGAAGAGGCTGTCTGTGGAGCTTACCAGCTCTCTGTTCAGAACTGAGCCCATGACCTGGAACGAGGTAGAGTGGCTCATCCCAGCTAAACCCGGCTCAAATCCCCATGCAAGATTATTACCCTAAAATGAATCCTGGGTCAAAGCCCAACACTAGATTGCCATACGCTCTGAAAGGGACATTGAACCTGGTGTAGTAGAATTGTGGTAACTTTTTAGAAATTCCAAGCAATTTAGTCCCTTTAATGAAAACCTGATTTGTAATCTGTATATGGGTGTTTCGGAACACAAATGAAGTTGAGCTAATTTTGCATCCTCTCTTCTAGACTGGAGATTTGGGTCTGGATATTGGTGCTCAGGGAGAACCTCTTGGCTATAGGCAGGATGGTGAGTTCACAGCCATTTTCTTAAAGATGATAACCAGTGCTCAGCACATTCTAACTCACTGCCTTGAGTGTGGCAACTTGCATCTTTTTGACCATAGACTTGTGTTGGAATTCTACAGAAAAGCTTCCCATCACAAGCTGTGTGTGGCAATAAAATTGAAAAACTGAATGTCTGCTATTGTGACTTGCTTGTTTAATATGCTTTTCCTAACAAACGTGTGCGCCTCCACTCCTTTTCCACAACCCTCCTTGTCCACAGACCCCAGCTACCGCTCCTACCACTCTGGAGGGTATGGGCAAGATGCCATGGGCATGGACCCCATGATGGAGCATGATATGGGTGGACACCACCCTGGACCGGAGTACCCTGTGGATGGCCTGCCTGACCTTGGTCACACCCAAGACCTGATTGATGGGCTCCCCCCAGGCGACAGTAATCAGCTGGCTTGGTTTGATACTGATCTGTAAATAAACTACTTTATAGGTGAGGCACCAAGGTGTTCAGACCTGCTCTCAACTTGAATGGCAGAGTTTGGGTTTTGATCAGTGCTTAAAAACTGTGTAGTTATTGAGCTGAAAGGCTGGTGTGATGCATGCTGGTAGAAGAACTAACCTGTTCATTTTCACTGTGTTTATGATCCTGAAGTTATGATGGTCCTGTATGTGTGTGGTTCCTGACTAACGCTTTCTTTTGTCCCTCCACAGCTGTATCGTCTGATCTGAATGAACCCGCATTGTGATTTGGCCTGTAGAGTTGCTGAGCGGTCTCAAGAGAGTGGGCTAGTTTCTCTGGAAGTGCCTGACACACTAATACAAGCTGAGTTTCCTATGGGAACACGAGCAAGTAAAACTTTTTGTTCTGGTCCTCACTGGTCAGAGTTTTAACCGCAAAAGAGGTTTCGGTTGGGTGGGTGACTCAAAGAAAGCTCAAGAAGTCGATCATAAGATGGAATTTTCAACCTTAGCCTTGCCTGTAATTTTTCTTTTTACATTTTTTTTTTTTTTTTTTTTTTAAGGATTCTACAGTCTAATGGTACTTATCTAGCTTGCTTTGATACTTGTCTTTTATTTTGCAGTAATTTGTATTCTTTTCAAATCTGTGTTAAATTATAGTGGTAATGCTCCATCAATTAAAATTTTATCAACTTTATGGTGTAGAACACTAATTAATCAGTTGAATTGTATTCTGATCAAGTGTAACATTGTGTAGCTTTTGTATAAAATGAAGAATGGGAGAAATGGTCCAAATATGACTTTCTTGCTTTAATAAGATCACTGTTTCCAGTGTCTCAAATGTTCCAAAGGGTCTGCAATCAGAGGGGGTCAGTTCTTTTTTTTCCCCTCCTTTTTTTTTTGATGGTAGCTATAGAAGGTTTTGAAAAGAACCCCTAATTATTGTAGCCTGCTGTGTTTATTGGAGACATGGTTATGACATGGCTAAACAATAAAATAATGGACAAAATTCACCTCTCTGTTTCAGGGCATCTGTGCAGTCTCATTATGTAGGGCAGAGTTTTCATTTGGTTCGTTCAGAATGTCGTATGGGTTAGTAATGGGGCTAATAAGAGTAGCCAGGGTTTAGGTTTATAGCTTGGTGCAGTCATCATTTCACTTGAAAGACATTAGACATTATGGTCTTAAAGTTAATCAGCTATGAATGGAAACATCATAAATTGTGTTCCCTTAACATCAATTGGTATCAATTAAGCTTATGGAAACACCTGCATGTGTGAAGGTTTGTAAGGTTAAAATCGCGTGTGGTGTGATACTGTAAATGGATGTACAGTTCACAGTATACTGACACACATACACAGTGAAACAAAATAGAAAATCCAATCTTAATCATCTTGAAAAGCAGTTTTATTAACAAGTTTCAGTTTTCAGTGTTAAAAATCAGTCCCATGTAGCACATTTTAACCATATGGTTACATCATTTTGAAAAATGTTATGCACTTTTGCTCAGATGAGCTCAGAACATATGGACTAAAGGATGCTATTAGATATTAATGGCTTAAGTGCAGGGTATTGCTTGAACTCTGGCATCGGAGGGGGACCGAAGTGGTCCTTCATATTTTTTCTATGTAAGCAGAACAGTATTCGATTATTCCAAGTATGTAATTTATGTATTAAACAGTAGAAATGCAACCTTGTGCGTAATGACGTGTAACACATTAAAAAAGACAATTGATTTTACATTATGTACAAAACATGGAGTGGAGTGCAACGCCGTTCACTTCCTAGAATCCAACCCCCTTCAGAATCTCGGCAGCTAGTGCCCCTGCTGCAGTGCCTGGGTGAGACCTGGAAAAAGACAAGACATTTGTAAAGCTAATCCACCAAACAGACATTAAAAGACTTTTTTAAAAACTAATTATTCAGCTTAGTTAAAGTAGGGCAAGCAGATGTAGATTTGTTTAGTTTTGAATTTCATTTTAAATATCTCTTAGACTCACACAGTAGAATTTACTGATAAAAACAATGTTGAAATTTACAATATTTTACTAATGAATATGCTAATTAGAAATCCATGACAATTACAGACCTGCTTGAAAAAGATAACAGCTTTGTCCATATATATTATTGACAGTCTCTGCAGTGTGTGCACTTTAATTACTAATTAAAATGTTTTTTGAAAGTTCTGGAAAATACAAATGTAGCTAATTTAATTTCAGGACTGCATTTACTACAGTGGGGCACATTTTCTTAACACCTCAACAAAGATGATCATGTAGGCAAAGCCTAGCAAGATTTAATCCAAATTCTGATACCAATGTGCATGTTGACAGTTTCTTCAATACAACTTGCAACACTGCATGGTTTATTAATTTAACACTCTTAAGAAAGCACAGATTTTTTTTTGTTCCCTGGAGTGCAAAAGCTGTATTATGGGGACAATGACTTGTTGTGACGAAGCTTATCAACAGTGCATTGGTTGCAGCACAGGTTACTATGACTTTGCCAAAAAATGCAATAATGTTGAAGCTTTGCTTCCAAAGCATGGTTGGGCAACTTCAAAGGTATGTCTTCTCATTTTAGTAGAGGAAAGGGAGGGGGGCTGAAAGGGCCATGAGCTGCCCAACAATAGGACTGCATCAATCTCTGGGAGAGGCAACAACTCAAGCAAGATATCATATGACCGTCCCTTGGCCTCTGACAAAATGGATCAAAGCACAGGGTGGCGGTGGAAAAACTGAAGCTGGGGCCTTAGAGGGGGCTGAGGGCTGCACTGGAGACTGAAAAAAGCTCATCTTTCTGGTATAACTCGCCTGGTATCTTGAGCCAGTTTCTGGAGCACATGCACCAAGTTCTGACCTTCTGCTGAACTCCAGCAAGATGTGTCCACTGCACCAATCTACGTGGGATGAAACGAGAATGTTCATTACAACCAACATGTTTAAAAATACAAAACACGTACTGAGAATTCATATGAATAATTGTGTATTAATCCCAGCCTCACCCCCTTTATTTACAGGTCTTGCAAATCTGGTATACCAGAAACTCCATGTGACACAACAGGTTAGAGATACAGGTTTAGGTTTTTATAATAGTTATCAAATTGCAGTAGTATGAAGGTGATCCAACTGCACCTGTAGCTTATAATGTCTTTTAAATGTATTTTAGTCTGTGTAAATAGTTAGTCCTTTTATTGTGTATTCCATGTAGCTTTTAAATTCAAAATTCTACCAAGATAATCAAATCAGTGAATATTTTGTGATATACTTAATCAGTCATGCTCAAGAACCACTCAATGTGGAGGCAGAAATGTACACCTCAGTTAATACCTAATGTCAATGTGAAATTTATTCTCTCTGTCAACACCATCCAGTGACCAAGTTTTGTCTCAAACTGTTCATTTACAGAACCGTATCAGCTTTAAATTCTGAACCAAGGACAGACAGAATAGGCTTGGCTGCATAACTGAGCATTAACACCCTAAATCTAATAAAACATGGCAATATATGTAATCATCTCACTAAAGACACTATGAAGTGTCATACTGAGTAGAGAAAAGAAAATAATTCTTGACTCACCATGAAAGAATTGGTCAAGTGAACACAAAAAATTTAAATGACTTTACTGTATTATTTGTATTTATTTCAATATTACTGTTCACCTGCACAATAAATACTGGTCAGACACATAGGTTTTAAAAATAATCTCAAGTGCTAAAGACTTTTGCACAATACACAATTTTATTGAGAACTGATAAGTGGGGACAATAGCTTAAGTAGTAATTACTGGAGCATGAGAGCTTATGCGAGTGCAGAGGCACTTTATGGCAATCTCTGATGTCATCCTCCAGCCTGCCACTCCATCGTGTGCCTGTCTGCCTCATGAAGTGCCTGTTACTAGGCAACAGTGTTATGTACCTGGGGAGAAACTGAGCTTCGACTTCTTCCTGTCCTCAGTACCACTCCTGAAATCCCTTCCTTTCTAAATCATTATATATATATATATATATATATATATATATATATATATATATATATATATGTAT